>CM077658.1:18939731-19452231 GCA_039707465.1 Rhabdophis nuchalis
ACGACCTTTCTTGCCACCATTGTTAAATGAATCCTTGAAGTTGTTAATTTAGTAACCACAGCGACTGTGGCTTAGTATGGCTTAGAATTCTGGCTTTCCAGAATTCACAAAATTTGACACCAAAGAATGGAGGCCTTTGAACTCTGGTGCTGGAGTCCCTTGGACTGCAAGGTGATCCAAGCAGTCAGTCCTAGAGGAAATCAACCCTGACTGCTCTTTAGAAGGCCAGATCCTGAAGAGGAAACTCAAAAATACTTTGGCCACCTAATGGGAAGGAAGGACTCTCTGGAGAAGAGTCTCATGATGGGAAAGATGGAGGGCAAAAGAAGAAGGGGACGACAGAGAATGAGATAGCTGGATGAAGTCACCAAAGCAGGAGGCTTAAATGGAATCCAGAGGTTGGTAGAAGACAGGAAGGCTTGGAGGAATGTTGTCCATGGGGTCATGATGTGTCGGACACAACTTTGCAACTAACAACAATGGTCGCAAAAGGGAACCACGTGGATAGTGATCATGGGGATGCTGCAGCAGTCATAAGTGTGAAAACAGACATGTGACTGAATTTTCAGCGCCATTGTATCTTTGAACAGTCACTAAATGAACTGTTGTAAGTAACAAGGACTACCTGTAAAACATATTTTGGCTTTCCAATTTCCTCTTTTTCTGCCACCGACAATTCCAACCCTATAACCACTTGCAAATTCTTTGAAGCACTCCTGAAGAAATCCACAAAGCCTTTTCAAAGCAAAGGGGGGAAAATATCTTAAAACGATTCTTTGCTCATAAAAGTAGGAAAGTTCAGTCTCCAAGTGAAAGATGTGTTTTTGACAAACTCTGCCCATCACAATTGCGACTGCCGGCAAATGTTGACATTTAATCCCCTCCCTGCAGTTAGGATATATAAATTATAAGCACCTTTAGCTCTTCGATGGATTGGTAACTATTATGCTTTATCTTCTCTTTCATAGTACTAAAATCCATTGGGCGTTTAATGATCATGGAGTAACCAGGAGCGATGAAGTCCGTCACAGGAAATGAAAAGAAAGCGTTCGGATCCTTTCTGTTAAGAAATGAAAAGAACAGCGTTTCATGTTCGGTTTCTATAACAAAGAACAGAGTTTACTATTAAAAAAGAAGACATGACTCCAACTTAAAAGAAAGTAGAAAACTAAGATGAAACTAGAAGCAGATCTGGCCTTATGCCAACTCCTTTTTATTTTTATTTTTTTTACAGTTTTCTTTTATATGTAGAAATCTCTCTCCCCATCCCTCCATGCCCACTTTTTATACTGAGATTATATGACTAAAATGTGGTTGAGATTTCTAAACTGAACTATAAAGGATTTTGATGTCTCTATATCAAATATAATGATGTATTTTGATTTCAAGAGCTTCGTGTTCAAGGCGACAACTGACATGCAAAATATTTTCCTCTCCTTTCAATGTGATCTGTTCTGCAAAATGGAGAGTACTCTAAAGGCCATCTATAATAATAATATATAATTGTCTATAATAATATTATAACAGCTGGACTTAAATAGCTAAATCTATAATAATAAGATTAGAATCGCTGGATTATTTCAGAGCATGCAATTTATAAACGCAGCACAATTACGAGTCAAAGCACTGCAATAATCCTTTTGGGGGGTTTTTTGAGAGAGAAAGCAAATATTAAATTCAGATGTTGTAAGAATTATGCCCCAAGTATGCAACTTTGAACAGGGATGCAGTGGCTAAGATGCTGAGCTTCTCGATCCAAAAGGTTGGCAGTTCGGCGGTTCATAACCGAGTGAGCGCTGGTTACTTGTCCCAGCTTCTGCCAACCTGGCAGTTTGAAAGTAGAAAAATAGGAGCCACCTTTGGTGGGAAGGTAACAGTGTTCCGTGCACTTTTGGCATTTAGTCATGCCGGTCACATGACCATGGAGACGTCTTTGGACAGCGCTGGCTCTTCGGCTTTGAAATGAAGATGAGAACCGCCCCCTAGAGTTGGGAACGACTAGCACATATGTATGAGGGAAACATTTACCTTTAGCTTATGCGATTTTGATTTAGCTTTGACCACTGATATTATTGAGGCATTAATATCTTTACTAATTCTTACAAGCAACAGCATTTCTACACAAAACACAGCGACATGTGCTCACCTCTGCAGTTGTCTTACAAGCTGGTTCAAAGCTTCTTGAAGGGGTGTCTGCTCCACTTCTAGGATTAAAAAAAGAGGAAAGGGAACCAAAACAGAAGAAATGAAGTATTAAATGGTGACAAACAAAGGTTTAAAAAGTGACACAAAAAGCGACACATGAGATACATTTAAAAATGTATAAATGATACACTTATTCTTCATCATTTTAACAAAGTTTCCTCATCAGTGAAGATATTCTGAGTTTCATCTTTCCACAATGCTATGCAAACTAGCAAAAGTCTGGGTCTTCTCCCAGGAGAATAACATTCATTTAATTTTTGAGGAATTTGCCAAGGGATTTTAGGCAGGGGGAAAAAATGACACAGAAACATCTTTGGAGAAAACAACAAAGTGTAGTTGGTGCAATGCTTATTTAGGATTTAGCATGTTAGCAATGTTTGCATCAGTAGTTATGGTTTAGTACCACTGTTTTATGAATGGGGTTTTTTTTACTGCAAAAATGGGGGGCAGGGGGGCTGCATAGCGTTTTGAAAGAAAAAGAGCATTTCCTTTACCTTCCTGTTTTGCTAAACTGCTTGCTAGTGACTTTATAAGCGGCGCTTCCAATCTTAAAGGAGACTGGCATTTGAGTTCTCTTTCTCCTTCGCTTTCACCAGCGTCTCGATCTCGCTTCTTTTTATCTTCCTGAGGAAGCAATAGAAAATGCTTGTGAAACATCAACGCAACCAGTTGCAAAATATTAAGGGCAGCTTCTTTGTGTGCAAGGTTTAAATCAAAATTTTTCTGCAATGCAGAACTTGATACAGTTTTTAATTATATCATCTGAATGCTCAAGAATCAATGCTTAACTCTCAGCTATACCACTAGCATAAATCAATGTAGTTGCATTAATTGGCATAAATCAACACCATTGATTTAATTAGGATATTCATTAAAAGCATCTCCGTTCACAGAAATGCAGGAGGCTGAGTCGTATCAGGTTATATAATGTGCTCGTGGAAATTATTTCTACTAAGTACATTTATGCTGCTTCCTATATAAAAAGTCTTCCAGTATCTGGAAAATGGAGAGTATGCAGATACTGAACCTCAAACCAGCATGCGTAACAAGGCTAGAAGTGATGGGAGCCGCACCGTATCTATTTTCCCCCCACTTTAAATTTAACCAATATTTGAAAGGGATAGTTTTTACATTTTCAAACTTGTTCATGCCCCACTTAATAATCTCAACAATCCGGCATAAACATTTTACAAACATTTTAATAGCACAGTAATAGGATTTAGACTTATACACTGCTTTACAGCCCTCTCTAAGCAATTTATAGAGTCAGCATATTGCCCTAACAATTTTGGGTCCTCATTTTTCTCACCTCGGAAGGATGGAAGGCTGAGTTCAACCTTGAGCCTGGTGAGAACTGAACTGCTGACAGTCGGCAGAGTTAGTGTGCAACACTTGATTCTAACCACTGCACCACCTCAGCTCTTAAAGTAAACCAAGTAACTATTCTAATAATTACCTTTACTTTTCTCTTCCTTTTTTCCTTTTCCTCACCGGGGACTTGTTTTTCCATTTTTTTTCTTTTCTTTCTTTTCTTGTCTTTGTGCTTTTCATATTCACTTTTGTCTTCATACAGAGATGAATCGTGCACCGAGCTCTGAGTAGATAGTTCTGCAACTTCATTTCCTCCCACTTTTAAGACAAGTTTTAGTGGCTTTTCTACATATTCTTGAAGAAACATGAAAAGGAGAACTCCCAGTTAAACTTTCTATATATTGGCAATATAACGCCTAACCAATTCAATTGTGAATTTAAAAAAAAAAATTATTACAGGTAGTTCTTGACATGGCCATTCAATTAGTGACAGCTTGAAGTTACAATGGCTCTGACAAAAATGACCATTTTCATACTTACGACTGTTGCAGCATTCCCACAGACACAGGATCAAAATTCAGATGCTTGGCAACTGACTTATATTTGTAAAGTGTCCCAGGGTCACGTCATCCCTTTTTGAGACCTTCGTACAAGCAAAGTCAATGGGGAAGCCAGATTCACTTAACAACTGGGTTACTACCTTAATGACTGCGGTGATTTAGTTAACAACTGTGGCAAGGAAGGTTAAGCAAAATTCACTTAATAAATGCCTCACTTAGCAAAGGGAATGTTGGGCTCAATTGTGGTCGGGAGTCAAAACTTGTAGTTATGATACCTAAAGATAGAATTATTAGCAGATTAAGACCTCATAAAATGGATCACAGGTGTTTAAAATTACTACAGGAAATTCGCAGTAATTCGGCCAATCACACCAGAATATACATTTATCCACTGAGCTTGATACAGATTTTAAGTATATCACCTGAAAGCTCAAGAGCCAATGCGTAACCCTTAGCAACATACTAGCCAAATTTTATCACTATTAAATACACAGAGGCAAATGTTCACATTGCTCTGAACCACACTACAGGGGATTCTGGGAGCTGCAGTTCATCTCTGGTAGGGGATTGTGGGAATTGCAGTTCCTTCTCAAAGGGGATTCTGGGAGCTGTAATTCCCCCCCCCCAGGGGATTCTGGGAGTTGCTGGTTTCCCTCTGGCAGGGGATTGTGGGAATTGCAGTTCCTTCTCACAGGGGATTCTGGGAGCTGCAGTTCATCTCTGGTAGGGGATTGTGGGAATTGCAGTTCCTTCTCAAAGGGGATTCTGGGAGCTGCAGTTCCCCCCTCCCCCCAGTAGGGGATTTTGGGAGCTGTAATTCCTCCCCCCCCCCAGGGGATTCTGGGAGTTGCTGGTTTCCCTCTGGCAGGGGATTGTGGGAATTGCAGTTCCTTCTCACAGGGGATTCTGGGAGCTGCAGTTCCCCCCTCCCCCAGTAGGGGATTTTGGGAGCTGTAATTCCTCCCCCCCCCCCGGGGATTCTGGGAGTTGCTGATTTCCCTCTGGCAGGGGATTGTGGGAATTGCAGTTCCTTCTCACAGGGGATTCTGGGAGCTGCAGTTCCCCCCTCCCCCAGTAGGGGATTTTGGGAGCTGTAATTCCTCCCCCCCCCGGGGATTCTGGGAGTTGCTGATTTCCCTCTGGCAGGGGATTGTGGGAATTGCAGTTCCTTCTCACAGGGGATTCTGGGAACTGTAGTTTCCTCCCCTCCCCCCCCAGTAAGGGATTCTGGGAGTTGCATATTCCCCCCCCCTCCCTCCTTGCAGGGGATTACGAAGCCCTGGTTTCCTCCCAAAGGCTGAGAGATCGAGACCTCGGGCGGCCCCTGCTCCTCCCTCCCCCAGGAGGGCAGCTTCTTCGGCCGGCGCTCCCGGCACACCTCTCTCTCTCTCCCCCCCCCCGCCCCTCCCGGGGGTGCCGGTACCTTCATACGGGTATTTTTCCCCCTTGTGCCTCTTGTGTTTCTTGCCCATGGCCCGCATCGGGCAGCGGTGACGTCACTCTCGCGCTGCCCGACTCTCGCGAGAACAGTCAGGGGGCGGGGCCAGGAGGGAAGGGTGACGGAGAGGCGTTCGTGAGGGGTCTCTCTCTCTCTCTCTCTCTCTCTCTCTCTCTCTCTCTCTCTCTCTCTCTCTCTCCTCTCGGGAGCGGGGGGGGGGCGCCCTGGAGCCCCCCCGCCCGCAATAGGCGGGGGTCCGACCGGCCTGAGGAAGCCGCGGGCCTCGAGGCGGCAGCAGAGAGACGCCGGACAGGCTCCCTTTTGGCAGCCCCTGGCGTCTGCCGGAGATATAGAAAAGGGCAAAAAAAAAAAATCCGTGCGGAAATCTGTGTCACTCTACACTTCTAGCTCTACGGACCCTCAGGGGAGGGAGAGACGGGGATGCGAGCCGCCAGGGCCTGCGAGAGAGGCAGCGCCCTCTAGTGTTGCCCTCTGTCATTGCGGCGACTCGTTGCTTCTGCTGCCCTCGTGTGTTGCTCTGGGTTTCTGCAGCAGAAGCAAGCCGCTTTCCTGCCCCTATCCCAGAGCATCGGAATAGAGTCGGCGTTAAGTTGAGGGGGTCCTTGGTGCTTTCTGAGCTTGGTAGCTTCCTTGCAGAGGTTTCATTACCCGAGCTTGGTAACACCACCAGTGCTTGAACCCTACCCCCTTGTGGGACTGATCATGTTCCCTAGTTGGGCGATGAAACGTCTGCAAGAAAATAGCCAAGTCAGAGAGCACTACAGTTGGCTTCTTCCTCTTCCGCCTCCTCCTCCCCCTCCTCCACAAACCTCATTTCCTTCTAACACTGATGATATTACCTGCTTGGGTAATGAAACGTCTGCAGAAAAACCACCAGACAGCACCAAGGATCCCTTATTTCAGTCCTGAGCTACAAATATTATTCTTTATTCAATTTCTTTGGATTTCTATTTCCCATCCCAGGATTTGAGGGATGCGACCACAATCGAGCCCAAAATGTTGCTACATGACCATTTTGTTCAGTGAGTTTTGCTCCATTTTATGACCACATTTGTTCAGCGAACCACTGCAGTTCTTAAATTATTAACATGGTTGTCAAGGGAATCTGGCTTCTCCATTGACTTTGATGGTTGCAAAAGGGGGAATCGCATGATTGTGGGACACTGCAGCAGGTCACAAATGTGAGTCAGGTGTCAAGCATCCAAATGTAAATCACGTGACCATGGGCATACGGCAGCAGTCAGAAATGTGAAAAATGGTCATAAGTCACTTTATTCAGTGCCTTTGTAACTTTGAGCGGTCACTAAATGGAACTGTTGTAAGTCGAGGATTACAAATTTAACACTGTCCAAATATTTGCTTCAAGGACACCTGCTTGGCTACCTGCATTGTCTTAAGTTTGGTTCAATCTCCTGAAAGTTTTTCTCTATTCCTGCCTCCTTTGCAAAATGTTGTTCCCATTGAGCTCAAGGAATAGAGTCGAATAGAATTCTTTATTGGCCAAGTGTGATTGGACACACAAGGAATTTGTCTTTGTTTCATAGGCTCTCAGTGTACGTAAAGGAAAATAAAATAGAATACATTCATCAAGAATCATAAGATACAAATTTTATTCTTACCATTTCTTCTATACAACTTCCAATCCCATAGGCATAGTCAGCAGCATGACCTGTGGTTATTAATTGCGAAGTTGTGTCCAGCCTATCGCAACCCCCATGGACCACGTTCCTCCAGGCCTTCCTGTCCTCTACCATCCTCTGGAGTCCATTGAAGCTCACGCTGACTGCTTCAGTGACTCCATCCAGCCACCTCATTCTCTGCCGTCCCCTTCTTCTTTTGCCCTCCATCTTTCCCATCATGAGGCTCTTCTCCAGTGAGTCCTTCCTTCTCAGGTGGCCAAAGTCCTTGAGTTTCCTCTTCAGGATCTGGCCTTCTAAAGAGCAGTCAGGGTTGATCTCCTCTAGGACTGACCGGTTTGATCACTTTGCAGTCCAAGGGACTCGCAGGAGTCTTCTCCAGCATCAGAGTTCAAAGGCCTCCATTCTTTGGTGCTCAGCCCTTCTTATGGTCCAATTTTCACAGCCATCCATTGCAACTGGGAAAACCATCGCCTTGACTATACATACTTTTGTTGGCAGAGTGATGTCTCTGCTTTTTAGTAGGCTGTCTAGTTTTCACAACTCCCCAAATTCTCAGCTAGCCAGAGGATTGGGGAATTTGCACATGAGGGTAGGCAATCTTATGTCTTCTGGATGTTTTTTTTTTTTAAAGAAAGTTGGTTAGTTAAAAGTGTGTTTTTAATTGCGCACAGTCCAGGGTTACTCGGTGAGTGAGATGTGATAAACAAAACTACCTTTCCCACAAACGCTTGCTTCCGCTATGAAGATTGGAATCATGGGAGATATAGTTCAAAAGCGGTGGAAGGCATCCCCCAGTTGTCTCTTTCTCTCTGGAGGGTGCCTCTTTGGAGAAGGAAGTTCTACGAATTGGGAGTGTTTCCTTCCACTTGGGGGTGTGATACGCCAAGGAAAATGGCTCAGCATTTTTTCCCTTCATGAAATGTGGATTTCTAGTTCAGATAAGGCAAACTTGCTTGATTATTTAGTAACTTTAGAGGTTGTTAAGAGATCAGTTTAGCTGCTGGATTATTGAATAGCATAGAAAGAAATATTTCCAACAATTGCTCGTAGGGCATCTTCTGTTAGCAACTTTGAGTCAGTGCGTTGAGAAAGGGCTAACACTATCAAAGCAGCAAGGTATTTTAATCGAAAATGCTGAGAAACACACACACACACACACAAAACCAAGTAAAAGTTTTGTGTGATGCTTATTTAAGAATGAAGCTCTGAGATGTTGCAGCAAATGCAATCCGCAATACTTTTATCCAAGTAATTATTTTTCCCTAATCCATAAACTGGAATTAAACCAACATAAACAAAACTCATGTGGTAGCCACACAGGTGTGGTGACTTGTACAAAAACCCATATTTTGCAGCAGAGCACAGAGCTTGTGCCCAGTTCCTGGAGACTTAGTCAATGAATGTTTTGAAATGTATCAAACCCAATTTTTTTTTTTTTAAGTGCTATTTTAAGAAGTCAAACCATCCCTGGTTACTCTGTGGCCAGCTTTCCCAAAGAATCCTAGTATTTGGGTTTGCATAATGCGCTATCCTAAGATTAACTAAACCACCGTTTATTGAATGAAAGCAAGCCATGGTGGGTTGCTGAAAACCCGAAACCATAAATTAAGGACTTCTTTTTTCTGGTTTGCTCCACACACCGATTCACAAAGTTGCTGCCAAATTTTGGCTGCCAAATTTCAGAGCAGGCTGGGAAAATGTTTTTGCCTAGCCTGGGTGGGATGTGTAGGCATCCCTGGGCTAAATAGACCCACAGGTAAAGGTTCCCCTTGCACATACATGCTAGTCATTCCTGACTCTAGGGGCTCATCTCTGTTTCAAAGTTGAAGAGCCAGCACTGTCCAAAGACATCTCTGTGGTCATGTGGCTGGATGATTAGATGCCGAAGGTGCACGGAACGCTGTTCCCTTCCCACCAACGGTGGCTCCTATTTTTCTACTTGCATTTTTTTACCTGCTTTTGAACTGCTAGGTTGGCAGAAGCTGGGACAAGTAACGGGAGCTCATTCCGTTACGCAGCACTAGGGATTCGAACCGCCAAACTGCCGACCTTTCTGATCAACAAGCTCAGCGTCTCAAACCCCTTTCCTAAGAAGGGGTGTGTGTAATTTTGCCAGCCGGAAAGCCCAAATCGGCAACTCCTGGATTAGATTACATCTTAGAAATGGTAGAGAATCTGAGCTTGGGAAATATGTGGCTGACACTGTAACAGATGTAAAAGGTTCCCCACCGTGTGAATTCCTTTGAACGCCAGTTGCTTTTTTGAAAGGATTAATCAGAGCAGATGCTACAGATCCTGGCAATAGCTCTGAATACTCACCGCACACTCGGCTGCACTTCCAACGGTTCACCTGTTAGCCTGCAGACCTGTGGCTTTTGCCCCATTCCCATCCCATTGGACATGGTGGCTCAGTGGCGAAGACGCTGAGCTTGTCAGTCAGAAAGGTCGGCAGTTTGGCGGTTCAAATCCCTAGCGCCACCTAATGGAGTGAGCTCCCGTTGCTTGTCCCAGCTTCTGCCAATCATCCTGGAGCTGAAGGCCTTTTGTCTTGTAGATAGGCTGGCCCAGTCCTCCTCAATGGGCACCAATTATCTGCTGGGGGCAGGGAGCTGAATCTTTGAGTTTCGGTCTATCTTAAGATTGCCATTTCTCCTTTAGGGGAAATATCATCTTCTGCCTTTTAAAATATTTCACAAAATATTTCATTCTTCTAGGAGAGCGGTGGGTGTTAACTTTCTACACACCCAATAAATCTTGCTGCAGGAACCATGATTTTGTGCGTGGCGCACGCATCCTTCGTGCTGCGGCTATTTTGAAAATAAGAGAGACAAGGGTGTAGATTCAGAAGAACGGTTCCATGTCTACTTCGCTTCTCTGTTACCCTTCCCAACTATGTTTAGCCCCTGGTCTGCGGGCACATAAACAGAGAGTTGGCACTTTCACCAAAGGACTGTCTAACCTTTCTGAGTTGGCTTGTATTGATTTATTGGACGAAGAGGCCACGGGGTGCAGAAGGAGAGAAGGAGTAGCTTCATAGTAACCAAGATGAGAAGAATGCAAGAAATGAAAGACGCCAAACAGGGGAAATAAGCCAGGAAATCTCTCCAGCATTTTGTCCTGTTGACTGAATCTGGCAGTCACCTTTTTCCATGATTAAAGGAAAAGGATCCAAATTATAAATCCACAGATAAGTAATTTATGGTCAGCGTTATACTAGGAGAGCTTTGATTGTATTTTGGCTACAGGGCTCCCTGTAAGCTGGATGCAAACATTGCATTACGCCAAATAACAATTTGTTTGTTGCAAATTTAACTTGATGTGTGAACCCAGCCATTGCAGTTGGCCAAAGTTGACTTAGTGGTTTGTTGTTGTTTTCCAAGCCATCTAAATGTTAGTGAGGTGAGTAAACACAAGTTAAGGAAGCGAGGAGAATGAATCCGGTAAAAAGAAGGGGACGACAAAGAAGGAGGTGGCTGGAGGGAGTCACTGAAGCAGTAGGGGTGAGCTTAAATGGACTCCAAATAATGGTAGAGGACAGGAAGGCCTGGAGGAAGGTTGTCCATGGGGTCGCGATGGGCCGGACACGACTTCACAGCTAACGCCAATAAATGTTCAACTCTGCGCCCGTGTCACCCTTTGATGGCCCTCCCTTAGTTCATGATTTCCTTTATGGGACTTACTTTTCACTTGCTAGTCCAAAGTGGGTAGTGAAAACTGACAGCCTCTGTAATATGTAAATCCGTCTTTCTAATATATCCCTTCTCCTGAAAATATTCAAGATCACCCAGGGAAATGTAACAAACACATTTGATGTAGTCAGAGATCACAGCATCCTTTTCTTCTGTGATTTCTTTCTTCTTCTGTATCCTTTTAATGCTTCCAACTTTGAATGTTGGGAGGCACAGTTCCAGTTCAGAAGATGCGTATGGCTAGTTTTTTATATATGTTAGAATTTTTTTTTATATTTTATATATATATATACTGTATATATAACAAACGAGACCATTGCAATTAGGCAGATAGTTATGGGTTCCTCTTCAGCATTGTTTTGCTCCTTGGGATGAAATCTCATTCCTTTCTGATGTTATTTGCCCCCTAGGCATGTTGCTTTATTGTCTGTCTGTTTGTCTGCCTATCTGTCATCTCTCTATCATCAATTATCCATTTCTATCACCTTTTATCTATCATCTCTCTATCCATCTTTATCATCTCTCTCTCTCCTCTCTCTCGCCTATCTAATCATTTATCTATCATCTATCTATAGCTTTATCATTTATCTGTCCTCTATCATCTGTATGTCTCTATCAATCTCTGCCTGCCTGCCTATTCATTCATCTACCCATCTATCTATCTATCTATCTATCTATCTATCTATCTATCTATCTATCTATCTATCTATCTATCTATCTATCTATCTATCTATCTATCTATCTATCTATCTATCTATCCATCCATCCATCCATCCATCCATCCATCCATCCATCCATCCATCAATATCATGTCTCTCTCTCTCTCCCCCCCCTCTCTCTAATCTGTCAGTCAGTCTGTCTGTCTATCTGTCTATCCATCTACCCACATGTATCCATTTATCATATCTATCTATCTATCTATCTATCTATCTATCTATCTATCTATCTATCTATCTATCTATCTATCTATCTATCTATCTATCTATCTATCTATCATCTTTTGAAAAGCTCTTGCTCTTTGCAAAGATTTTTTTTAGCAATATCAAATCAAGTGTTTTAATTATATAATCACCACCTTGGATTAAAAGAGTCTCCTCCTCCTCCTCCTCCTCCTCCTCCTCCTCCTCCTCCTCCTCCTCCTCCTGCCGCTGCTGTTGCTGCTGCTGCTGGGGACTCGTGGGAGCATCCTGCTCCCATCCGTGGCCCTTCGCTTGCTTCTTCCCCTCCCTGCGATTGCCTAGGTGTTCTTGTGACTTTTGGGAGGGTGACACATGAAAGACAAAGCCCCAACTCAACAAACCTGCCAGCCAGCCATGGTTGCTTTGAAGAAACTGTTTCAATCACTTTGCCGTTGTCTTTATGTCAGTTTGCCAGATGGTTTTGGTCTGTCTGAGGTCCTGCACCAACGGGGTTTACAGAGCACTGTTAAAGCTTCAAAGCTGTTTTTTAATCTTCCTGAACATCACAAGGGCTGCAAAAGTGACTTCGGCTCCCTGAAGTCTTTGCTACAAAAGAGGCCAAGCAGGGCTGGAAATGAAAGCCAGATAAAGGGATTGCTGGAATAAGAAACAGAGGGAAAAGAGCAGTAGTTAGGCTTTCTTGTAGCGTTTCAAAAGAAATTCTAAGACAAATTATGGCTTTGGGTGATTCTCCCCCTTCCTCTTCTCCTCTCCAGAGATGCCGAGGCAAAATATTTTGACCTGGAGAACCTTTAACCTTGAATAAAGCAAGTTGAGTTAAAAAAAACAACAGCCCCTTTCATTTTTTTTTATTAAAAAGGAGAAAAGCATATCTTAAGAAAGTAGCTTTTTCCATAATTATGACTATAGAAAGAAAGAAGGGAGGGAGGGAGGGAGAAAAGAAAAGAGGGAAAAGATGGAAGGAGGGAAGGATGAAGGCTTGGAAGAAGGAAGGAGGAAAAGAAGGGAAAAAGGTGAAAGGAGGGAAGGATGAAGGAGGATTGAAAGAAGGGAAGGGAAGAAAAAAAAGGAAAGAAGGAAGGGAGAAAAGAAAAGATGGAAAGAGGGAAGCTGAAAGGAAGGAAGGAAAGAAAAGAGGGGAGGGAGGAAGAAAAGAGAGGGGGGAGGAAGGAAGGAAGGAAGGAAGGAAGGAAGGAAGGAAGGAAGGAAGGAAGGAAGGAAGGAAGGAAGGAAGGGAGTTCCCCAATTTTCTTACCAGTAGCAGTGTTGTTGAAAGTTGAAAAGTTTGACACACCCTAACATACACATACACAAATACATACATACATACACACAGATACAAATACGTATATACATATACATATACATATACATATATATAAAAAATCAAAGACCTTTTAGAATATAGTCTTCTAGCGGAAAAAAGAGTGTTGAGAGTTAACAAGGTGGATACACTGAGGTACAAAGCTATAACAGAATTAGTTGTTGTTGCATTTCAGATATCACAAAGCCTCTTCCCAGAAGAAAACTGGTCATGGAGAGGATGCGTAGCATCCCAGACAATACTGCAGACCAGACCATTGTGTGTTGTGTTTGGAGGATTGTGGTTCCTCTGCCTCATAAGCTTCTCTCTGACCTGATCCACACCAAACTGCACGTAGTCCTTGAGTTATGACTGTAACGGAGTCTACCCACCAGGCTGTAATACATCATAACCCAACCGACCCAATTTTTACCTGTTTTGCAGAGGTCGTTAAGCAAAACCCGCAATTGGGTCCGTTTGGAGAAGGGCGGGATATAAATTTAATAAAATAAAAATAAAATAAATTGTCGAGCGAGATTGTGCTTGCAACAGATTTAGGTGAAGTTCAGCTGGCTGTAGAACGGAATGGGCAAACCACATTCAAACCACGATCCTGCATCCCAGTTTCCGTACTTTCACCTTGCTCGTCTCTTGACTAAATCCTTCTTTTCATACCAGGGGTGCATTTTCTAGCCGCGGTGTGAGTAGTTTATATTTCCTCCATTTCACTCCATTTCAGGTTTTATTACCTATAAAAGAAAGAGAACATTTGCCTCTTCGCATAGATCCCAAATGTAGGTCAGCTGTAATAATTTTCGCCAGCAAAAATTTTAAGTGAAAAGAAGGGGAAGCCGAAGAAACACACACACACACACACACACACAAAACTTGGCCTTGACCTTGCAGTCCTCAAAAAAAAAGGGGGAAATCACTTCTGAGCCACAGACATCAAAAAGAATAAATAATTGTTTTTTTCCCTTTTTTGTTGTTATGATATGGATCATCCGAGCAGTTAGTGGTAAGCAAGCTGCCTTTGATATGGTTTAGATGCCCTGGTGCTTGCGCCTCTATTTATGTCAGCGTGTTCCTGCTCCCACACCGGGAAAGTAGAATCCCTTGGTTAAATTCATATTTGTTTTAATCTTTCCCACTGTCTGATCTCAGCCTCAAAGATCCTAATACATTTTTTAAAAAAGCCAACACTTCCTGCTGAGTTTTGGGTTGTTTAGGAGGGACATGGATGGGGCTGCTGGCTCTCAACGTGCTAATTTTGGGAACCCAAAGAGCTGAGGTGCCCCCAATTCAAAAGAGAAAGTGCTTTCAAAGATGCACGTGGGGTGTTCCCACAGCCCTGGGGGAAAGAGAGGGGAAATTTTTAAAATTTATTTGTAGAACTGGAAACAAAGGGGAGGAAAGGGAACCTAGATAAACAGCCATTTATAAAATATCAACTCGAACCGATGGGGAGTTTAATTAATCTGATCCCAATCTAACTGTGCAGACAGAGAACATTTGTATGGCATTTGTGGGTGTAAACAAGAACAAACAAAAAGGAAGAAAGTACCAAACTGATGGCCATAAGAAGGAATAATAAGCCACCCCCAAAAAAAGTCTGTTTGGTTTTTTTGGATCATTTAGCATTAAAGGTAAAGGTTCCCCTCACACATATGTGCAAGTCATTCCTGACTAGGTGGCAGTGCTCATCTCCATTTCAAAGCCAAAGAGCCAGCATTGTCCGAAGATGACTCCGTGGTCATGTGGCCGGCATTTCTAAATGCTGAAGGCGCATGGAACACTGTTACCTTCCCACCAAAGGTGATCCCTATTTTTCTACTTGCATTTTGTACATGCTTTCGAACTGCTAGGTTGGCAGAACCTGGGACAAGGAACGGGAGCTCACTCCGTTACACGCTGCTAGGGATTCGAACCGCTGAACTGTCGACATTTAGCATTGCCCATGTCTTTAAAAGGACCAAAAGGACCTGAAGCTTTTTCAGTGGTTTTGACTTGAGGGAACTGGTTTTCCATGATATCGCATTTCTAATTCATGGTTATGTCTTCCCCTTCGAGGACTTGGCTTGTGGACTTATGATTTAATCAGCTCCATCTGCATGAAGGTCTCTGTTATTTTGTCCCAAAGGTGTTTTCCCCCCCAAAAAATGGACTTTCTTGGTTTTCTTTCCTTGAAAATGTTCCATTTCTCATCCAAGAAGCTTCTTCAGTGCTTCTTGGATAAGAATAGCAACAGCACTTCATGGTGCTTTACAGCCCTCTCTAAGCTGTTTATAGAGTAAGCCTCTTGCCCCCCAACAATCCGGGTCCTCATTTTTACCCACCTTGGAAGGATGGACGCCTGAGTCAACTTTGAGTTGGTGAGAATCGAACTGCTGGCAGTCAACAGCATTAGCCTGGAATACTGCATTCTAACAACTGTGTCATCACGAAATGTTTTCAAGGGGTAGGGGGAACCCAAGGAAGTCCAGCTGCCTTTTGGGACGACCATGACCTGGATGATTGACAATCTCCATAGACATTTAACCATCTGATCTTTGGCTATTTCAAGTAAACAGTTCTTGGTTTCAGAGGATTTGTATGCTATCACACACTTCTGGATATTGGACCATTGCAGAATTAAAACTTCAGTTGTTCAATAAATCTGTCTCTATCCGTTGGTCTTAAACCCCAAGAGCAGATGTCACACATAAAAGATCCAGCTGCTAGCAGACAATTGGATAGATTTATGATGCCTTGCACAGAGCTTTCCTTTTCTTATTCTTCACCCAGAGACTCCGAGAGAGCTTCTTCACCAGCCCACAATTCTACACAAAAGTTTTGCTCTTAAAGGGAGAGAGAGAGAGAGAGTGAGAGAGAGAGAGAGAGAGAAAGAGAGAGAGAGAAAGAGAGAAAGAGAGAGAGAGAGAGAGAGAGAGAGAGAGAGAGAGAGAGAGAGAGAGAGACCGTCTTCAAAATCTTTTCAAAGTTTGTGCGCATGTTACACAAGAAATCAGACAGCAATCTTGAAACTTGATTTCTGAAACCAGATCAAACCGTTTCTGACATTTGCTATCTAGCCTTTAAAAGTTGTACTGGAGGTAATTTATTTCTTGGTTGATCTGTTGTAGATAAAGAGCTAAACTGCACACCTGTCATTATAAATACATAGAGACCAGATTGTGGAGATCCAAATCCTGCCGAGAAACACATTTCTTTAAATGTTAATCCATTGGCTTAACTTTTTACACTTCTTTATTTCTTTTAAGAAATCAGGGCTGGGCATAAATTGAATTCCCCATGCTACAATTTTAGGAGGAGAAAAAGCTGGGCATTTGTCATCAAATTCTAGGTGGACAAAGGTTCATTCTTTGAAATGGATGTACCAACTTCAGCCAGATTCACTAGATCCACAGATCCCACACAAAGCTAAGCCATCATGGCTTGTTAGGTTTATGGTCCAGCAAAACCTGGAAATCTTGAGATGCATGTCTTGTTTCATAAGACTGCTGGGAGACACAGTTCAGCAATATCTAGAAGGCTTCTAGAAGGCAGCAAGACCCCTACCCCTCATTTGACATTTTGTAGGAATCTAGGCATTGTTGTTTTTTTCAACAAATCATGGGTTAAAGCAAATGATCAACTAGATCAGCATTTCTCAACCCTATCCCTCAACCCTAAGGGGACTTCACTTCCCAGAATTCTTGCTCATTCTGGCAAGATTGAGAAACGTGAATTTAAATGGAAGTCCTTCCCATTAATAAAATCCCTACTTATGAAGAGATTAGCTAATGAGTGTAGACTATGCCATTGGGCCTGGAACATCAAAAAGGCTTGTTTCTTGGACTGAATAGTGATCCAAATTCTGCTTTATATTCTGAGGATTCTTAAAATTCTGCAACTCCCAGCCCAAAAAAAAGGTCCAGATCTGAAAAGCTGTATAATAAATATTGTTGTTAGTTGCAAAGTTGTGTCCAACTTATCACAATCCCCTGGACAATGTTCCTCCAGGCCTTCCTGTCCTCTGCCATCCTCTGGAGGCCATTTAAGCTCACACCTCCAGCAGGCAGGCAGGAAGAGAGGCAGACACCCACCCACCCACCCACCCTTCCAACCATTCATCCAATCAGCCAGGCAGGCAGGAAGGCAGTCTGGTTGGCAGGGAGACAGGCAGGCAGGTAGGAAGCCACCCATCCATTCAACCATCCATCAAATCATTGATCCAATTATCCAATCTCCTCCCTCT
Source organism: Rhabdophis nuchalis (assembly GCA_039707465.1). Taxonomy (NCBI): domain Eukaryota; kingdom Metazoa; phylum Chordata; class Lepidosauria; order Squamata; family Natricidae; genus Rhabdophis; species Rhabdophis nuchalis. Next base: position 18,957,056 of record CM077658.1, read on the forward strand.
CCCTCTCCCTCTCCTTCTCAAAACACAGCCTTTTGAGAACATGTTGGAACTAGTAGCGACAAGCACGTTTGAGGCCTTGAGTAGACTTTTGGGACAAACTGAACGAGGTTGTGAGTTTGGTCGCAACATACCAAAGATTTGAAGATCACAAAGGCAATGAAATAGATTCCTATCACTTAAGAGTCTGGGTTTTTTCTTCAGATTGGAAATATCACTGCTTTCCCGTTGCTAAAATCCCCTTTTGTGAAGGTTGCTGATTACATTTTGCACAGAAAATATGCGATGGGAAACCGTCATCCAGCTTGAAACAAAACAGGTCTATTTTGAAAAAAATAATCATTTTCTAATTGTTTGAGCTCATTTGATTAGGAGAGACAAGTGGGCTGTAAGAGCTATAAAGGAACTCCCATTTTCCATCAATTGAACCAAATCCACCTTTGATCTCTTAATCCTAAATTTATAAGGTTAGGCGATAAGCAAGCATAGCCAAATTCCCTTTTCTTTCCTTTTCTTTCTTTTCCTCTTTCCCTAATAGTCTACGAAGCAAAGCAAACACAATAAGCTCCTTTTCTCTCTCTCTCTCTGTGCTTAAATCTCCCCCACTCCCCACTTTTTGCTAACAGTTCAAAGACCCCATTACAAACATTTTTAACATCAGAGTCTATAGTTTAGCAACGTTCCTTGTTTCTTTTATTAAAAACTTTTCCTACTTTTTTTATTGCATGCATGAGATTTTCATTTTGCATTTTTTGCACAGTACCTGAGTCCCATGGGGTTTTTATTGGGGGGGGGAGGGGGGAGGGTTATATGGAGGTGGGAGGAGGAGAAAGGACATTCATAGCCTTTTTTTTAAAATGAAGCTTGGTTCACCAGAGAAGCCTTCCTGTGTTTGAAAAGCCTTAAGGTGGAACTAGGTTAACGTGGAAGCCTCAGGTACGAGCCTTGTTAAATGTCACCCAAATGGTTTCCTTTATTTATTGAAATATCACCCTTCTCTTCTAGGAAAATGGTTTGCATTAACCAGGCAAAGTCTTTATTGGAGGAGACACAAAGTCTACCATTGAAGAAGATGCTTTTAATTCCCATCGCTGTTTTCCATACATGGAGGCTTCTTCTGACGTCCTCCGAACTGAGGCACAAATAGGTCCTAGAAGTGTCAAATAGAATAGAATAGGATTCTTTATTAGCCAAGCGTGATTGGACACACAAGGAGTTTGTCTTTGGTGCAGATGCTCTCAATCTACATAAAGAAAAGAAAATAGAATACATTCATCAAGAATCATAAGATACAACACTTAGTGATACTCATAGGTTACTAAAAAGCATTCAAATCACACTAGGAAACTAAATAAAACAATATAAATCATAAAGATACAAGCAACATATAATCATAAGTGGGAAGAGAGAGGTACTAGGAAGGATGAGAAGAATAATAGTAATACAGTCTTAGTAAATTATTGACAGTGTTGTGGGAATTAATTGTTTAGCAGAGTGATGGCGTTTGGGGAAAAAACTGTCCTTGTGTCTAGTTGTTCTGGTGTGCAGTGCTCTACAGCATAGCTTTGAGGGCAGAAATTGTAACAATTTATGTCCAGGATGCGAGGGGTCTGCAAATATTTTCACAGCCCTCTTTTTGACTCGTGCAGTGTGCAGGTCCTCAATGGAAGGCAGATTAGTAGCAATTGTTTTTTCTGCAGTTCTAATTATCCATTGAAGTCTATGTCTGTCTTGTTTAGCTTCAGAGCCAAACCAGACTGTTATAGAGGTGCAGATGACGGATTCCTCTGCAGAACTAAATGAGTTCTATATTTTTATATGTCCCCCTGGTTTTGCCTTCTTTAGCCCAAGACCAATACAGAACAAGGACATCCTTAGTGTTGGTGGAAGACCAGGAGTGAAATTCAGCAGGTTCTGACAGGTTCTGGAGAACTAGTAGTGGAAACTTTGAGTAGTTCGGTGAACTGGCAAATACCACCTCTGGCTGCCCCCGCCCCATCTATTTTCTGCCTCCCGAGTCCCAGCTGATTGGGAGGGAATGGGGATTTTGCAGTATCCTTCCTCTGCCAGTCCCACCAAGCCACACCCATAGAACCAGTAGTAAAAAAAAAAGGAATTTCACCACTGTGGAAGACTAATTGCTTGGAGAGATGAGAGACCTTGGAAATCAGATCCCCTAAACCAGTGGAGAACAAGACAACCAATAACTCACCAACTTCCTTTTCTACCCTGACTGGCAAGTGCTCCATTTCTTAACAGCTTAATAATCAATGCAAGAACAATTTCTTGTATTTGTTCAAAAGAAGGGAAGCATTTCAGTGAAAAGGAGAAAAACCAAATTTCCACAGGATATTAGATGTTCCAGAATAGGAGCCCTGCTGTGCAGCACAGATATTTTTAATGGCTTATTGTTCAGCTCTTTTATTCCATATACAAATGGCATGGAAAAGACAGGATTAAAAGATTAGATTTATCAAGTCCTTCTTTTAACAACGTATGTCCTACTATTCAATTTTCTGTGTTATTGAACCAAGCCCTCCGATCAGATTGATGGGCGTCTTTTGCTGGAGAAGAAAAGCGGTTTCCTTCATGCCCAACAATTGATTTCCACAGTTTACATCAAAGATAATTCTGTTTTTGCTAGAAGTCTGTTGTATCCTTCACAGGTTTTGCAAAACAATGCCCTTAAAGTCTATATACATCGTCTCAATCTTGAATAACATGAAAACTTTTTGGGCCTCTGGAGGCTGAGCCACAGAGTATAAAAGCTGGGGAGGAAAGTAATGGTTCTCAATTAGATTTTGGCAGGTGGAAGAATATGGCACATACATTATATACTTCCCCACCCTCCTGTTCTGACCTGGGCTTCACAAGAGCATGAAGCAAACTCCTGGTCCCGACAAAAACCCCTTTTATTAATTGACTGTGAACTCTGCTCATTCACATCCAGCAAAGTCTTTCAAGGGAGGATTTACAGTCACAGACCTTATCTGGCTTGGAGAGCTGCCAGGCCGATATCTACAAAACTTGGCAAGGTGTCTCAAGAGAGTCACAAACCAATTAAGCAAAATAATTGTCTCCTGTAAACTCCACTCCCCTTTCTCTCACAACACAGATGTTTTATGACCCAACTAGGGAAGATAATCAAACCCCACACTCACACCTACTTGTGATGTTATCTGATCTAGTGAGAAATGAAACATCTGTAAATTAAGCTGCTCAGAGTGCTTTCTTGAAGGTTTGATCAGGATAAGTGAATAGGGGTTTTTTTGGGGGGGGGGGAGGGAGTTCTAATATTAATTTAATCCGACTGTACATCTATGCAGATCAATCTATTGGGTCCTCTATTCTCTGTGTTTTGCATCAGAGGAGAAGATAGCAAGAAAAAAAAATGAAAGAGAGGATCACAATAATTATTTGGAACAAGCGAGTTATTACCGTTGTGGTGTATTAAACATTGAGTTTGTGGTTGGCAAGAATCGGCAACTGCCTCGCTCCAAACATGTAACAACTGTATAGCTCTTTTCAGTGGTGAGATTCAATTTTTTTTTACTACTGGTTCTGTGGCCGTGGCTTGGTGGGCGTAGTGTGCCGTGTGTGACTTGGCGGGCGTGGGAGGTGAAGGATACTGTAACATCCCCATTTCCTCCCAATCAGCTGGGACTCAGGAGGCAGAGAATAGATGGGGGCGGGGCCAGTCAGCGGTGGTATTTATCGGTTCTCCGAACTACTCAAAATTTCCACTACTGGTTCTCCAGAACTGGTCAGAACCTGCTGAATACCACCTCTGAATTTCTTATATCTAGATTTTAGTGCCCTGAAACTCTAGAGACCTGTGCAAATAGATATAAATACAGAGGCTTCCACATCCAGGATTCAAATCTTCTCTGCTGCTAATTGCAAGCCTTTCCTCCCATCCCCAATCTCTGAAATTTTTGGCTAGCATTAATCATCCTGCGCGCCGCTTCCTACATTCTTTCATGGAGGCATCTCTGCTCTCCTGCGTCTTTTTCAAAAAGTTTTGTCTCAGCTGGAAAGAGTTGAAAGGGGAGAGCTCAAAACAAGTCATTTTGAATTCTGCTCTAAAGACATGCGAGAGGTTGACATGCATACGGCATCAAGGACAATTCGTAGCGTCAACCCGAACCACCGCAGTGTGGTGTTTTCCGTCTGCTTACCTGGAAGTGTTTTTTGAGCAGGCGTACCAAGTCCATTTGGCTCTCCCACCTCTGAGGCTCTGGATGACTTTGCCAAGTTTGGAGCACCCACAACTTCTGGAGACAATACATTCCACTCATTAATTATTCTTCTCACTGTCAGGAAGTTTCTCCTTAGTTCCAGGTTACTTCTCTCCTTGATTCGTTTCCATCCATTGCTTCTTGTCCTGCCCTCAGGTGCTTTGGAGAATAGCTTGACTCCCTCTTCTATTCCCCCCCCCCCCACATTGAGTTGTATAATTCTATGTTGATGTGTAAATAGCTTATTCCTTGTGAGGATCTGCTCAGCACCACCGGCCTTCAGACACTTGTAGAGCGAAGCACACAACTCGCATCCAACATGTTTCAATCAGCTCTTATCAGGACTGTGAGTTATTTGGCCTACTGCAACGAATAGGAATGCAACTCTGTGACATTCCCTATTGTGCTGCTGTGCGTTCCCTGTTGTGTTGCAACTCATGTAATGGGACCGTCTTCGTAAGAGGGGAGATACTGAAGTTGGAGAGAAGTGGGAACATTGTTTTAAATCAGGGGTCTCCAACCTTGGCAACTTTTAAGACTTGTGGACTTCAACTCCCAGAATTCCTCAGCCAGTGCTGAGGCCATAAGCCTAAGATGGTTGTAAAGTGGGTCACCATGTAACTGGGCTACATTTTCCTAGGCGCTTCACTGTAAGTCTGGAACTGAGGCCCTGTGAACTTCTAACACCCTTGGACACAGGTTGTGCTGCTGCCGATACAGCACCTATTGCGCCTAAGTGTTTGGTACATCACCTCGCCTTCCCTCCAGATAGAGAAAGGAATGATGCTGCTGGACAGTATTTTTCTTAAAATGGCCAGATGAAGATTTAAAGAGCTTTAAGACATGTTCAGGAAAACCTGGAGGAACGGCATGCTTAGTAGAGATGATTTGTGGTCATTTTCTGCCATCAAATTGCAAGTTTGTATGTAGGTACCACCCCTGGCTGGTTACCTTATTGGGGAACTCTGGCAATGCTTCGTTTAGGAACCTTTCCTTCCTTCCTTCTTTCCTCCCTCCCTCCCCTTCTTCTTTTTCCCTATCTTCCTTCCTACCTTTATTTTTCTCTCCTTCCTTCCTCCTTCCCTTTCTCCTCCTTTCCTTTTTCCTCCCTCCCTCCCTCCCTCCCTCCCTCCCTCCCCTCCCTCCCTCCCTCCCTCCCTCCCTCCCTCCCTTCCTTCCTTCCTTCCTTCCTTCCTTCCTTGTGTCCTTCCTACTTTCCGGCCAAAAACCATGCTATCTTGAAAGCCACCATATTCCTTACTCCTATGGAGTCTCTCTTGCTTGGTAGATTTTTAAATTTTCATCCAGATGGCCTGAATTGGAAACAGTCAATCCAAAAATAAGGAGCTAATTGCTACCATCCCTGGCTGATTACCTTATTGGCTGATTACCTTATCAATGCTTCCTTCCTTCCTTCCTTCCTTCCTTCCTTCCTTCCTTCCTTCCTTCCTTCCTTCCTTCCTTCCTTCCCTCCCTCCCTCCCTCCCTCCCATTTCTACACAATGCTCATGTTCATTTTACAAGAGAGCCAGATCGCCCTAGACATTTTCTCATGCAACATTCCTTGCATGCTAATGCTTTGGTATTATAAAATATTCCTCAGATGCTCTCTTATTAAATCAGATCTGGCCCAACCGTCTGAGCGGTATCATAAAAGGAATTAAAACAATAATTTTGGCTATAGATATTCCAGTGTTTTGTTTCTTTCTTTCTTTCTTTTTTTAAAGTAAGAAAATTATATCTAAGGGCGAATTTTTAAGATATTCTCTTTTTTTTTTTTTGCAGCCAAAGATTTAGCCATTTATTGTGATTCTTGAACATTACCCTGAAGGTTTAATTCAAGTTGAAGGCAAAAGAATACTTTTGTAGTCCTTCATTTACATGTATGCCAACAAGCTTAAATGTACTGCAACCTTGGAAGACTTTCAAAGGAAGTAATAATTCCTCTGAAATAGGCCTTTTGAAAGCGTTATCTTGTTCATTCTCTTTTTGTTAATCTCGGAAAGCCCTTAGCATGTCAAAGCAATTTTTCTAATGTCACATCTTCTCAACATTTGCATGAAAGCGCCTTAAAACGATGATTTGAGAAAGAATGGATGTTGAATGAGCATTTATTAAAGTGCCATTTACGCCCTATTTGCATTTTGACGACATTTTTTTCCCAAGCCAGAAATGTTTGAAAAGCAAGCTAATTTGAAAAGCAGCCTCATCGCCAAACAAACTACACCATAAGCGTGTTTATTCCGAGATAGCGTGTTTGCGCCTTCATTAAGAAAGAGGAAGACAGAGGCAAAGATTGCGCTACTTTAAAGCTGAGTCTTTCAAAAGGAATCTCTTAAGATCTTTTATTTTATTTTTCTCCCTGCTTTGGAGAATGTGAAGCAGTGCCAACTCAGCCTATTCTCTCAACTCAGGTTCATTTAGAATGGAATAAAGTGGGGTTCTTTATTGGCCAAGCATGATTGGACACACAAGGAATTTGTCTCCGGTGTATGGTCGCCACGATGTAGAAAAGACGTGGAGACTCTGGAAAGAGTGCAGAGAAGAGCAACCAAGATGATTAGGGGCCTGGAGGCTAAAACATATGAAGAACGGCTGCAGGAACTGGGTATGTCTAGTTTGATGAAGAGAAGGACCAGGGGAGACATGATAGCAGTGTTCCGATATCTCAGAGGGTGCCACAAAGAAGAGGGAGTCATTCTCCAAGGCACCTGGGGGCAGGACAAGAAGCAATGGGTGGAAACTAATCAAGGAGAGAAGCAACTTAGAACTAAGGAGAAATTTCCTGACAGTTAGAACAATTAACCTCTGGAACAACTTGCCTCCAGAGGTTGTGAATGCCCCAACCCTGGAAGTCTTTAAGAAGATGTTGGATAGCCATTTGTCTGAAATGGTATAAGGTTCCTGCCCATGCAGGGGGTTGGACTAGAAGACCTACAAGGTCCCTTCCAACTCTGCTATGTATGTATTGTATTGTATAAGCTCTCAGTGTACATAAAAGCAACAAGGGATAAATAAATAAATAAATCATGACCATCATCATAAAATACAGTCATTATAAATCATAAGATGCAACCCTCAGTGATAGTCATAGGATACTAAATAAGCACTAGCAATAGTGCTTAGACTTATATACCACTTTACAGTGCTTTTACAGCTCTCTCTAAGCGGTTTACAGAGCCAGCCTCTTGGCCCCCAACAATCTGAGTCCTCATTTTACCCACCTCGGAAGGATGGAAGGCTGAGTTCAACCTTGACTGGGTGAGAATCGAACTGCTGGCAGGAAAGGAAAGGAATCATTGTATTTTAGCTACAAGCCAGCTTGCAACAGCAAAAAGGAACCAACCGATCGGGGTTAAAAGAAATCATACTGTATATCAGAGGTCTTACATTTGGTGAGGGAATTGCCCCCCAAATCCTCCATCAGCCCTGAAGCTTTATGACCTTCCCCAACATTAGGAGAGAACCCAACTTCTTAAACTGTAAGAGCTGGAAGAATCTAAATAAAAAGGTTTTTTTCCCCCTTTCCTTTTCATTCATTCTTTCTTTCTTTTCTTTTTTTTTGCAGAGGAATGTTGGATCATAAAAAGATAACTGTGTTTCAGATCTTTTTTTCTTTTTTTTAAAGAATGCACTTCTGACATGATTGGCCAGCCGCAGCAGCGCTTCAAGAATGAGGGGAACCTTTTAGTCATAGATATTCCCTTTGTTTGTGGACTTTTGGAATTAAATCAGAGGACAGTGATGAAAGAGGATTCTGAAAACTCTACAGTCGAAAATGCCCCCAGAATAAAACTTTTCTACAGCTTTGCTCTCCGCACACGTATATTTTATTCATTTTTATTTATAGTCTTTAATCTTGACAGGTCCATTCTTCAGAGTGGATTTATATGCCAATTTTCCCCCCCTCTTCTTTCTTTTCCCCCTCATTTTTTCCCCCTCCCCACCTTTCAAAAATGGATTGATGTATTCTGGAGAGTCCTTTGATCAGGAGATCTCTAGAAGAGGCGTTAGAAGTTTGATGTAGAACTACTTGATTAAAATTGGGATCACCCGGTGGCCTACTTCCCACCTCTATTCTGATGCTGTTAGGTACTGTATTTGGGCCTCTTGACGCCATGCCCCTGCATCCCATTTGCAAAAAATGGGCGAAGTCGCTGTAAATTAAATAAAAGGGGTTTCTCGGGATGAGGACTTTGCTTCGTGCTGCTGGGGAAGCCTAGGGCAGAACACAGTCATAAGAGTGAAACATGGTCATAAGTCACATTTTCAGTGCTATTGTAACTCCAAATCAGAGGTTCCCAAACTTGGCAACTTTAAGACTTGTGGACTTCAACTCCCAGCATTCTCCAGCCAGCGTAGCTGGGAGTTGAAGTCCACAAGTCTTAAAGTTGCCAAGTTTGGGAACCTCTGCTCCAAAGGGTGACTAAATGAACTGTTATAAGACAAGGACTACCTGCAGTCTGTTCTTCAAAGCTGGGTGGGGAATACTTGATCAGGGGTTTTTAATATCTTTGTCTGGCCCAGATGTGCAGCTTACATCTTAATTTGACGGCGTCTCTCCTATCAGAGAGCCACATTCCACAGATCTTCATAGCTTATTATGAGCTCCTTGGGGCACAATCTCCTGTTTAAATTCTCGCCAGAGACTGTGTCCACTTAAGGAATTAGGGGACAAGATAATTAATGGGGGGAAAAATCATTATTTATAGAATAGCATAAATAGGCGGCACAACGAGGCACAACATTCCTGCCTTGAAGTAAATAGCAGCGTAAAATCTTTCCGTCGAGAAAATGCCACATGGAGCAGCACAACTGGGCCAGATGTTCCTGTGGCTTTCAGACGGTGGGAACCAGGCCAGCAACAAAAGTCCTATTTGGAGCTTCTTTTCCGCGGCAGATCACAAAAGACAGATTTATTTATGTATTTATTTATTGCATGTTCAGATCCCGCCGCAGTGGCAGGAAGCCATTAGGTTAACCCTTTTTGGTTCCCATGTGCAAATGTGTGTGTGCCAACTCCCAAAATGCAATGCGAGCGCCCATTGCGTGTGCACCCCGCAGCCCCCCATGCATGCATGCATGCGCATCCCCATGTATGCGCCCCCCTCCTTCCCCATGTTTGGCTTCCAGGTGGGTCAGGAGGCTTTCCGGGCCCAAAAATGGGTCAGGAGGGGAGCCTCACACGGTGCCCCTGTGCCCCATTTTGGCTTACAGGTTGGTGCAGCCCAAAATGGGGTGCAGTGGGGGTGTATACACACAAACTCCCAAAAGGATGTGCGAGCAGCCCCCATGCATGCACCCCTATGGATGCGCCTGCCTGCGCATGCGCCTCCTGCCTGCGCATGCATGGCAGACACCTGAAGACCAGCTGGCCTGTGGGAGGCATGCCCGCATGTGTGGTGGAGCTGGGCTGGGGCGACGGCTGGCGTGCCCGCAGAGAGGGCCCTGCGTGCCACCTGTAGCATGCATTCCATAGGTTCTTCAACATGGGGTTAAACTGTGCTTGGCTGATGTCTCATTCGGTGAGGTTGAGCAGAAGAAGTTCAGCGCCTGGAGTGATCCCCAAACCACAACTAACAGAATTCCCCACCCCAAAACCCCTCCAATTCTCAAGCACTTCACGGATCAAGTTAGAAAACTTGAAAAATTTGCCGGAGACGGAAGTTTTGAAGAACAAAATAACAGAGTTGGAAGGGACCTTGGAAGTTTTCTAGTCCAACCTCCTGCTCAGGGAGGAATGTCTGCACCATTCCAGACAAACGATTGTCCATTCTCTTCTTAGAAACTTCCAGTGTTGGAGCATCCACAACTGCTAGAGGCAAGTTGTTCTACTGATGTAGAACAAATGCTTCGCTTAGCAACAGAGGTTTTGGACTCAATTGTGATCGTAATTGGAATAATACAGGACTATCTGTACTAATAAGGGACGCAGCGGCTTCAGTGGCTAAGACACTGAGTTCATCAATCAGAAAGATTGGCGGTTCGAATCCCTAGTGCTGCATAACGTGAGCTCCCGTGACTTGTCCCAGCTTCTGCCAACCTAGCAGTTCGAAAGCAGTTAAAAAATGCAAGTAGAAAAATAGGAACCATCTTTGGTGGGAAGGGAACAGCGTTCCATGCGCCTTCAGCATTGAGTCCTACTGCCCACATGACCACAAAGATGTCTTCAGACAGCGCTGGCTCTTCAGCTTTGAAACAGAGATGAGCACCGCCCCCCTAGAGTCGGGAACAACCAGCACATATGTGGGAGGGGAACCTTTGTGGTTTTATCTGTATTAATATTTCTGGACATGCTGTTGGATGACCGTTAATAATTTTACAAACACGAATTGGTAAGGGGACAACTTCCCTCTGGGAAAAGTGCAGTTAGACACACAATTAGAGAACACTTGCTGCCCGCTAAGAGCCTTCCCATTGTTTCTTGATAGTTTCTTCCTACTTCTCTGAGTTTGCAGGATTGAATTCCTTTCTCCTGAATGGCGCCCTTCAAGTGCATTAGCATTTGCAATAATGAAGTTGGTTGCCTTGGCCTGTTTAATAATTCACTTCCCTTTCCGCCCTCGGTGAAGTGTTCTTATTGTGGGGTGGCCTCCAAAACATTTTTTTCACGCCCACACAGAGACAGGCATAATCCATAAAATATGAAGTCGTAACAATGAGCTCTGACATTTTAATGCTTGACAAAAGGGGGAGAAATAACAATAGAATGTCGTTGTTGTTGATAACAATAAACGGGATTTGCATCCCTCTGAAAAGGGCCGTTTGGTATTTTGAGCATAATGTCACTAACAATGAGGAACACTCAATGGGTTCCACAGGTTTTAAGCATAGCTTTATTCTGTGTGTGTGCGTGTGTGTGTGTCCCTTTTTGCTAGCACCTCATTGGGAGGTGATTTTCTTCTAGCAAATACACGGAATAGCTGGTAATAAGATAAGTGTGCCCAGAACTAGGATGATTAATGAATAAACAAAGCGCAGCTTTGAAATGTAATTCCTATAAGATTTTTTTTTTTTTTTAAATGGTGTGACTTTTTAAAAAGCAAAGCTAAGCAATACACTTGAGATATGGGGAATTATTAATGCATAAGAACGTATTGTGTAGTGGGGGGAAATGCCTTTATTTTTTGCTTTTACTTGATATGTTCTTTTAATTGGTACAGATCTTTTTTGTAGCTCTTTCCCCCACACCCCCCACCTCTAACTGAAGAAAAATAATAATAGAAAATAGGCTACAGAATCCGTAAAAACCTCTTCTATGCATCCTGCATTGATGTCCTTGTCATTTCTCTCAATTCCAGAAGCTCTGGAGCGACAGTGTCTTCTTGAAACCTTTGGCAGTAGACCTCTGGAAGTTGAGTCATGGCCACTGGATTTCTCTTCTCTTTTTTTCGCTTGAAACATTTCGCTGCTTATCCAAGTAGCTTCTTTGCAGGAAATGTTGGTAGAAGTGGAAAGGGTTTTCATGCTAATATGGGACTAGAACTCACTGTCTCCTGCTGAATTGCCCAAAGTCATCCAGCCAGTTTTCATGCATAAGGTGGGTCTAGAACTCATGGTCTCCTGGTGATTGGTCCAAAGTCACCCAGCAAGCTTTCCTGTCTAAGGCAGGACTAAAACTTACAGTCTCCTGGTTATTGGCCCAAAGTCATCCAGCCAGCATTCCTGTCTAAGGCAGGACTAGAACTCTCCATCTCATGATGATTGACCCAAAGTCAACCAGACAGCTTTGATGCTTAAGTTGGGACTGGAATTCACAGTCTTCTAGTTTCTAGAGCAGCACCTTAAGCAAACTGGCTCTCTATCTTGAGGCCATCCATCTCCCGAAAATAAGTATCTCAGGGTGATGTGCAGCAAACTCTTTGCTCAACAAGCATAACATTTATCGGGACCCATCATACTATATATTCAAGGTCAAATATTTTAATGCATCTTGAAAATATTAAATGTTTGGGGAAATTGAGAGCAGGGATTTCTATAAAATAGCAGCTCTCCAACCAACCTAAATCTCTCTCTCTCTCTCTCTCTCTCTCTCTCTCTCTCTCTCTCTCTCTCTCTCTCTCTCTCCATCCATCCATCCATCTATCTCTATTTACTAAGTCTGCACTACTATTAATCTTCTCATTGTTCCTATAACCCATCTCCTCCCACTTATGACTGTATGACTGTAACTTTGTGCTTGTATCATTATTTATATTGATTGTTTCCTAATATGACTGCATATTTGCACTCGATGACTATCATTAAGTGTTGTACCTTATGATTCATATCTTTTATGTACACTGAGGGCATCTGCACTAAAGACAAATTCCTTGTGTGTCCAATCAGACCTGGCCAATAAAAATTTCTATGTTCTATGTTCTATGTTCTGTCTGTCTGTCATGATCTGTTTCACACCTGCACAAAAATCATAACTGGGACCCCAAATAAGCCACAGTTGACTGGAATCTAATGTTAAGTGAAGGCAAATCTAAATGAGTTTATCCCATCGGGTGAGCATGCAGCTTACCACAACGTTTGACCAACTGCGTTTGACAAGTATAATTAATGGCTCTGCTTGATACAGGTACCACTGGCTTCTCCAGCATTAACGAACAGTTCACCTAACAAAGGTTTGATCAACTAGCAATATAATAATATGGGAGTCACTCTTTTTATGCAGGCTAATGTTTACGGGCTTTTAAGAAAAAAAATGGGTTAACAATTGTCAGGTTATTGAAGTCAAAACTCATGTGGCAAACTCTCTCCTGCCACGTTTGCGTGGCGCATTGGAAGTCTTCCGTGGGAAAAAACCTGTGGAAGAACTGGCCTGAACTCTCTTTCCAATTAAGTAATTAGACAAGGTGCTAAAGAAGGAGAAGAAGGGGAAAAAAGGAGGGGGATTTGAAATTACAGTATTTTGCCGGCTAAGATCATTAAAGAAGCTTTTGCTGGCAATCTGAAATTAGGATTCCATTTTTTAAAGCCCCTTCAAAAGAAAGGGAGAGTGAGAGAAAGGGAGAGAAAGCCGTACTTCAAAGTGGCTTTTTTCTTCCTCCCTTTGGAAACCTGCCTGTGTTAGGATGAAATGAATAAGGGGGGAGAAAAGAGCAACGGTTTGCCTTCTAATAAAGCATCTGTTGCCCACTTTGAACATTTCTTTACTTCTTTGTAAGCAGGCCTCTCTGGTTTGGGCGACTACTGACAATGAGGAACAGGGGCCTGGGGGGGGGGGAGGAGAAGACGAAGGAGACAATAGCTGTTAGATAGCCAATATTTCTGATTTCGTTTCCCTTTGAACTGAATCTCCGTTTGACCACACGCTGCGTCTAAAAAAAGAACTTCTTTGTCAGCTGATCCAAAGAGGCCAGTGGACACTATCAAAGAGAGAGAGAGAGAGAGGGAGAGGGAGAGAGACAGAGACAGAGAGGGAGAGAGGGAGAGAGAGAGAGAGAGAGAGGGAGAGAGACAGAGACAGAGAGGGAGGGAGGGAGAGGGAGAGGGAGAGGGAGAGAGAGAGACAGAGAGAGGGAGAGAGACAGAGACAGAGAGAGGGAGGGAGAGAGAGACAGAGAGAGGGAGGGAGAGAGAGAGACAGAGAGAGGGAGAGAGACAGAGACAGAGAGGGAGGGAGGGAGAGAGAGAGAGAGGGAGAGAGACAGAGACAGAGAGGGAGGGAGGGAGGGAGCGGGAGAGAGAGAGACAGAGAGAGGGAGAGAGACAGAGACAGAGAGAGGGAGGGAGAGAGAGAGACAGAGACAGAGAGAGAGGGAGAGAGGGAGGGATGTGAAATTCTACCCAGGGTTCAGTGATGGGATTCAAAATGTTTTGCTATGTTCTGTGGGTGTGGCTTGGTGGGCGTGGCTTGGTGGGCCACCCCACCCCACTCCGTCCAATCCTAACCCCATCCCCATCCCCATCCCCCTCTCCCTCCCCCCCCCTCTCCATTCCCATCCCCACCCATCCCATCCCATCCCACCCCCATCCCCTCTCCATCTCTATTCCACCCCATCCGCTCCTCATCCCCTCTCCTTCCCCCCTCCTTTACAGGAGCTTGTTGTAACCATTGCCCTCTTTTACTGGAACGTCACTTTTTCTACCTGCACGCAGCCCTTCGTTCAGGAGCACGACTGTAAAATCACCCAAGAGTCGATCTGACAAAGATCGTCCTCCCTCCCTCCTTCCTCGCCCTGCCGAACGCACCAGGACCTATTTCTTGCATCGTCCAGGGAATCACAAGGCCCTTTGAGTGCGCCATGTTCAGTTCCACTGGTATGGTAATTCCCACTTTCTCAGCCGGCCCAGCTAGCCACCTGCTGGTTTTCCCTCTGGACCTACATTTTGTAATAGGCATTCATTCCTCAGAGTCTTTAGCGATGTCAGTTGGAGCAGATGTCTGTTCTGTAATTGATTAGGTATCTTTCCATGCTAAAATCGTTCCTGAGTTCAGATCAAATGAACAGTTGGTAACCGTCCCCCGTCCACCCCCTCCCTCGCCCTCCCTTCCCTCTCCTGCATCAGAATCTGATTACGTCTTCTGAAACCGAGCCTTTGAAGTGAGCCAGCTAACTGTCGGGTAATTCCAGCTTATCTGCCTTCTGCAAAATTCATCTGGAAAGGAGAGATTTGCCCAGGTGTGGAGTCAAGAGAGAGGAAGATTGTCTCTTATTAGGCCCCCATCTGTTGGCTTCAAAGTTCAGATGTCAGGGAGAGATTGCTTTACCAAGCTGGTCAAGTTAGGTATGATGGTTCCGCTTTTCAGAGGGCACTGGTGGAATCAAACGCGTGCCAGGTCCTGAAACCAGGAGAAGCCCGATAGCACCTTTTCGGATGGATATGCTTCATTAGAAGGCATCAGCTATCATGAGTGACAGTTAACAGATACACGCAGCAGGTGAAGGGAGTTGTAGCTCATCTTGTACCACATATGTTGTTGTTGTTAGTTGCGAAATTATGTCCAACCCATCGTGACCCCATGGACAGCATTCCTCCAGGCCTTACTGTCCTCTATCATCTTCTGGAGTCCATTTAAGCTCATGCCTACTGCTTCAGTAACTCCATCCAGCCACCTCCTTCTCTGTTGTCCCCTTCTTCTTCTTTTGCCTCCATCTTTCCCAGCATGAGGCTCTTCTCCAGAGAGTCCTTCTTCCTTCTCATTAGGTGGCCAAGGTATTTGATTTTCATCTTCAGGATCTGGCCTTCTAAAGAGCAGTCAGGGTTGATCTCCTCTAGGACTGACTGGTTGGATGGCCTTGCAGTCCGAGGGACTTGCAGGAGTCTTCTCCAGCACCAGAGTTCAAAGGCCTCCATTCTTAATACCGCATATACATATGGATAAGCTGAGAATTTGAATTTCTAAAGTCCAACCCCCAAACTGGCTTCAACTTATCCACAGACAGGCTCCATGTCAACCAGGTCTGCTGACAGAACTGTGTCTTCAGGCCCTTCTGGAAAAAATGTCAAAAGGAATCAATCTTATCCCTGAGGGAATGAAATTCCAGAGGGAGGGAGCCACCACAAAGAAGGCCCTTCTCCTGGATCCCACTAAATCCACTTCCTTGATGGATGTGATCTGTAATAAAACTTGGCTTCCTGGTCTGAACAACCAGGTAGATGTAACCAGGGAGAATTGGTCCTTCAAATCGGTCCTTCTTAAAAATCCATCTCATCCTGGGTACCCTTTTTTTAAAAACTATTACCATCTGGCAGACGGTACAGGACAATAAAAACAAGAACAAATAGGCTGAAGAACAGCTTCTGTCCCAGGGCAGTAACTATATTGAATTCTATTGTATAGTGCAATACTAATGCAGTATCAGGGGTTTTCAATTCAATTGTGTAGAATGAGAAGGATGTGGTTTTTTAAAAAAAATAGTTTTCTTATGTATGATGTACACTGAAGAGGGCATTTAATTTCGTTGTACGAAGTGTAATGACAATAAAATAAACTTCAACTTCAAATAAACTAGCCTGAAATCATGTAGGACTTCAAAAGTAATCACCCTGTACCTTGAAAAACTCATTTTGTAAATATCTCATAGTAGATTTCGTCTTTAAAAAGAAGCAGATTTTGACGGTCATTTTATTGCTTTCCATTATGATTCCTCATGGGGTTGAATTTTAGGTTGGCTATTATCCACGTCCCAGATAACAGTGGTGGTTTTGTGCCTTGTAACAGTGTTAAGAGCAGGCAGTGGTTTGCAATGTTTGGCATCACTCGTTATTTCACATAAAAATGGATTTTTTTTGTGTAGGAATAGCTGACTCAAGATTCAGGGTAGGCAGCCAATGAATTCTGTGTGACAGCTTCAAGATTGAATATATCTTGGCATCAGTTTCCTTCGGCGTGTGTTTCCTTATTATCGGGACCACCCAGAATTTAATACGTCAATTTTTATCAACAGCTGGAAAGTCTAATAAATTCTGCTAAGGGGGAGAAAAAAAGGTGTTGAGGCCATGACCCAGACACACAAATGCAGATCAAATCTCACACAAATGCAGAGAAGGAACTATTTATCCTAGATAAGGAAGAGCAAACCAGTTTCCTGTAGTCTTGGATGCCTTATCTTGCCGAATGAGGTAGCTAGGGGGTCTTTGTCATCATAGAGGTGACGCAATCTCAAGGGCATTGCCAAGGAAGTGATCTCACGGGAAGGCTAAACCAGGAGCAGAGGAGCTAGAAGTTTCTAGAAGGAGATGGTAATGAGCTACAGGAGTTAGCAGTGTGAAGGAAATAATTGAGCAGTATTAAGTTAAGAAGGACCCCAGACATTGGCAGAAGTTTTGGGGCTTGGCTGGATGATGTATCTGGCCCTAATGTGCTAACAGCACAGATGTTTCCAATTGGATGTAGATTCAGGAGCTCTTATCCATATTTTATTAATGTGTGCCCGAAGATAGATAGATAGATAGATAGATAGATAGATAGATAGATAGATAGATAGATAGATAGATAGATAGATGATAAGTGTGCCCAAAGATAAGAGCCAAGGTGGTGCAGTGGTTAGAGTGCAGTGCTGCAGGTTATTTCTGCTACCTGTCGGCTGCCTGCAGTTTGGCAGTTCAAATCCCACCAGACTCAAGGTTGACTCAGCCTTCCATCCTTCTGAGGTGGGTAAAATGAGGACCAAGATTGTTGGGGGCAAATAAGCCGATTCTGTAAACTGCTTAGAGAGAGCTGTAAAACACTGTGAAGTGGTATATAAGTCTAAGTGATAGTGCTATTATTTTGGCCCAATATGGGACACTTTGGGATATATAGAAATACTAGAATAGGTTCAGAATGGGTGAAGTTGGGGCTGCTTCAATGCTGCTGCTTGCTACAGTCACATGAGCTTCATTTTCAACATTCTGTGACAGTTTCCCAGCCAGTCTCACAATCCCTCACACTCTCTCCCGCCCAGCAGCAGCCACTCACCTGCTTACCAGCAAGGGACGGGAAGGGGAGATTTCCAATGCTCCTTGCCAGATTCCCACAAGGAAAGCCAATGCGGAAGCCAGCAGGAAATTGGAGGTCACTCTTATAATAATAATAATAATAAATTGAGATTTATTAACCGCACCCTCTCCCCACAGGGACCCGGGGCGGTGCACAGGCATAATTAAAAACAATATACAATAATACAAACATTACTTAAAATAGAATTAAATAAAATTACCCGTGCTAAAAATATAAATTAAAAACCCATTAAAATAATTGTAGTTAAAAGACAGAGAGAACTATTCAAGGCCGGCCAGTCGAAAGAGATGGGTCTTCAATTTTACACGGAAGGAGCGGAGGTCGGTGGTCGTTCTAATATCAGGGGGAAGGTCGTTCCAGAGGGCCGGGCCCGCCACAGAGAGCGCCCTTCCCCTGGGCGTCGCCCGCTGACAAAGTCTAGTGGACGGCACCCGGAGAAGCCCCTCTCTGTGGGAGCGAATCGGCCGTGAGGATGTGTGGGGCAGGATCCGATCTCGCAGATAGCTAGGTCCCGAGCCATGGAGCGCTTTGAAGATGATAACTAACACCTTGAAGCGCACCCGGAAGACGACAGGTAGCCAGTGCAGCTCGCGCAGGAGCGGTGTTACGTGGGCAAACCTAGAGGTGCCCATAATTGCTCGCGCGGCCGCATTCTGAACTAACTGAAGCCTCCGGGTGCACCTCAAGGGGAGCCCCATGTAGAGAGAGTTACAATAGTCCAGTCGGGATGTCACGAGGGCATGAGTGACTGTGCGAAGGGCGTCCCGATCCAATAGGGGGCGCAATTGGCGAACCAGGCGAACCTGGTAAAACGCCCTCCTGGCCACGGCTGTCACTTGCTCTTCCATAGACAGCCGGGTATCCAGGAGGACACCCAAATTGCGCGCCCCATCCACAGGGGCAAGATGTTCGCCCCCTATGGCCAGCGTTGGAGAAAGCTGGTTGAATCGGGCAGCCGGAAACCACAGCCACTCGGTCTTGGTCGGGTTGAGTCTAAGTCCGTTACTTCCCATCCAGATCCGCACGGCTTCCAGGCACTGGCACATCACCGCTACGGCATCGTTGGGGTGGTTTGGGGTAGATATGTACAGCTGGGTGTCATCAGCGTACAGATGGTACTCTACCCCAAAACCACGGATGATCTCACCCAGCGGCTTCATATATGCATTAAACAGGAGAGGCGAGAGGACCGACCCCTGAGGCACCCCGCATGTGAGGGGTCTCGGGGTCGACCTCTGCTCTCCTGCCCGCACAAATTGCGATCGGCCAGAGAGGTAGGAGGAGAACCACCGCAAAACGGTGCCTCCCACCCCCAACCCCCCCAGCCGATGCAATAGGATACCATGGTTGATGGTATCGAAAGCCGCTGAGAGGTCTAATAGGACCAGGATGGAGGAACATCCCCCATCTCTGGCCCTCCAGAGATCATCTACCAACGCGACCAATGCCGTCTCGGTGCTATGCCCGGGCCGAAAGCCGGACTGGCGTGGATCTAGATAGTCAACTTCCTCCAGGTGACGGGGAAACTGTTGTGCCACCACACTCTCAACAACCTTCGCCAAGAAGGGAAGGTTGGAGACTGGACGGTAGTTGTTCAAAAGAGCTGGGTCCAAAGAGGGCTTCTTGAGGAGGGGCCTCACCATAGCCTCTTTTAGGGAGGCAGGCAAGGAACCCTCACTCAAGGATGCGTTGATAACCTCTTGGAGCCAGCCTCGTGTCACCTCCCAGGATGCCAGTACAAGCCAGGAGGGGCACGGGTCCAATGAACATGTGGTGGCTCGCAGTCGCCCACGTAACCTGTCCATATCCTCGGAAGTAACGGGGTCAAACTCCTCCCAAACAAGATCTCCCTCGTGGCATCCCACTGGGCCATGAATGGGGGCTAGCTCACTCTGTATCTGGGTGGTTTTCTCCTGCAGAAAAATCACAAATTCCTCTGCCCTACCCTGTAACGGGGCTTCCCGCTCCCTCTGTTGAAGGAGGGAACGGGTCACCCTAAACAGGGCGGCAGGGCGGTTTTCTGCGGATGCTATGAGGGTGGCACAATGATGACGTTTGGCCACCCTCAGCGCCGCAATGTAAGTCCGTAAATGGGCTCTTACCTGTGTCCGGTCAGATTCAGAGCGGCTAGCCCTCCATCTTCTCTCTAGGCATCTCTTGCGGCGTTTCATCACCCGCAGCCCCTCAGTAAACCAAGGAGCCAGGGTGGTTCGCCGCCGCGAGAGAGGCCGCAAGGGCGCGACCCGATCCAAGGCTCCCACGGCCGCACTATTCCATGCGGCCGTGAGGTCCTCCATCGGGGCGCGGGTCAGGGATACAGGAAATGGCCCAAGCGCTGTCTGGAACCCATCCGGGTCCATCAAGCGCCTGGGGCGGTACCAGATTGGTAACTCTGGTTCCGCCTCCCCGCGGAGGGGAGCAGCGGTCGGAAAGTCGAGTCGGAGAAGTGAGTGGTCTGACCATGACAAGGGTATGATGTCTATGTCCCCTGTACCCAGATCACTCTTCCATTGGCCCGAGACGAAGATGAGGTCCGGCGTATGTCCACCCTCATGGGTGGGGCCTTGAATTACTTGGGTCAGGTCCATGGCCGTCATGGAAGCCATGAACTCCCGAGCTACCACGGATGATTCGCCCAACGATGGCAGGTTAAAGTCCCCCATAACTATAAGTCTGGGGGTCTCCACTGCCACCGTAGCGATCACCTCCAGGAGCTCGGGCAGGGCTGCTGCTACATAGCGGGGAGCCAGGTATACAACCAGCAAGCCCAACTGCCTCCCTAGGCCCCACTTCATGCAAAGGGACTCACAGCCGGAGGTCTGCGGCACAATGGTCTCTCTCGGCTCCAGGCCTTCCTTGATAATGACCGCTACCCCACCACCCCTGCCTAGGGCCCGCGGCTGATGAAATGCGCGGTAACCTGGTGGGCACATTTCAACGAGGGGATGACCTCCCTCGTGGCCCAACCAGGTCTCCGCAATTCCTACCAGGTCCGGCTCCCCCTCTGACACAAGGTCACTAATGAGGGGGGCTTTGTTGACAACGGACCTGGCGTTGCAAAACATCAGCCGCAGACCCTGGCTCTGTATTCCCTGGCCACCTAGCCTGCGAGGGTTGTGGCACCCGACCGTTTGTAACCAACGGCTGCGTGCTACCAACCGGGAGGATGAAAATTGTCTCCCCTCGGTCCTGCCCCTCCCCACGACCCTCTGAATTGGTATGCCCTCCTGAGGAACGACTCGGGTATCCCCCTGCCTTTCGCCTTCCGCTTCCCGCCGTCGACTGCTATCCTGGCCCTTACTACTAATTGCTGTTTCCATCTCCATCTGTCTATATCTACCCCCCTCCCTTGAACCCCCTAAAAAAGATAATTTAAATAAGTTAAAAACTAAAAATCCCCTAAGGCCGCGCTTCGCCCATCTCTTCGGATTTACAATACCATCATCGAGATGTGCCCTAGATAAATCAAGGGGCCATACCTGCGAGAGCGGGGACTCTCGCAGCGATAGCAGGCTTGCTCTGGAATACATTTTAAATATTTTTAAATAGATAATTAAAATTCAATAATTATATATATAAAACTCGGGTGGGTATGGGAACAATACAGATGTTAAAAAGCACAGATGTTAAAAGTCGTTGGCAGTTGGTTAAAAACAATTCACACAAGTCAATTCATTAGATGGTAGGATGAAATCAGGTGAAATAAAGTGCAGGATGGGTAAACCAATAAATTAATTGGTAAATAGATGTAATTAAATTAAATTAGATAGTTCGCAATGATGACCATTGGGGTGACCATAACTGGTTGCTGTCACATGTTCTTCTTTAAGACAGTCAGTCAGTTCTTCCGGGCCTATTAAGGCCTTGGTGGTGTAATTCTCCCAGACTTGGGAGAGTGACCATGGGGGAAAATGAAATTACAGTGGTCAGCGGCCGTCCACATCCACCTTGGCGCTCTCACCGCCGCAATCCCCGCGTCACCGCCTTCGCCCAAAGGCCTCTCGGCGCTCCCACCGCCGTCAGCCTGGCCTCCAGCAGCCGCCTCTCCGCTACCACCACATGGTTCTCTCACAGCCACCACCTTCCGCCTTTCCCCAACCGGCTCCTCAGTCGCCGCCTTCGTCTCTCGCCTTCCGGCGCTCCCACCGCCGTCGACTCGGCCTCCAGCGGCAACCTCTTCCCTCCACACTCTCCACTCTCTTTCTCCACCTTCTTCACTCCAACAAACCAGCATCTCCGCCACCTCCGCCATCTTCCTCCACGCCTCTCTCACCATTCCCGCTGGCCACCGGTGCTCTCACCACCGCTTCACCCACGGCACGCCACCAAGTTGCTTTCAGCTTTTAGCTTTTCGGAGCTCTTCAGTGCAGCCGGCCTCTCTCCGCCCTATTAAAATGTCCGGGCGGCGGCCTCTGCACCGGCCTCCGTTGCGGCAGTTCTCGCCCGGCGCTCACACCGCCGAGCGTTCCAGTCGCCGGCGCTCCGTCCGCTCTTCCCCCGATGTTGCGAACCCCACCCTAAGGTGTCCGGGTGGGTCCCTCATCCTCCCATGCCCTCCAAGATCACAAACGAGGGCAGGGGGGCACTCAAAATGCCAACGACCTCCGCAGCCAACACGGAGCTTCAGAGCTACCCCGCCATCTTCGCGCAAGCGCAGACCAGAACTCTTGCTCTTTCTGCTCTCCCCCTCCTCACATTAATTACAGCTGACAAGTTCAGTGTCTTTCACCACTGAGACATTGTGCCCCCATTTATCTATTCAACTTGTATCTAACAGCATGAATAGATCTATATCTGTATCCATCCCTGAGAGCCAATTCTAGGTTGAGTCTGGGGCCAAAGTATGCATTTTCCTATCAAGTTGCAAAGAGTGCCGTGTGATCTATTGTCCCCTTCTTTTACCACAACTCTTGTTAAAGTCAAAGAGACTGCTGTGAAATTCCACCACCAGATGGCATTTGGGAAGAAAATGAAACAGCTGCATTGAATTGATGGGCTTTTGATGTTCCAACTCAGAGAGAGAGAGAGAGGAATAAAATAATAACACAATGTCCCACACTCTTGGACTAGAGAGATCCTTTCTACAGAAAAAAACACACAAATCACTTTAACTTTATGAAAGTATTTGGTTAAAAACACGAGTTCAAAAGTATGAAGCTTACTAGAGATTCCTCTAACTTGGTTGTGACCAAACCATCTGGGTGACTTTGGGCCAATGACCAGGAGACAGTGAGTTCTAGTCCTGCCTTAGGCATGAAAGCCAGTTGGGTGATTTCAGCCAAATCATTAGGAGGAATAGTGGGATTCAATTTTTTTTTACTACTGGTTATGTGGGCATGTCTTGGTGGGCGTGGTGTGTCTTGTGGGGCGTGGCTTGGGTGTGGTAGGGGAAGGTTACTGCAACATTCCCATTTCCTCCAGATCAGCTGGGACTCGGGAGGCAAAGATAGATGGGGGCGGGGCCAGTTTGAAGTGGTATTTAGCAATTCTCCGAACTACTCAACATTTCCGCTACCGGTTCTCCAGAACTGGTCAGAACCCGCTGAACACCACCTCTGATTAGGAGACTGGGAGTTCTAGTTTTGCCTTAAGCATGAAGGGCAGCTGGTGATTTTGGGCCAGACCAGTGGTGGGTTTCCAATTTTTTTACTACCTTCTACGCATGTGTCGGGGCAGGTGGGTGGAGCCTCCTGCCACAGCTATTACTGGTTCGGCCGATCCGAGCCAAACTGGTAGCAACCCACCTCTGGGCCAGACCCTCACTCTCAGCCCAACTTAGCTCATGGGCTTGTTGTTATGGGGAAAATAGGAGGAGAAAGTTGTGTTAGATATGTTTGCTACTTTGAGTTATTTGTCAAAATAATGAAGGCGGGATATAAGTAAATTATCCTAGAATAGCTCAGTGCTTTCCCCCCTCAAAAAATAAAGCAGATGAGAATTCTGCCCCTATTTAATTAGGGTGAGACAATCCTTGCATGTTCCCTTACGAATCCTTAACCGCCAATAAAACATGTCCACATTTCCCCCCACAAAGCATGTCCATTTCTCCCTCCCCCGAGGGTGGCCTCTGCATGTTTATGGCTCAGAGCGATGTGTGAACCCAAACAGCCTGTGACCAACAGCCTGCTTTGAGAAAACGGGGCCTGCTGGTTCATTTGTTTGTGTTCTGGACAGATGGCATCCAGAAACATCTTGAGAGATGAAAGGCCTCCAACATCCTGACCCAGTTTGCCACCAAGCCCCTTTAGAAGGGCTCTCGTAATGGGAAACACTGGAAGAGCTGGCCAGAGTGATTCATGCTTTTCTCAAACAACACTTAATTGTCCACATGTGTTTAAGTTTTCTTGAAACTCCAAAGCTGGCGGCAGGCAGAGAGGGAGAAACTCGGCTGGATGGGTTTAAAAGGAAGGCCAAGTTCCATTAAAAGAAAAAAGGGAGAAAAAAGCCCACATAAATTTTCATCCAAATTGCAAAACTGAATGGAAAAAATAATCTCTGGATATGCAATTATAAAGGTGACGGTAAAGGTTCCCCTCCCACATATGTGCTAGTCATTCCTGACTCTAGGGGGCGGTGCTCCATCTCTGTTTTAAAGCCGAAGAGCCAGTGCTGTCTGAAAGCGTCTCCATGGTCATGTGGCTGGCATGACTAAATGCTGAAGGTGCACGGAACGCTAAATAAATGCACAATACCAACAGCAGATTCTTCCAACGTGGTAGAGAGGAAAGATTTGGTTTCCAGTTTCAATTCAGAGAGCAGATTAGATTAGTTCTCTTGCACAGACTCAGAACTACATAGGTAAGCCATGCCCAGACTTCTTACTTAAGTTTCTGTTTCCAAATAAGCCTCATAAGCCGCTGACCTTGGTACCATGTCTCTGCCAGTTCATGAATATTCTGACAGCTTGAACTTAGTCTAAAATTTGGTCTTGGTTCATCTGAAGAGAAGATGGCTTGAAACTTCTTAGGCTTTTCTCCATTTTTGCATAATTCTTAAGAAAAAGAGCAGTGGCTTCAAAATCTTTGCTGAAACCCAATTAAAGTGATGCCCCTTCTTCTATCACCCTTATGAGTTTTGCCGGATTTATTCTACTTTCTTCTAGCTACAGTAGAGGAACGTTGGTTTCAAGCCAGATTTTGGAAGATTTTTTTCATATGCCTGTTTTGCTGGCCCACATCACCCTTCATTCATCACTCAGCATCTTTACTTGCGACTTCTTCCAACAAAAAGAAGATGTGCTGCGATTCTAGTAGGGAGGGTGTTTTTTTTTTTTTGTACAATTCTTCTGTAAGGGCACCAGGTTTCAGCCTTTGGGGAAGGGTGGGGGTGGATCAAAGCACCGCCTCCCTGGGAGCACCTTCAAGCTTTCTCCAAGTTCCGTGACACAAGCTGTACCCGTCCACCTGGAAACAATGATTACAAAGCACCATCATCAGTCATTCTCTTTCTCCTTCTGCTCTCCGTGCACAAAACACAAGAGGTGGAGAAGATCAAGGAACAGAGAAGTGTCTTTGGAAGGAAACAGGAGGCAAGGCAAAATCCATCCCTTTTTCAGTTGAGGAAGAACTTGATGTTCACTGCGCGTCTCCTATGAATATTCTGCCATCTTATTCTGCCTCAAAGGGAGGCCAACTTCATGCAGCCGAGGACTTGTCCCATCTCCTCTTTGCATATTTCTCCTGTTTCTGTTTCAAGACCCCCATAGGTTCCGTGAGAGAGCGTGACTGCGTTTCTTGTTTCACTGAACCATCATTTATTGAATTCACCCAATGTTCTGGGTTCCCATGACACAGTGAACTGTGAAATAATCGTAAGGGCTAGTCATCCAGGCTCTTCTTCTGGTGGTGAAGTTTTCATTGGAGGATGAATCGGAGCCTTCCGATCTGGACGTCCCAGAAGAGCAACTGCATGAAGGGATCCTGGTGTGGAGCCAGGGAAACAAAGACTCTAAAAATGTTAATTTGAATTCAGAGTCCCCATACGATTCCAAATCCCACAGGGGGAAACTCTAATCCTAGGGAGTGGAAGTGGCTAAAGGCTGACACCCAGTTGAGAAGGTTTAGATGAGAAACAGGCCTTTTGCAAGAATGGATAGACTTCAGTAGAGAACTACTTGCAGAGAACATAATCTTAGAACCGTTTTCTTAAAAATTCTCATACTCAGATTAGCTATTGAATGACTGAACGACAGACCCCAGTTCTCTGAAAGTTGATTTCTAGACACACACACACACCCCTCCGGATTATCACTTTGTAGGTTTGTTATGTTTTAAAAGTAATCGATCCTGGCTTCCTGACTATCTATACATATGTTCAGGGATGGGATTCAGCTGGTTCGCACTGGTTCGGGCAAACCAGATGTTAATTTTGCATCTGGTTTGCTGAACTGGTTGTTGCAAGGACCAGCTAGCCCCACCTGGCCCTCCCCTCCAATGCGCCTGTTCATCATGCCAGATAAGTGCAAGGCCTGTGCAAAGGCTCTGGGAGGGTGAAAAATGGGCCTCCCAGAAGTCCGGAAATGGGTCCATTTTCGGAGGGCCTCTTGAGCTCAGGGGAGGCCTTTTTGTCCTCCAAAGGCTCAGCAAAAGCCTCTGGAGCCTGGGGAGAGTGAAAAATGGGCTTCCTGGAAGTACCAGAAGTCCAAAAACGGGCCTGTTTCCGACCTCCAGAAAGCCTCTGGAGCCCGGGGGAGGCTGTTTTTGCCCTCCCAGAAGCTTGGGAAAAGCCTCTGGAGCCTGGGGAGAGTGAACACACAGGAGACTGAGTTAGCTACACCCACCTTGGCCACGCCCACACAGCAACTGGGCAGAGAACCAGTTGGTAACGTTTTTTCAATCCCACCCCTGCTTGTTGTCAGAATGTTTTTAATCATTGGCTTGCCTAGCCTGCTGCAAGACACGTTTAGGGTACATTTAGCATGTGAAATTTCAATACTGTGTACTAATATTAGGGCTTCATTGTACTAAGAAGTGTGAAATACAACAACATATATCTTGATGTTAATTAAGATAATAGAACCCAGCCTCCCACGGGGTGCTGCCTTCCAAATTTGTTTGAATCTCAAATTCTAGCATTGTTGTAAGCTGGGAACTTTTGAAGACTTACCCTCTCAATATATCTGGATGCCATCAATCTGGGGAAGACAAGTGTGGATCTATGTGTAGTCCCACCCCTGTCCCATGCTCACAGTTGCTCTGATCATGCCGCAAGTGATTTATTCAGCCAGTTAGATTCCCACGGTGTTCATTTATGGAAAGAAGAAGCAGGCAGAAAAACAAGAATGAAGCTGGGACATGGATGTTCAGATAAGGATTATTAAGCCATCAAGCCAAGTCAATCCTCCCACATCCCAAATGCATACCCCAAATAACATCATCACAGTTGGTTGCACAGTCAGCCAGATGTTGTCACGATGAGGATGAGGATGATTATGTACCCAACCATGTGAAATCACAGCTGCCAGTTATTTGCTGGTGTTGGCTTCATATTCACAGGGTTCTTTCCAAGAATGTCATCATATATCAGCATAGCACAGATCCAAGAAGTGTGGTCTTTTGGTAATCGACAGATGGAAATTTCGTCAATGCGCAGATTTCCCAAGCACTAGCCAAGATTTTTTTGGGGCATGGCCGCTAACCAAGGTTGATGATGCCATAATCTTTCAACTTCAATTTTCATTCAGTTTAGTCAAAGTTTACAATGTATTCAATTTTACTCAGTTATTACTACGTGCGGATAGACTTCAATTTTGCAGTGGAACTGCAAAACACTGCGCTACTCCGCCCCGAGTCCCTTCGGGGAGAGGGGGCGGTCTAGAAATCTAATAAAATAAAAAAAATAATAAATACTCGGCACATTGTATATTTTAAGAAGGTCCTTGGCTGGTATTGAGGATACAGGGCAGCAACCCGTATCAACCATTAGCACCAGTCAATGGAATTTGTGATGTGTTTTTGAATGTTCAGTTGACCGAGTTTCATGTTTAATGAATAAAGTATAACAACAACAACAACAACAATAACAAATAAATAATTATGGGCATGCTTGTAAGTTGAAATGACCTCTAAAAGTCTTATTCCTTTGTGGACATAGCAGCTTGTTTATTCTCTGCTAACCCATTCATTGTCTAGGAATCCCTGCCGCTCTTCCCAGCATGCATTGCTGGGTGACCCTTACACTCTGGCAGTGATTAATTGTCTTAATGTCATCACAATCACCTTGCTTTTTCAGATGCTTGCTGGCTTCAGCCTCCCTGAAGTGACAACAGCCCTAACCGCAAGCAGTTGAGCTTTGAGTTGAGTTTTGCTTCCCCTTGTTAAAAATTCCACCTGGTATCCTGGATACTGCAGAGACCCAGCTAGAAATGCATGTAGTCAATAACCTGACTTAGGAAGGATGTGTGAATTCACTCAGAAGCATTCCGTGATGATTTTTGCCCCTGTCTGGGGTCGAGAGAGAGCCATCTTTTTTCTTCCTGTATCATTTGTATCTACTACGTTGAAGTTCTCATGTTTGATTTTAAGCCACATTGTGATTGGCTTGGTTCTGGCTGAATATTTTCTGGATCCAGTCATTAGTCAAGCAGGTTTAGAGCCTAAACTTCGTGCAAACCCTGTGATAGTTTAGTTAATAAGCTAGGGTTGAATATAGTTTATTGAACACACATAAGAAATATATGGTTTAATCTCAACATGCAAGCTCAACTCACGTGAAAGCAACGTGATTATGGATCCTCCTTTTTCTTCTTTTTCCTCTTCCTCCCCTCCTCTTCCTCTCCTCCTCCACTTCTTCTTCCTCTTCTTCCTTTTCTTCCTCTTCCTCCCCTTCACCTCTTCTCCCCCTCCTCCTCCTCCTTTTTTTTCTTCTTCTTCATCCTCTTCCTCTTTTCCTCCACCTCTTCTTCCTCTTCTTTGAACAGATAAATATATTGGAAAAGTGATTTGCAAATTTGTCGCACTAGATCAGTGATAGTCAACCTGGTCCCTACCGCCTACTAGTGGGTGTTTCAACTTCCATGGTGGGCGTAGGGGTTTTGTCCCATACTGAAGCATTTTCCTTTTTTTAATTTAATCGACTTCCGTATTTTATAAATCACCATTACTGTGGAACCGGTGGGCGGTTAGAAAATTTTACTACTAACAGAGATGCAAAAGTAGGCAGTAGGTATAAAAAGGTTGACTACCCCTGCACTAGATTGTCCATTTCTAGACTGATGAAGTGACTGAGGAATACCTGTGGTCCACCCATCTTTCTTCACGGCAACAACAGTTTGTTGATCCTAACCAAAGTCTATTTGTGAAAACAAAATAAGAAGCGACAGATTTCACCAAGTGACCTTGGGGCTTGTCTGGCTCTCAATGTTGTGATAGGCTTGAGGGGATATCTACAAATGTTTGAAGAAAATAATAAAAACTTTGAGGAGGATAATTTTCAAGGCCAAAGATAAGGAAAGCATGGAAAAGGAAACCATAAAACGATGGTGATAGCTGTTTGGAAAATGAAAGTTTTTCCTTTTTCCCAAATAAGGACTTAAGGAGACAGGGACAATAAAGGCAAATATAACTGCTTACCTTCACCTCCCACCCTTCCAATTCTCCATCCTTGACTTCGTGGCACACTTTAGGTGTTAAAAATGTTCTAAGCTTCAAGTTTCAAAATGTTTATATCAGGTATTCAAAGGGCATGTTTTTTTGCTCTTGTGTAAATTGAGAATTCCCACCTCAGGCCTGGATTAAGAAAAGGATGTAAAAAATGTAGCAGACGAAAAAGAGACAGTTCCTCTGTTCAATCTACGGTGAAGGAGAGAAGGGGGGGGGGCGAAATCATAGCGGAACCTTGCAAAATGTTAAAAACAGTGAAACCTTTGACATTTTGATGCTGACACCCAGACATTTTAGGATTGTTTCTCTTCAGGTAACCGAGCATATTTCCAGAGCTAAAGAACTTACAACCGCTCCATTTTGAGAAGGTTTGTGA
The DNA here is from genome assembly GCA_039707465.1 of Rhabdophis nuchalis. Taxonomy (NCBI): domain Eukaryota; kingdom Metazoa; phylum Chordata; class Lepidosauria; order Squamata; family Natricidae; genus Rhabdophis; species Rhabdophis nuchalis. Next base: position 18,986,705 of record CM077658.1, read on the forward strand.
AGCCATGTTGTCCACAAGACATCTAGGAAAGAAAGATAAAAAGGTAAAGGTTCCCCTTGCACATATGTGCTAGTTGTTCCTGACTCTAGGGGGCGATGCTCATCTCCGTTTCAAAGCCAAAGAGCCAGCGCTGTCTGAAGACGTCTCCGTGGTCATGTGGCCAGCATGACTAAACGCCAAAGGTGCACGGAACACTGTTACACTTCGCATCAAAAGTGGCCCATATTTACTACTTGCATTTTTTACGTGCTTTCAAACTGCTAGGTTGGCAGAAGCTGGGACAAGTAACGGGAGCTCACTCCATTATGTGGTGCTAGGGATTCAAACCACCGAACTGCCAACCTTTCTGATCGACAAGCTCAGTGTCTTAGCCATTGAGCCACTTCAGCAAATAAAGATAAGAGACGAATAAGATCTTGGAGTTCAGCTAATGTTCTGCCCCCACTGACGGATACAAGATTGGCTGCTTGCCACTATCTCCCTTGGCTGCGAGTCTTAATTTCACGTAACAAAGACAAAGATTGTTCAGACGTGACTAACCAAAATGTACAAGAAGTTGTCATCAATGTAATGACTCCTCCTCCCAGCCTTCCTTATAAACTCTCTTGGGAGGGGCCATTCATTAACCAGCTGAGTCCAATTCAGGGCCTCCGAGCTCGCTTCTGGCATAACTGTTGCCTCCTCTTCTCAGCCCTGCGTAATCTAACATCAGGGACAAACTGGCTCTGACCCTCCACACTACTCCAAGACCAAGGCACCTCCTGGTGGCCAACCAGGCTCTCTGCTTCCTCAAGGTCTCCCTCTTCCTCCCGAGCAGACTCATAGGACTCCTCACTAGAAGAGTCCATCAGCAGCTCATCCGGAACCGGCTGGGCCACAACAGCCAAGCACATGTGTGTCTTCACTAATATTCTACTTTACAATGGGTTGAATGGAATTTAAAGACAGTTGTTTTCTTGTAGGTGTTTCATTACCCAACTAAGGAACAACATCACCAACTTCTACAGCACTGATAGGGCATGCCACTATTATATAAAATGAGAACAAACCCCACTCCATTCTAGCACTGATGATGTTACCTAGTTGGGTAAGGAAACATTTTAAAAACCCCAACCAAGTTCAGAGAACACCAAGGACCCCACAGTCTTCTTCCTCCTCCTCGCCCCAAATCCCAATTCTCTTCTAGTACTGATGATGTCACCTGGTTTAGATCATAAAACGCCTGCAAGAAAACAAGCAACCTCAGAGAGCACCAAAAACCTCAGGGTATTTTTCCTCCTCCTCTTCATAAATCCCAATTGTCTTCTAGCACTGAAGATGTTACCTAGCTAGGTCACGTAACATCTTCAAGAAAACAACCAAGCTCACAGAACATGAAGCCACAGTGGCACAGTGCTTAGAGTGCAATACTGCAGGCTACTTCTGCTGTCTGCCGGCTGACTGCAGTTCGACAGTTCAAATCTCATTAGGCTCAAGGCTGACTCAGCCTTCCATCCTTCCGAGGTGGGTAAAATGAGGACCCAAATTGTTGGGGGCAAGAGGCTGACTCTGTAAACCACTTAGAGAGGGCTGTAAAGCACTGTGAAGTGGTATATACAATAAGTCTAAGTGCTATTGCTATGAAGGGCCCTGTAGTTCAACCCTGAACTACAAATATCCCATCTGAATCTAAGGATTAGGTAGAATGGTTAATTACAATGGTTAACGTCGCCCTTGGGCAGCACTCACAATGCTTCATATTAATTAGACTGAAACACAATCGAATTTAGAGTTGGTTCTGCCCACTACTGTTTTCTAAACTTGCTTCTGTCTTCAAAGCCCAAAAGAATTCCGGGGGAAATTGTAAGCGAGTGTTTTTTAAACAAGGGGATGCTATCACACACACTTACTTCCCCTTCGCTTCCTCCTTACATGGGAATTCCTCCAGCTGAGCTCCCACAGGAGTGCAAGGAAGAGGACCGATCTCAACAAAAAAAAGGGCCTTTTCAGCCAAAACGCTTTCCAATCAGAGCGGCCAACTTTCCTAAGACCATTATTCTTTGGATGAGGAACATGCCTGCTTTCGCTTGAAACTGCATTTTGATCTGAATTGGCTGCACAAACAAAATGGGACCCTCAAGGTTTCCTAGGCATGATTTAAAAAAGAGGGGGGAAAACCCCAATCTGCAACATTTTTGCGGTTGTTTTCCATTCCAAATTAGGACATTTGTTTAGAAGGGAACTGGAAATGTTATTCCGAAGAAGAGCGCAAAATCCTTCCGAGGCCTACCCTATCTTGCGCACTTCTCTTTTAAACTGTTAATTCCTCTGCAGAGGCAACAAAGCAATGGCCCAGAGGAATGCTTCATGTGGAATTATTTAATTTCGATGAACAAAGCGCTACTTTTAGCTGGGAAAAATGTTCCCGCCGAGTCCTAGGGAAAAAAAGAGAGAGAGAGAAAAGGCGTTCTGAAGGAGGATGACATCACCACTTTCACACAGCAAGACTTGCCCTTCCCTTGCGGGGTGAAGATTAGTAGCACATCTGAACCCAGGGCAAATTCTTGGGAAGCAAAGGATGGGTGGGTTTCCTCAGGGAATCGGCATTGATTCCGCAAAGCCCGTCTGCCATCTTGTTTTGGCTCTTCCATCCATTTGACAGGGTGGCGCAGTGGTTGGAATACAGCACTCAGTCCTGAAGGCCTAGATTGTTGGAAATGGAAAGGTAAAACATAGCAGATTTAATATGCATCGAGCAAGCTTCACTTCACATTTGTGGTTTGTGTCAATGAGTGTTTTCATCCTTTGTAGTGGGTGAAGGGAAGAAGAAACAGCAGGATTGGAACTCACGGAAGGAAGAGAGGGATATATCTTTCGTGTCCGTTTTATATTCTTTTAATAATAATATTTCACTCTGCACATGTTTCTCCAGTGACTCTCGGAAATGATCTCATTGGGTGATATATAAATAATTTGGAGAAAATCTTCCGACTTTTACCTTCTACACCACTCATTTACAGTTTCTCGGGGGGCCCCCAGAGGTAAAGAAAATACTTTCCCAACTCTTTAAAACTCTGGTGTAGGTAGAGCTTTCCCCTTCCTCCCACAAGTATTCTCCTGCAGCAGAGATCCAAGGGACTATTTCTCCAGGCATGAGGTTATTGATTGCTTTCTAAGACAGTAAAAAGACTTTTTTTTGAGATTTTTTGTTTGTTTTGGTCTTTCTAGTAAATGTCCTGAGTTCCAAAATGTATTGGAGAAGCAATGAATGGAAAAGAGGCAGTGTTCTGACCTAGGCTTCCTTAAAAAGCAAGAAGCAAAATCTTGGCCCTGACAAAACCTCTTTTATTTACAAGTCTGTGAATTTCTTTCATGCACAGTCAGCAAGGCTTGGCAAACAGTCTTTGAGAGGAATGTTTATCAACACGAACCTTATCTCACTTGGTGAGCTGCCAGATAACTAGTTTCCAAATGCCGGGCAAGGCAACACTCGGCACATAATCTCTTATAGTCACAAACAGGACTTTCCACTCTTGAAACGACCGAAGGAACGAATTGTCTCCTGCCAAAGCCCACTCCCCGTTCACTCCTTTATTTCCTATGGGAGGGGCCAATCACCTCCAAGGTGTGGCTTTACTCTTAAGTCGACCGGCTTTCTTAGTTGTTCTTGTCTTCTGGCAGCTCTGCGCATGCGCATAGTGGGAACGGGCTCCAGCTGTTCCTCTGCCTCACTGCTATCTAGCTCCCTTTCTGCCTCCAACACAGAGCCCTCATCTGAGCTTTCCTCAGACCCCAGGATTGGCCCATGTTCCTCCCCAACATCCTCACTTTTCCAACTCTACTGCTAGCTCCAGCTGGCCGCTGGCGGACCACAACAGGCAGATCAGTTTGACTCAATGCTGATGGAACAAGGTGGGAATTGTGATGGGTCGGCTGAATGCCAATGGGTTATGAATTATGAAACTGCTTTTCATTAAGTTGGAGGAACATGGCTGACCCAGAAATCCCTCTATCCCACAACATGATAACTAGGCCAGTTGTCGGAGCATTTCTTTACTTCGCAAAATTGTTTGGCGGGCTTCCATTTCTCCTTTCCCCATTTGTCCTTTCCTTTTCCATTTATGGTGGCACCTTCAGGACCAGTGAAGGACAAAAATTAGCTGGAAATTTGCTGACCTGATCCTCTGACAGCCCTTATATTTATTTTCGAGCAAGACTTACGAATCAAGTGACATAATTCTCACAGCTCTTGTTAAATAGGATCCTCCATACATAGAAATATGATGTCATCCCATTCATCAACTGCTTGTAGCATCAGCCATGGTTGAAGTCCTTTCAATGGACTTTCCAGATTACAAGCCTCTTGTCCCATTAATCAGTCCGGAGATATTGTGAGAATCTGGAGTCCTTATTTTTGTGAGAAAAAGCCCAACCCTGATGGAAGGGACCTTGGAGGCCTTCTAGTCCAACCCCCTGCTCAGGCAGGAAAGCCTATAAAATTCCAGACAAATGGTTGTCCAATCTCTTCTTAAAAACTTCCAGTGTCGGAGAATTCACAACTTCTAGAGGTAAGTTGTTCCACTGACTAATTGTTCTGTCAACAATTTCAGCAACCATTCTTCATACGTTTTAGCCTCCTGTCCCCTAATCATCTTTTTTGCTCTTCTCTGCACTCTTTGTAGAGTCTCCAAGTCTTTCTTTCTTTTTTTTTAACCTTGTGGTGACCAAAACTGGATGCAGGATTCCAAGTGTGGCCTTAATACCTATGAGGAACCCAATTCCAGAAAAATCTGAGTTTTCTTCTTTTTAACGTTGAAATTAGCAATGTCTGTGCTGGTTGCACTAACAATCTTTAGTGAACAATCTATGGTGAACTTCCCAGTCTGTGGAGAGAGCATTGGCAGAAAAAAAGAAAGTTGATGAGTTTTCTCCGTGTTGATGTTTTAAGCGCCCTTTATTGTGAGGATTGTATTGCAAACTCGAAAGTTCACACTTGCAGCCTGGAAAGAGGAATATTTTATCTAGGACGGTAGCAAAGATGAAAGCGGCATCTGAACATATGGTGTGAGGTTGTATTTCAAATAGGGTTATGCAAAGGCTTCTGTTCGTGATTAGGCACTTCTTTTGAACAGCCTTTTTGTCTAGATCTCCGAAGCTGAAAATTATATCCATGAGCACCAGTGTGCCTACAGATATTTTAGCTTGGCACCTTTTAAAACATTTCTTTCTTTCTTTTTTAATGAAATAAAATTAAAACAGAAAGCTGATCTGTTACAAAGCATAATGCCACTCGCCAAACCCCTCTGATCTCCCAATGCTTCTAGGCCCTACATGACACTCTTTCCCCCTCCAAATGCTTTTTGTCCTTGGGAAAAAAAGAATCCAATGCCGATTTAGAATAAATGAGAGTGCGTAACAGATAAAGCAAGGAAACTTTTCATTGGCCCGCTAAGTGAAATATTTGAAACGAAAGCGCACAGCGGGCCCTCAACTTGCAACCACAATTGAGCGGCAACTTTCCATCACTAAGCGAGACATTGCTAGGGGAATTTTGTCCCATTTTGCGACCTTTCTTGCTGCGGTTGTTAAGTGAATAATTCATTGTCCTCTTTTAATGACCCCGTCATCCTTTGTGGGGTGGAGTCTGGGCAACTGAATGGAGCTGAGTATTTACTGGCCAGATGCCCTTCCTGTCGTCAATGCGGAGTTTTGTTCGGCAGATATATTCTCAGTGTGCCCAGAGAGAGAAATATCTGCCTCTACCTAGGATTGAACTCACAGTCTCCTGACTTTTCACTGGGAAAACTCTGGTCCCCACACACCTGTGAATCACAGGAATCTTGTGGGGTGTGTGTGTGTGTGTCTTTGCCAGAGCCCTTGCATCTCTCAGGAAGGCCTCTGATGCAAAGTATGTGAAACAGCTGCAGCCCTTAATAGCTCAAATCTCTCTTTCCCCCCCCTGTGAGTTGAATAAACATCCCCTTCCTTAAACTAAAGTCTCCATCAGGCCCTTTCCATGCCTCTGAGAGCTTCGTAATGCTTTTTTTTTTTGGTTCCGTAATCAGTTAATTTGTGAACCAACGTAAGGAAGAGGATTAAAGGGAAGGGAAGTGAAACAAAGGAAGCCCCCTTAATTTCCTACTCCTAAATGCAAAATCTGGGCACTCCGCAAATTGCTCTCGCCTTCTCATCCTCATTTTGTGCGAGGCTGGTACATTGAGGACCTGTACACTGCACGAGTCAAAAAGAGGACTGTGAAAATATCTACAGACTCCTCGCATCCTGGAAATAAATTGTATAAAACTTCTGCTCTCAAAACAAAGTTACAGAACATTGCACCCCAGAACAATTAGACACAAGAACAGTTTTTTCCCCCTGAGTGCCATTACGCTGCTTAACAACTAATTCCCACAACATTGTCAAATAATTTACCATTGCTATTAGTCTTCTCATCGTTCCTATCGCCCATCTCCCCCCACTTAGGACTGCAGGACTGTAACGTGTTGCTTGTATCCTTACGATTTATACTGATATTGATTGTTTCCTGGTTGCTTATTTGTACCCTACGACTATCATGAAGTTTTGTACCTTATGATTCTTGATGAATGTATCTTGTCTTTTTATGTACACTGAGAGCATCTGCACCAAAGGCCAAATTCTTTGTGTGTCATCAGGCATTGTGATTTGTTGGTTGTACTTTGCAGTTTAGCATGAAGGCTGAATCTAGCTAGTTCGGGGTAGACTAACTGTCATGTTCCACATTCTGTTTTATTGGAGGGTAGGAGGGCGTAGCTGCATGTCGAGCTGCATGCAAATTAACATGTAGTGGGGACAGAACAACTAACTATTGGCCTAGCATGACCAATTCAGTTTTTCAACGAACAAAAGAATGGTATAAACTGTGGTCATATTTTTTGATGCTTCAAATGACTATAAATGGGGACCAGTTGCCTGGTGCTTGAAATGCAGTCTTTTGTTGGAACTTTGGAATCAGTTTATAAATATCTTCCCAGGGAGGTTTGTTATAACTTGGTATTATTCGCTAACTTGGTAGGTCATAAGTCGGGAACTTCTGGCAGAGATGGAAGTTCACTCTGGATATCAGCAGGAACCTCTTGGGTGCACAAACGGTCTGCCAGTGAAAAAGATTGCCAGTGGATGTGGTGAGTTGTCCTTTGTCCAGGTCCTCAAATCTGGTCATCTGCTAGAAATGCTTCAGTGGCTCCTGTAGTAAGCAGGGCATTTTATGAGATGACTTCTCTGGTTCCTTCTAATTCAGGGGTGTCAAAATGGCAGCCTGTGGGCCCAATGCGTCACGCACAGGCCACTCCCACCCCAGCTCCACCAATGGGAAAAACGTCGTGAAACTTCACGTCACGGCAACGTGACGTGACGAGTTTGACACCTGTGTTCTAACTCAACGGATCCACCCTTCCATGGGAAAGTTCTCGGGAAGTCCTCTAATTTGACCTTCAGTGCTTCTTCCACTCCTGCTAATCTCTGTACAGGAGCCAACTCTCAAAAGTGACAATTTTCGGGGGCTCACGCTGTCCTCTTCAAGAAAGAAGAGCAATTTATATCAGGTTTTTGTTTTCGGCTCCAGAAACGCGATAGAATTCAAGATTTGGAAGGAGAAGATTTCTTTCCTTTTGTTTTGTTTTATGTTAACATATAATGAGAACTTTGTGTGCACTGCTAGCAGTAGTTCTATTAGAATGTGATTAATGTCAGTGCATAATTCTGACAAGCCAAGCATTCCTGTGGTATGCCTTGATCTTTTCAGTCCCCCCCTCTCTGTCTCTCCCTCTCTCTCTCCCTCTCTTTCTCTTTCACCCCCTCCCTCTGTCTCTCTCTGTATCTCTCTCTCTCTCTGTGTCTCTGTCTCTGTCTCTCTCTGTCTCCCTCTCTCTGTCTCCCTCTTCCCCCCTCTCATTTATTTATTGGACAATGTTATCATAGCTTATCTTTTATTTTAATATATAGATCCCCCCCCCCCCCAAACGGACTTGTATTTCAACAATGGGAGATTATGCTAAATGTCTTTTTGGCAACCTTGAGGTCATTTAGACCAGGGGTCCCCAACCTTTTTTGCACCAGGGACCGGTTTCATTTTAAAGAAAATTCTGCGGACCGGCTGGCGTAGAGGAGGAGCGGGGGGGGGTGTGTGAACAGGCGGCACATGCGCACGCGGGGGGGAGTCGGCTCACTCGGCCCTCTAGGGCCTCCAACGGTGCAAACGGCTGCGCCTGCGCTCTCCCGCATCCGATGCGTGCTCTGCCCAGGGGGCTGCCCCCCCCTCCTCCTCTCCAGCCCTGCGGCCCAGTTCCTATCAAGCCACGGACCGGCACCGGTCCTCGGACCGGGTTGGGGACCCCTGATTTAGACAATTGGGATTTTCATTTGTCTATTGGAGGAAAAAGCCCCTTTATTAGTAAAGAAGTTAAATCTGCCTTACAATCATCGGAAAAGGGAGAACTCTCCATATTTGAATGTTCTGCTTCTATATAATCAAGGTACAGACAATTGTGAATTAAGAAATCTGTGTAAACATTATCAGATTATTGCAGAATTGTTTTGTCAGCCCTCTTGGGTTGGACTGGAAGTTCTGGGAGATGCCTACGGTTAGTGAACTCATCATTTCTTAAACCGTCAGGCAAGTAAAATACAATGAAAGACCACACCGGTGCCTAAAAATTAGATAAATGTCAATCGCTAGGGAAATCAGGAGATTCAGGCAGTGCAAATGAGTATAAATATTTAGTGTGAGCTTAAGCTCTCTACAAGAATCTGATCTACTAACAGTCAAAGGAAATAAGGGGGAGATAAGAGAGGCATTCAAGGTGGGGTGGATTTAGATCTCTTGTGGGCAAGCAGGGCCTCGTGACTTATGACATGTTTGACTCCTCCTTCAGGCTCAGCCTGGTCATCTCCTACAGATAGTATCTTTATGAAAGGCATTTTGTGGTGGACATTCACTACAGAGAAAGTGCTCATTGGGAGTCCAGCTTGGATTATATGATTTTATGGAGAATTTAGGAGTGGAACTACAAGCTCAATGTTGTAGCACATGCACATGCAGTATGCATGTGGAGGCCATATGTTGTCCCCAAGGCATTTTTGAGAGCCTCCCACACCCGCTTTCCCCAGCTTTCATGAATTTCCAGAAGTTAAAATTAAAGGGAGGGTTTTTAAGAGTGGAAAAGATGGAAGATGGAACATGGGAGGAGAAGGTAAAATTGAATGGTGGGTGGGTGGGGGGTTAAGAAAAATGTACTTTTGATCTGAATATGCCCACTTCCTCTTTGTCCTGCTCTCATGTTTATTCCAGTGCTTTCCACAAGACTCATGTGTGGTCTCCACAAAAGGCTACGCATTCTTATTGTTGCATTTTCCCAGAAAGCTTAGCAACCTTTGACCCTGGATTTATACCATCAAATTCTGTTCTTTCTGGATAAGGAGGAGGAGGGGGGGAAATCCTGGTTAAATTGGTTGTTATTTGAGCAATTATAAATTTGAGAAACTGGTTTATTCCAGCTTCTTTGGTAGATTTTCAGTTATGGCTTTGGCCTCTCTCCTTCCTTGCTGTAACTCATGGTTTGACTTCCGAAAGACATCTAAATACTAATATCAAACACTGCATAGAAACATTAAATATTATAATGAAATGGGTATTAATACCAAACCTAAATGCTAAATGTCAATATTTAAATACTAAATGCCATAACTGGCATAGTACGTAAGTAGATAGATTGAGATACTAAATAGTACCCTCTTGGCGTGATAGTATTAAACCTACTTCCTACATCTAAATCCCAAATACATTGTTTGACAACTGATTTTCAGGCATTAAGTCCTTCTATCAGAACTTCACCTGCCTCAACTCTGGAGATGTGGTTCGGCTCAGACGACATAGGTAACCTGTGATGGATTCATCAGTTGAATAAGGGAGATAGGGTGGAATTGGTATGGGGCAGAAAACATCTGAGGTCAAACCCTGAGGTCTACATTCAATAGTGGGATCCTGTCACACACAGCTGAAGTGCAGTAATCCATTCTGCCATACTAATCCGCTGAGAGGATATAGGTATGTAAAGTGCAAGGGTGGCCCAACCTGATTGTCGGAGTGAACTGGTTTCCTCTCAGCTGATTATTGGAGCTACTGGTTTGCCTGAACCAGTCCGAACCGGCTGAATTCCACCCCTGTCTATATTGCCATTTCCCAAAGGAAGGCAGACAGTCTGATGAGATTTTTCTAGTGTAGGTGATCAGCAATGAAATATCTTCTTGAGCCTCTTCACAAGTGGTTCTGGTTGTTCATGCCTGACAAACCAGAATAATAGGACCAGATGGAAGTGATTCATCATTTTAGCAGAAATTTACCGAGCCAGAAAATAACCTCAGCCAATACCTCTCGCCCCAAATCATTCTTTGTTCAACTGAATCCAAGAGTGTCCTTCTTCTAGGGTGAACATAAAACCTTTCCCATCCATCCTTGAAATCCATCCACCATGGATCTTGGTGCCCCCCACCCCCTCAACACTGCTTCCTCTTTGGCCTCTATTGCTTCTTCTGTTCCTACTTGCTGCCAATCTCCTGACTCTCCTCCCAGGTGTTATGTGACAAAGTCTATCCGGCCTTCGGCTGGTACTGAAATGCGGGAGAAAATATTGCGGCCACATTCTTGTGGCTAAAGTTGCTCTAAGCCTGTTTTACCCACGGACTGGGGAGAAGATGAAAGTAACATGTCGGAACAGGGTGCCAGGGAGGGATGGTATACTGATTAGGTGCAAGTGAGGAGAAGGCTTAAGCACTGAAATCTATATCTCATTCCGAGCAAGCAACTTACATCCTTATAACACCAGATAGGCTGGGTTAGAAGGAACACTCCATTTTATAAAATAGTAGCTGGGTAGTGCGTGATAGAGAAGTCCCATCAAAACTAGATTAAAATAACATCAAAGAATGAAAATAAGTGAATTCTGAGTTTAACTATGAACCTGTCTTTCCTGCTGTGTATCTGGATACTGCAGGAGCCTCAAAACCTTGATTAGCTTAGACACCAAAGGCTGGAACGATACCGTGGATCGGCTCACACAGTTGTAGATGGCATCAAAGCAATCGCAGACGAAAGACAAGAGTAGGCTGTAACCAATGCTACCATGCCTCATCAGCATCAGTGGGGTGTCCTAAAAACTGTTGAAAAAATATATACTCTATATATCTCCACTATTCCCACAATTTACTAATATCCATCTTCTACAGTCTGGTAACATTGAAATATGTTGCGGCTGCTTAAGCGTGCAACATTTCCAGCCAATGTACTCTCAACCTCTGGAGAACAATGTAGGCAAAAGCCAGCTGATATTGTGATAGCATTTTCCTGGCTCAGGGGGGATGAGCACATGAAAAGGATGATGCAGGACATGATAGATCAAAGGTATGGTCAATGGGCCAGGCGTTGTCCTGTGCTGAAAACTGATTTTTCCTCTTTTTTCTCTGCACAAACCTTTAGACTTGACACATGTAGTAATGATTTTTATTTTCGCATTTGTATACCGCCCTATCTCCCTGGAGGGACTCAGGGCGGTGCACAGAAAGAATAAAAAAGGTAGCACACACAATGACAATATAAAAGTTAAAAATAGATTAAATATAGTGGGTCTGTGCTAAAAATTATACTAAAAGCAATTAAAATTATTATAATCGGGACTATATCAATTAAAAACTATGCCAGGCCAGCCACATGGAATAGATGTGTTTTTAGAGTCCGGCGGAAGAGGAGTAGGTCTGTGATGGTGCGAAGGTCGGGGGTCAGGTCGTTCCAGAGGGCAGGGCCCTGCTACAGAGAAGGCTCTTCCCCTGGGGGTCGCCAGCCAGCATTGTCCAGCCAACGGCACCTTGAGGAGGCCCTCTTTGTGGGAGTGGACAGGTCAAAGGGAGGTATGTGGTAGGAGGCGGTCCCGCAAGTAGCCAGGTCCTGTGCCATGGAGCGCTTTGAAGATGGTTACTAGCACCTTGAAGCGCACCCGGAAGGCCACAGGCAGCCAGTGTAGCTCGCGCAGGAGAGGTGTTACATGGGAGTATCTTGAAACTCCCATAATCCCCCGCGCGGCCGCATTCTGTACTAGCTGGAGCCTCCGGGTGCACCTCAAGGGGAGCCCCATGTAGAGAGCGTTACAGTAGTCCAGGCGGGAGATGACGAGGGCTTGAGTGACCGTGCGTAGGGTGTCATGATCTAGAAAGGGCGTATCAGGTAAACCTGATAAAAAATAGAAACTGATTTCTAGATAGAAACTGGCGTATCAGGTAAACCTGATAAAAAGCCCCCCTGGTCACGGCTGTCACATGGTCATTCAGGGACAGCCGAGAATCCAGGAGGACGCCCAAGTTACGAACCCGTTCCGCGGGGGCTAATGACTCGCTCCCGATAGCCAGAGATGGAACCAGCTGGCTATATCGTGATGCCGGAAACCACAGCCACTCGGTCTTGGACGGGTTGAGTCGAAGCTTGTTCCTCTCCATTCAGGCCCACATGGCCTCCAAACACCGGGACATCATTTCAACCGCATCGTTGGGGTGGTTAGGGGTAGAGATGTACAGCTGAGTATCATCATCGTACTGATGGAACTCTACCCCAAAACCAAGGTTGATCTCACCCAGCGGCTTCATATAGGTGTTGAACAGGAGAGGCGAGAGAACCGACCCCTGAGGCACCCCACACGTCAGCCTCTATATCGCTTTGCTTGCTATCGGCTGCCATGGTAACTGGGAGGGAGGGGTTTTTGGTATTTGGGAGGGGAATTGTGCTGGAGGAGATATCTTTTGGTAATGCTGCCCGCGTGCAAAGCGTGAGCACGCGTGCAAAGAGCACACTCACTGAACCGGTTGTTAAACCGCTTGCATCCCACCGCTGCTTATTTTGGCTCGCATCCTTCTGAAAATACACGGGAAAACACGCGTTTGAAATCAACAAGACGGGAGGGTCAGCGTATGGGATTTCCTTCTCCTCCATGTTCAGAAAGGCAGTGTGCTTTGTATTCTTCCCTTCCTATGGAGTTTAACGCTCAGCGTAGAATATTTTTCTAGGAACAGCCAGCCAAGCCATTTCCTTCCCAGAACATGTTTCTGGCATCGTCTATATGGCTGGCTGTTTGCTGGACTTGACAACGTGCCAGACATTAGCATCTTTATGTATTCCTAATTCAGGCAGAACTCCAAAAGTGAGCGATGGAAGTCCTGCCCAGACAAACACTTCAGAATTACTCCCAACCTTGGAGATCAGACTATATAAAGCTACACAAAGAGCGCACTGGTATTCTGAGCTTTTGCAGAGAAGGGCCCCTTCATGGATCTCTACCACCATGGCTATTTCTTCACTTTTGTTGTTGTTGTTTTTCCACGATGCCCTCCTTCAAAAAGAAACACAGAAGCATGCATGTTTGCTACCCCACTGTTTCCTGGATCAAGGGGGCGCAGAAGAGTGATGCAATTGTCTTCTCTTCTACTGCCTAGCTCTGGTCTCTGAATCGGATGGGATTCAAAAATTTCAGCAACCGGTTCTCTGCCCAGTTGCTGGTTGGGTGTGGCCATGGTGGGTGTGGCCTACTCAGCCTCCTGCACCATAGTGGGGGAAGGAATTTTGCCCTCCCCAGGCTCTGGCTTTCTTCGAGCCTCTGGGAGGGCAAAACCGGATTGCCCGAGACTCCAGAGGCTCTCCGGAGGTCGGAAACAGGCCCATTTCTAGATTTCTGGAACTTCCAGAAGGCCCATTTTTCGCCCTCCCCCTGAACTTATTTGGCATCCAAAATGGGCCACATGGAGACTCCTGGGAGGGGCGGGGTGGGTGAGGCCAGCCAGTCCTTGCAACTACCGGTTCATCGAACCAGATGTAAAATTAGCATCCACTTTACCCGAACCGGTCCGAATCGGCTGAATCCCAGCCCTGCTCTGAATGTTGTATGAAAGTTTTTGCTTCATGCTCTTGGGAAGCCTAGGTCAGAACAGTTTTATTTATCAGGAGCTTCTTTTGAACATCTCCTCCATCTTCCCCATCTATGTGCTCTGAGTTTCTTACTTTCCAGGCCAGGGCCCGTGTCTAATGAAAACCAGGAGAAGTCTTTACGAAGGTCAAGTGCCAATGTAAAATCAGGGTACAGCAAATTCCAAATAGACCTTTCTGTCTCCATGTGTGTTTTGCCTGGCACACAGAATATCCCTCATGCTCAAACAATAATGCGAAACATTCTTGTTCTCTTCTGAATCTCTGCCAGGGAGAAATCACATCCAGGCAAACGAGGAAAATGAAACGGAGCCGTGTGCCATAATGGGAATCGAGGGAACAGAACGATGGGATGTCTTTTAAAAAAGAGAAGGGGGAGGAGAAGGCAGAGGAAAATGCGAAAAACAGAGAAGAAAAGGGTTTGTGAATGAAAGGCAATCAATGAAAGTTCGGAAAAGGCGATGTTATCATTTTGGGGCTAAGTTGACAATTAGCCTCGCAAAGTAGCCATTGGGAATTCTGGGTGGCCCAGGAATTGCCATTCAAATTGCATTGATAGGACTGGGTTGGTGGTGAGGAGCTGAGGTGGCGCAGTGGTTAGAGTGCAGCACTGCAGGTTACTTCAGCTGACTGCTAGCTGCAGTTTGGCGGTTCGAATCTCACCAGGTTTAAGGTGGACTCAGCCTTCCATCCTTCTGAGGGGGTAAAATGAGGACCCAGATTGTTGGGGGACAGGAGGCCCACTCTGTAAACCACTTAGAGAGGGCTGTGAAGTGGTACAAAAGTCTAAATGCTAGTGCTAGAGTTGTGGGGATTTAATTTGGAATTAAGCAATTGCTTCAAGGCCGCTGGAGTGAAGCAGAAAGAAGCTAAGTGTAATTAGTGGTGGATGGAGGTTCTAGGATGGTTTTACACAATCTGTTCCCATCATTGTGGCTGTTGGTGTTGGAGAAAGAAAAGCTATAAGATATTCCCTTATTTGGCTAAACAAGAGAACCTATGCAGAGTAGGGTTGTAACAATGAAATGACGGTATAAAGAATGTTCCCTTGAGTTAAACACTGAAGGTCATTTAGGTTGCTCTTGATGTTCAATTTCCTTTCCCTTGGTTGGGAAAAATATATTGACCATGAAGGGGGGATGTGGGAAAAACTCTTCTAAGGTTACTCGTTAGCCTGAGAAGTGGCTGTTTTTGAGATCAGAAAGCTGGAATGCGGCTGATGCTGTTGAGTCATGGATTTGCTTCCAAATCTTTTTGACCTGCTGGACATCAAAGAAGTCCTTTGCATCCCTGGAAGCTCAAGGGCTATCTAACTGCTTCATCCTTTGTTGGATAGTTTTCCTTTCCTTTCCTTTCCTTTCCTTCCTTCTTCTTCTGTCTCTTTCTTTCCCTCACTATACTCTTTCTTTCTTTCTTTCTTTCTTTCTTTCTTTCTTTCTTTCTTTCTTTCCTTCCTTCCTTCCTTCCTTCTTTCCTTCCTAACTTTCCTCACTTCTTTCTTTCTTTCTTTCTTTCTTTTTTCTTTCTTTCTTTCTTTCACTACATTTCTTTTTCTTTCTTTCTTTCTTTCTTTCTTTCTTTCTTTCTTTCTTTCTTTCTTTCTTTCTTTCTTTCTTTCTCATCTTTCTTTCTTTCCTTCCTTCCTTCCTTCCCTCAATACTCCTTCCTTCCTTCCTTCCTTCCTTCCTTCCTTCCTTCCTTCCTTCCTTCCTTTCTCCAACTTTTGATAAACCTTTGTGTGGGTTGCTCTTTTTTTCCAAGCAGCCAAAAGCAACATTGGCCAAAAAAAAAGGGAAAAAAAGAAAAAAAGGGGGAAAAAAGAACAGTGCTGTAAAAATTTTCCTCCTCCTTTTTTCTTCTGATCTCGTTGCCAGAGAAGTCTAGAATTTCTACCTTTCCCCCCTTTTTTCCATTTTCTTTTCTTTTGAAATCTGAGGCAGGAGAATTCAGTCTCGCTCACTAACGAAAGGACTGGAGTTTGACCACTGGGTAATATTTTATATATATATATATATATATATATACCTACTGTGTTCAGGTCACCGTGTCACCTTTCGTAGGCATCTAACGGCTGTGTTCTCGGGCCTAAATTTGCTGTGATGAAAATGCATGTGCAGTTTTGGGGGGCACATCCTTTTCATCATGCATGGCACGACCCCCAGGACTACAGAACCAATTCATGTCCAAAAACTGGTCTAGAATTCTCTTTGTTTCCATTTGAGAAAAACGAATGTCTGCACAAACCGTTTGTAGCAAACATTGCTCCTTTGATTTGGTTTAAAAAGAGTTTCCCCTTTTTACCTTCCCTGCCTGACTGTTTGGTCAAAACTGCTACATTCAAACTAAGTCCAAATATATATATATATATTCTAAGGGTAGCAAGTTAAACAAAATCCCACGAGCAGCCTGTTGGGTATACAAGAGCATTCCAGTGAGTCCTTGCTTACCAACTGTCTCGTTTAGTGAGCATTCCTTAAGTGAGGACCGTATTAAAAATACAGGGAGCCCTCGACATATGTTGTTAAGTGAGTTTTGACCCATTTTACGACTTTCCTTGTCACATATATCAAGTCAACCATTGCAGTTCTTGAAATTAGTGAGGCAGTCGTTAAGTGAATCTTGCTTTCCCGTTGACTTTGCTTGTCGGAAGCTCGCAAAAGGGGGTCACATGACCCTGAGAGGGGTGGGCATGGAGAAGGAAAAGGAAGGAAGGATGAAGAGGACTTTGGAGTCTATGATTCTCTCTGAGCTTGGTGTTTTTCTTGAAGGTGTATCCGGGTAACATCACCAGTATTAGAAGGGAGTAAGGAGGAGGAGGAGGAGGAGGAGGAGGAGGAGGAGGAGGAGGAGGAGGAGGAGGAGGAGGAGGAGGAGGAGGACGACGATGACTGTTGGGTCCTTGGTGCTCTCTGAGCTTGATGGTTGAAGGTGTCTTATTACCCAAGTAGGTATCATCATCAGTGTTAGAAGGGGATGGGGTTTGAGGGGAGGAGGAGGAAAAGAGGAGGAGGAGGATGATAATGATGACCGTGGTGTCCTTGGTGCTCTCTGACCTTGGTGGTTTTCTTGCAGATGTTTCTAACAACTAACTAACATCAACAGTGTGACTAGGGAGCCCTCTCTGCTTATATACAAGTGGTTCCCTGATCAGGTCACTGTTAACTGTCGGCTTGTTTGTCTGAGTTGGTAGCTCATTGATTGGGGTTTTGTTGACTTCTTACTTCTCCTAATGAAGGAACCGCCAAGAAGATCCCCACCAACACTGACAGGGCAGCAACCTGCATATAAATGGAGAGAAAACCCCACTCCCTTCCAACACGGATGATGTTACCTAACTATCTAATAACATATCTGCAAGAAAACAGCCAAGCTCAGAGGGCACCGAGGATCTCAAAACCACCTCCAATGTCAGAGATATCAGCTGTTGAGGACCCTGAATAGAAGAGGAGGATTAAATTGTTGGGAACTTCCTAGCGAAATCAGAACCTTTTAATAGGAGTGGTGGCTCAGTGGCTAAGACACTGAGCTTGTCAATCAGAAAAGTCAGCAGTTCAGCAGTTCGAATCCCTAGCACCGCATAAAGGAGTGAGCTCCCGTTACTTGTCCCAGCTTCTGCCAACCTAGCATTTCGAAAGCACGTAAAAAATGCAAGTACAAAAATAGGAACCACCTTTGGTGGGAACAGCGTTCTGTGCGCCTTCGACATTGAGTCATGCCGGCCACATGACCACGGAGACGTCTTTGGACAGTGCTGGCTCTTTGCCTTTGAAACGGAGATGAGCACCGCCCCCTAGAGTCGGGAATGACTAGCACATATGTGCCAGGGGAAGCTTTACCCTTAGTAGGAGCTGACAGCATATTTTTAAGTTCCTTCCACCCGTGTCAGTTTCTGAAATCTTTCCAGATTCTGGAGAAGGATTCAGGTGACCCATAGCATGCAATCTCTGTGATTTATAGAATAAAAGAGGGTCTGAAGATCATTTCATACGAGCATCTTTTGATTTCCTAGGAGATTTGGTGCGCTGCCCATCTATCCATCTCCCTGTGTTAATATTATCTTTATAGTCCTAAGAAGAGACTAGCTGTTTCGCCCCTCAAGCCAATCATTAGAAAGATAGATCTTCTTAACAGCTATTATGCTGATTTGTTTTGAAAAGATGAAGGGACTCTACTTTGCATCTTATGTTAATATTGGGATTATTTCTGGTGTACAAACACCCTTGATGTCTCGAGAACGTACAGCAGTTAAGAGGGGAAGAAGGGGGCAAAAAGTCCAAAGGAAACCTTGCAAGAGTTTTCATCATGGAAAAACATTCCAATGGCCTGGAACGGAACAGAACAGAACAGAATTCTTTATTGGTCAAGTGTGATTGGACACGCAAGGAATTTCTCTTTGGTGCAGATGCTCTCAGTGTAAATAAAGACAAGATACCTTCATCAAGAATCACAAGATACAACACCTAATGATAGTCATAGGGTACTAATAAGCAATCAGGAAACAATCAATATCAAAAATAGACTTATGTCCATTTTTCACACTTATGACCGTTGCAGCATCCCGGCGGTCATGTGATTTACAATTGAGCTCAACATTTCTATCACTGAGTTAAGTGAGTTTTGCCCCATTTTCCACCTTTCTTGTCACCGTTATTAAGTTGTATTCTGCTTTGAGGGATGAGAATAAAATAAAAATATTCCATATACATTCCATTTAAAGACTCTGCGTAATGTCTCTATTGTGTAATGTCTTATTTTCTGGATATCCTCCCTTCCTTCCTCCCTTTCCTCCTCCCCCTCTTTTCACTTCCCTCTCCTCTCTCCCTCGCTTCCTTTCCTCCCTCCCTCCCTCCCTACCAAGCTCTTCCCGCCTTCCTTCCTTCCTTCCTTCCTTCCTTCCTTCCTTCCTTCCTTCCTTCCTTCCTTCCTTCCTTCCTTCCTTCCTGTTCTTCCTTTCCTCCTTCCCCTCTTTTCACTTGCCTTTCCTCTCTCCCTTGCTTCCTTTCCTCCCTCCCTCCCTCCCTCCCTCCCTCCCTCCCAAGCCCTTCCTTCCTTCTTCCCTGCCTCCCTCACCCTCTCCCTCGTCATACGGTTGCTAAGTGAATCTGGCTTCCCCATTGACTTTGCTTGTCAGAAAGTCACAAAACGGGACAGACGACTGCCTGTACTTCAAGGATGGGAAGGGACCTCCGTGCAACATCCAAGCATTGGACGTTAACCAGCGTCTGAGTGGCATCACCACTCCATTCCACCACCCCCTTTTCATCGCTACCATCCAAATTTGCAAGACAGTGTCGGAAGCTCTCCTCTTGTGCCGCCCTGCCAGAGCAGCTTGTAAAAATCCAGGATGTGTATCTTTGGAACATCTTGGGACACAAATGTTATGTCCCCCATACACACACACACACACACACACACACACACACACACACCCATGCATGTAGGCCCGCACACACGTCGTTGGTTAACCGGCTGCGGCCTCCATCCCTCGGCTGCCTGTTGAAATATGCAGCTGGGGTAGCAGGAAGTGTTTGTCAAGCATTTCCCTGCTTTTCATTACGCAAGGCAGTTCTCAGGGGAGAGGAATCTTAAGTTCTTTGAAGTCCTTTGTGATGGGTGTCTAATCTGTGGAAGAGGATTACTTTCTCTGCCAGGAGCACATGACAGCTTGGTAATTAATGAGCATCATAAAATTATATTTTACCATTGGATACCCATTAGGCAACCCAGGACGGTTGTCATCTCAGACAAAACCATGCCGATTCTCAATTTATCCCAACATCAAAGGGAATCTCCTACTGGCTTCTCCTGAATGCTCTAATTGTGTTTGCGTTTGGTGCGGTTAGTGCCGAGACGAGACTTTGGGGGGGGGGGGGAAGGCACACGGCTCCCCCTGATTTTGCTACACAGCCCCAGACTTTGGAGACCTGAGGGAGGGAGAAACAAACAGACACACACAGCAGCATCCTGAATGTGTGACAGAGGTGCTTCTCTTTTTCTGACCTTCGCTCTGGATAGCCTTTTTTTTTGTTTTAGTTTTCTTTTGGAGAGCTTGGGAATGGATGGTGTACTCTGCACAGAGTTGAGAATAAAAGAGAAATATTCCATATACAGGCCACTTAAGGACATTGTATAATAACTCTCTTGTTTTCTGGATATTCTCCTTCTTCCTTCCCTTGCTTCTCTTTCAATATCCTTCCTCCCTCCCTCTCCTCCCTCCCTCTCCTTTCCTTTTCCCCTCCTTCTCCTTCCTTTCCTCCTTCCTCTCTTCCCACTTCCATCCCTCCTTCTGCCTCCTTTTCTTCTTTCCTTCTGTCCTTCTTCCCTCCCTTCCTCTCTTTCAATCTCTTTACTTACTTACTTCCTCTCTCCCCTTCCTTCCTCTCCCTCCCTCCCTCCCTCCCACCCACCCCTTCCTTTCCTCCTTCCCCTCTTTCCACTTCCCTCCCTCTTTCTTTTCTTCTTTCCTCCCTCCCTCCCTCCCTTCCCTTCCCCTCCTTTCCCAAATGGAATCCATCTATTTTATATATTCTAAAGGAAGAAAAAACACGATTATTACTTCCAGAGACACTGGTCAAAGATGATGTTCTTCTTGTTTGCTCTTTGTACTGTGTTGTTCCTTCCTGTTTTTAAGCAGAGAGATGTAAGGGTTTTGGGGGTTGTTTTTGTTGTTTTGTGTTTACAAAATGAAGAGGAACAACCCAAGTCAAGTTGTCTGGCTGCTTTCATGGGACTTGGTCTCCCTGATCCCCAGATACCAGTTGAAGGATGCTACCTCTTATGCAACTCCTCAAGAGGGATGTTGAATAACACAACGATGAATTCTCACCTCATTTGCCTGTTTGTGTTCTAGAAGCCACTGAGGTCTAGAAGGAACGGTGTTCTATCAAGTTGCGGGATGTCTACTGTACATTCAGAAGCCACAAGGATGCTGAAACTCCCTCCTCCCCCCCCCCGGATTCTAATGAAGATTTTTTAAGGCTCAGTGGCTAAGATGCTGAGCTTGTTGGTCAGAAAGTTTGGCAGTTTGGCAGTTCAAATCCCTAGCGCTGCATAACAGAGTGAGCTCCCATTACTTGTCCCAGTTTCTGGCAACCTAGCAGTTCGAAAGCATGTAAAAAATGCAAGTGGAAAAATAGGGACCACCTTTGGTGGGAAGGTAACAACATTCCGTGCGCCTTTGGTGTTTAGTCATGCCAGCCACATGACCACGGAGATGTCTTCGGACAGCGCTGGCTCTTCGGCTTTGAAACAGAGAGGAGCACCGCCCCCTAGAGTTGGGAACGACGAGCGCATATGTGCAAGGGGAAACTTTACCTTTACCTAATGAAGATTTTATAAACACAGGTGTGAAGCCCTCCTGTCTCTGGTCAAGGGATGCCATCAAAGTAATTAATACAGTTCCCAGCACCCTGTCTCCTGTCAAGAAGCACAAGAAGTGTACTCTGGTTGCTGGACCCACCGGTAAAAAATTCAATTAAAACCAAAATATAAAAATTAACACTCGCCCCGTTAGGAAAATCGCTTCCCGCTGAGCCAAGGCACCAGGAAACAGTTTGTGAGCGAGAGAGGAAGAAAACACCCTCGGAGCATTGTTTTTTTGGACGCAAACATACACAAGTTATTAGAACAGGAGATCAAAGGTGCTGTCCCACTGTTTTCTGTTCAATGCCTCCATTGTGCTTGTATATTGAAGGCTGGTAGAAAGTTAGAATGGGAGGAGGCAAGGGGGGGGGGAGGAAAGGAAGGCCTTTGTACAAAGATACTTGTCACAAAGAGAAACTCATAAAAGGTAACGTAAGGAAAGGCACCAGGTGGAGTATAAACCACCTTCATTGTTAAGAAATGCAAATAACACCCCCCACCTACATTTAAAAAAAGAGAGAGAAACTTCTCCCTTGTCATTTCTCTGGATGCTGGAGGATTTATTGAAGTCCAGAAAAACTGCTGATTTCCACCCCTCCTCTCCTCCTTTCACCCTCTTATCTTCTTTTATGATTGGAATAAACAGAGTTTGTTCGTTCGTTCGTGATTACGGGTGGGAAAAAGAAAGTTTTTCTACCTTCTCAGCAAAATACCTGTAAGTTTAAGGAGGATGAAACTTCGCTTCAGCAAAATGTTTGCTGCAAGACAAAGAACTGAAGCTTGGAGAAAAAACACTTTGCGAAAAATAATAATAATAATAATTCTCCAAGCCTTGGGGGCATCCTGGTTTAGAAAGGACAATCCAGCAATTTATGTGTGTAGGAGAAGTTCTCCTTTGTCCTTCTTACATACGCTGAAGATCAAAACACTAATAAATGCAAATAAATGTAGATAGATAGATAGATAGATAGATAGATAGATAGATAGATAGATAGATATAGAGAAAGAGGTAGGTAGGTAGGTAGGTTGGTAGATAGATAGATGATAGATAGATATTAGGCATTTTCAACACTGCTGAAAAGTGACACCATCTTTTTCTCTCTAATGATAATTTAAACCGATAGTTGTTCGCCCCATGGATCCCCTTTAAATAACTTTTGGGGCCACGGATCACGGCCACGGACCACCAAGACTTAATATTTAAATCATATTTCTTCCAGCCTTTGCAACCTCCCTTTTGATGACATCACAGCTCCTCCAGGGACCATGAGTTGAAAACCACTGTTTTAGACTATTTGTTCTGACCTAGGCTTCACAAAATCACGAAGCCAACTCCTTGTCCCGACAAAACCCCTTTTTATGGGTACCATTATGATAAATATGAATTGTATGTTGTTTCAGAATAATTATTGGGACGTTATAGAATAACGTTCAAAAAGATACGTTGAAATGAGAAGAATGACAGCTGTCATTGCTGGGAGAATGTAATAAAAATGAACATCTTCCTTAGAATGATGGTTTTGTTTTGAAATAATGCTTGTTTTGACAACCGATGCACCATTTATAGTGTGACAGATGAATAGTATCTGAGGTTACATGGCGAGTGGGAAACCCCCCCACAAGTTAAATATAAGGTGTTGCCAGATGCAAAGGGAAGAATAGGGTTGGGTTCTTATGACTTGAAGTTGTTTTGCAGCTGGTGTGGATTGAAGTTCTACCTGCTTTTGATGCGCATGGCTTATAATGTTTGTCTTCATCCTACTGATGTTGATTTCGCTTAATGTTTAATGAAAAGAAGGACTAGAGGGGACATGATAGCAGTGTTCCAACATCATAGGGGAGGCCACCAAGAAGAGAGGGGTCAACCTATTCTCCAAAACACCTGAAGGCAGGACAAGAAGCAACAGATGGAAACTAACCAAGGAGAGAAGTAACCTAGAACTAAGAGAAATTTCCTGACAGTGAGAACAATTAACCAGTGCGACAGCTGGCCTCCAGAAGTTTTGTGAGGTCCAAGAACTGGAAGATTTTAAGAAGAGATTGGACAAGCCTTTGTCTGAAAGGTTTTAGGACCGTGGTGGCAAACCTATGGCACGTATGCCCAAAGTGGCATGTAAAGACATGTCGCCAGGCACACGTGACCTTGCTTGTTTGTCTTCTGGGTTTCTGGCATGTGTGCATGTGTGATGATCAGCTGTCCTTCATGCATGGGGCAGTGCCGGAAACCGGTATGCGCATACATGCAGGCCAGTTGATTGTCGGGTGTGCATGTGCACCAGAACCTGAAAGCTTGGCTTTTCTGGAGCACAATCCCTTGGCGCAAATGGCAGTGCTAAAAACCGGTGTGCGTCTGCATACCAGCCAGCTGATTGTTGGGCACACATGTGTGCTAGAACCTGGAAGTTTAGCTTTTCCGGACAAGCGTGTCTGATGTTTCCGTGTGATCTTTTTGGCACTTGGTGCTGAAAAGGTTCACCATCACTGGTTTAGGGTTTCCTGTTTCAGCAGGAGGTTGGATTAGAAGACCTCAAAGGTCCTCTCCAACTCTGTTATTCTCTTAAAGTGGAATTTATTTATTTATCTTCCAGATATTTATCTCTTGGAAACATCTTTCTGTAAACAACATGGGAGGCTCCTCGCTTTTTTTTTTTTTTTAAAGAAAGAACATCTGAACATTTGTTCCATAGTATTGCTTTATTTATTTATTTTAGTTTGTGCAACTTTGGACCGATCGGTTCAGCAATTAGCGAGCTGTTACTGACACAGTTGATCTACGAAGGTTTTCTTAACAGCTCCAAATAACCCCAATGCAGGAGCTGCATTTCCTAAATTAGGGGCATAATCAAGCTCAGCCTACTATTTTTATTTATTTATTTATCCTTCTTTCCTTTTCGCCTCCCTTTGCAGGAAGAAGGAAGTCGTTCCTTGCCTCTTTCAATTTAGGGTTGGATTCCCCCCCTCTCCCCCCCAGCCACAAGTAACGACTTCCGTCTGAAATGGGCGTGCAAAAAAACCTTTTGAAGTGCACTTTTGGGAATGGGGAAATGCATTGTCTGAATGTTGGTTTTCATGCTTGTTTTCAGAGCACGGGCTGAGAATGGGGCTCTATCCCCTCTGAGGCTCAAAAATGTCTTTCTCTGCGCCGGCTCTCCACACACGTTTTTGCCTGTTTGGTTCGAATGAAAGGCGAATGGGGGGAAAATGCACAGCCATCCCACTGTCTGCGTTGGGAGATCTCAAATCCTTCAAAAAAAAAGGAGAGAGAGAATTCCACTGCGGTCACCGGGTTAAACGAGAGGCCCTCTTCATCATTATTACAGTTTTATGAATGGTGTCCCTTACTCTAATATTTCACTTCTTAACATGCTCCATTGAAGAAGGGATGGGTGGAAAGGAGAGAGGGGAAGGGGGGGAGAGACAAAGGCTTTGTATATTAAAGTGGTAATTATGTTCTGCCACCCTCTCCTCAAATCTCACAATCGCTTTTGAAAAAACAACAACAATAACAACAACTTGTGGTCCAGATTTCACCATTGCCTGAAAAATTGCTCGATAAAATGGAGCAAAGATCTTTGGGTTTGAAGGCATCTCAAGGGTTCTTGATGCTCTGAAGATGTTCCAGATCAGGGGGCCCAGATCTGGCCCATGGGGCTGCCCACGAAATAGTGAAAGACCAGCCGGTCTCCGTTTTCGCTGGCAAAGTATTGCAGGAGACCATTCCAGCCAAAAACGGAGCTCAGGAGCCTGTTTTCGCTGGTAGAGCGCTCTGGCTACCATAGGCGCCCCCTAACACAAGTGGCTTTATGCTGGCCATGCCCCTTGCCCCCCCCACACCCGGGTCAAACACAATCCTGATGCAGCCCTCTGTGAAATCGAGCTTGACACCCCTGTTCTAGATGGTTTCTAAGTGAGAGAGTGCTACGACCTACAATGTAATTTGACTGATTATTGGAACTGTGATCAAAGGCTGTTATTTGAATGAAGGGGAACATGCCTTTACATTAGACTGGGATGGGGATCCATTGATACTACCTCTTGTTGAATTGTCCATGCAGATTCTTCATGACATCTAGCTTTGTTCACTGCGAAGGAAAAGGACCAGAGGAAGATTGACAGGAGGCCAAAAGTCCCAGGCACCAAGGAGAGAATTGCAGGATTTCTTGTGGTGGAAAGCAAACTCAACTGTTGTGTTCCTTGGCTTGGTGGACTGCAAAGAGACTCTTAAAAATGGGAGCGCTTGATTGCCTATGATGTCATGATTTAGCTTCTGGCTCCAGGGGTGTTCCAGATCTCCAACATTTCAAATTTACATAGTGCTGGAAAATTGGCACGTTCAGCCTGAACCTGCCTTTGTCCATTCATAGGCGGCTTGGTAGATACTAAATTTAAAATATTGCAGAGTAGTTTCCCTTTAAAGAGACTCTCCCAAGGCAGAAACCAGGATGTGGTGAGTTCTGGTCCTGCCTTTGTGAGCTTTGGTGGTGCAGTGGTTGGAATGTGGTATTGCAGGCTAATTCTGCTGACTGCCAGCAGGTCGACTCTCACTGGCTCAAGGTTGACTCAGCCTTCCATCCTTCTGAGGTTGGTATAAGGAGGATGCAGGTTGTTGGGGACAATAGGTTGACATTTGTGAGCTTAGTGAGGACTGTGAAGCGGCATACACGTCTAAGTGCTTGTTGAGGCCTACCAGTGGAGCTGGCAGCAGATTTGGACAGTGAGGAGGTTGGGGAGGAACAGAGGCCAGTCCTGGAAGGCTCTGAGGAGGGCTCTGTGTCGGAGGCAGAGAGGGGGCCAGAGCTGTATGCCAGTTATCAGCTGCCTTCAGAGTCAGTGAGGCAGGCGAACATCTGGAGCCTGTTCCCAGTGTGCAAATGCACAGAGTTACCAGACGAAGGGAACAGCTAAAGAACGGGTCGACTTGAGACTAAGGCCACAGGTGGATGATGAATGGCCCCTCCCAGAGGAAATAAAAGAGGAGCGAAAGGGGAGTGGAGTTTGCAGGAGACAATTCGTTTGCTTAATTGGTTTGTGACTCTGCAAGACTCCTTTCCAGGTTTTGCAGATATCGGCCTGGCAGCAGTCCAAGCCAGATAAGGTCCGTGAGTGCAAGTCCTCCCTTGAAAGATTTTGCTGGATGTGAATGAGCAGAATTCCCAGTCAATTTATAACAGGGGTTTTTGTCGGGACCAGGAGTTTGCTTCATGCTCTTGGGGAGCCAGAACAGTTCTATTGCTATTGTACCCGCTGCAATATGTATGTTTGCTTGTAATTGTTTGTGTTGTGCCAATCCTACCCGAGACAGACCAAATCCCTGACCCCAAATCCAAGAATAAATGGGGACTTGGAGCCGAATTTCCCTTGCTCCATCCTCATACTAACCACCACAGAACCTTGGCTGTAAGTGTCCTCAGAGTGGGGACAAGGAACTTGACTTATCATGGCTTGTCCTGTACCTGGTTGTCTGGGTTTGTACAACTACCTACTTAAAATGTGACTAACTAGCTAATGACCCAAGTTGCAAGGACCAAAGCAACTGGATTCATTCAATAAATCACAGTTAGTGTGGCATGTAAACACAGCCACCAGTTGAAAGGGAAACAAGAGTTGTGTGAATAAGGCATTTGAAAGGGCAGTTAAAAGTAGCTTTGCGTCCATCTGCTTTGAGGTTAAAAGATGATCTAAGACTTGATTTCTGTAACAGGATGGGGAACTGCATTTCTTCTGATACGATTTGGCAGGCTTTAGCTTCTCCTCCCCAGATACGTTCCTCAGCAGGACTACTGTGCATCTATTCAGTATATGTTGACAGAGAGAGTATTTAGCTCCTGCTCGGTTTGAGCAAAAATTGCCAGTTTGTGCTCAGGTTAAACTCAGGTTATTTTTATGCATCGCTCTTTTAAGCCACTGTGATGATGAAAGAGAGGGTCATATATCTATATATTTACACACACCCCACTACATGTTTGTGTCCGAGTTACTTATATTTTGGTTGAGGTTTATCTCTTAATAAATATTCAGCTTGAAGATGCATTCACTGTTTTCAGAAAAAGGCACCTACGGTATGTAAAATGAGGGTTTTTCTTGGGACAATTTTGTGGCATTGGAAAAAATAGCAAGGTTGATTATCAGCAAACCTCAATGGATTATATCCCCATCCTGATCGATGAAAATTATTATTATTATTTCTTCCTCATCTTTTTCAAAACGGAGAGGATCTGAGGCAAGACTAGAATTCATTATCTCCTAGTGATTGGCTCAAAGTCACACAGCCAGCATTCATGCCTAAGGCAGGACTGGAATTCACAGCCTCCTAGTGATTGGTCCAATCACACAGCCAGCATTCATGACCAAGGTGGAACTAGAATTCACAATCTCTTGGTTTCTAGCCTGCTGCCTTTTCCACCAGACCAAACCGGCACTCTATCAATGAAGACTAATGTGAATAAAAAATTGATTGCTCTTTAAGGTAAAGGTTCCCCTCACACATCGGTTTCAAAGCCGAAGAGCCAGTGCTGTCCGAAGACGTCTCCATGATCATGTGGCCGGCATGACTCAACACCACCAAAGGCGCACGGAACGCTGTTCCCTTCCCACCAAAGGTGGTCCCTATTTTTTTCTTCTTGCATTTTTACATGCTTTCGAACTGCTAGGTTGGCAGAAGCTGGGACAAGTAATGGGAGCTCACTCCATTATGCGGTGCTAGGGATTCGAACCGCCAAACTGCCGACCTCTCTGATCGAGAAGCTCAGCACCTTAGCCACTGAGCAACCGCTCTTTAAGATGCCACACAAGCGTTATGCACATGCAAAGATTCAAAGATGCACTAAAACCTGGTTGGATTCAGGTGAGCTGCCAAACCAAATGTATGGAATAAACCACGATTCGCAGGACTGACAGTAACACTCAGCCAAGGGTGTCCTCTGGATATATATGGCCGCTGCTGTGACTTTCTGACTTTGGAAGTCCCGCCTGCCTGGAGGATGCTGAAATTGGTGAAAGTCACACAATCAGAGTTTGCTTTTTTCTTCAAAGCGCAATAGATTCACACAACGCTCTGCAAAACCCATTGCAACTTAGCAGGAAGTATGTATGCATACACCCCCTTAGCAAGGAATGATGCCTTTTTGGGGGGGGGCACAATTATATTCCAGTTCCGTTCAGTTGTTTGTACTCTCTTTGTACAAAAAAGGAGATCCATAACTACGACAAAAGGATTGATACAATCCTAACTAGGTCATTCGACTGGAGGCTGGTGACAGCAGGGAAGGTGTACCTTGCACGGGGATTTGTGTAAATCTCTGTATTTGTGCTCCTGTGACAAAAGCTTTTTAAGCGGTCTGGAGCAACCTGTCAGGCCAACGGAAGAAGAATTGGAACGGAAAAGGCCTTAGTAAGAACTTAGTAACTTACCATGAGTTCAGGTTCTACCTTAGGCATGAAAGCCAGCTGGGCGACTTTGAGTCAGTCGCGCTCTCTCTCTCTCTCAGCCTAACCCACCTCACAAGGTTCTTGTTCTGGGGGAAATAGGAGGAGGAAGGTATGCCAGATATGTTAACCACCTTGAGTTATTTGTCAAACATAAACGATGGATACAAACACAGAAACTCGGGGACTTCACATATGTTGCAAGTCTAGAGAATTTCCCCCCATTCTCCAAATATATGAAGAACAGGAACTGGGTTACAAGACCAGCCATGCCCAGCTACAGGAACTGGACATGGCTAGTCTAGTGAAGAGAAGGACCAGGGGAGACAGGAGAGCAGTCTTCCAATATCTGAGGGGCTGCCACAGAGAAGAGGGCTCAAGCTATTTTCCAAGGCACCCAAAGATCAG
This sequence comes from Rhabdophis nuchalis, assembly GCA_039707465.1. Taxonomy (NCBI): domain Eukaryota; kingdom Metazoa; phylum Chordata; class Lepidosauria; order Squamata; family Natricidae; genus Rhabdophis; species Rhabdophis nuchalis. The sequence goes on from CM077658.1 coordinate 19,015,878, forward strand.
ACAAGGAACGGTGGATGGAAACTGAACAAGGAGAGATTCAGCCTGGAAATTTTCTGACAGTGAGAACAATCAATCAGAGGAACAGAAGTTGCCTTCGGAAGCTGTGTGAGTTTCAACACTGGAGGCTTCCAAGAAGAGACTGGACTGCCATCTATCAGGGTCTCCAGCTTGGGCAGGAGGGTTGGACTAGATGACCTCCAAGCCCCCTTCCAACTCTCTTAATCTGTTAAAGTCTGCCAGGGGAGCCCGAGGAAGCCGGCAAAGAGAGCGGAGAAGACGCATTCCCACGACCGCGCGCGCAGGATTCCTTTGCTCAGCCCTTGCGGGGCGCGCATGGCGAGGGGAGGGGGGCAAGTTTCCAAGCCAGCCCATCGGGGCAAAGAGCTACCCTTGCCCGATCCCCACTCGCAGATGGGGTGAGGGGAGAAGAAGGAGACGAAAAGGAGGAGAAAAACCCCGCTGTCTCCAGCGCGGGCGGCGAGCTGGCGCGCCTGCCTGCCTTCCTCCCTCCTTCCCTGCCTGCTGCCTTCCTCCCTTCCTTCCTTCCTCCGTGGCTCTGGGTTCTGCTGCCTGCGCCTGGCTGGAAATGAAATACCTCAAAGCCGCCGCCGCTCCTTTTATTTCAGCAGGGCTGGGTGGCGGCTTCTTTTTTTTTTTTTTTTTTTGGAGACTCCAAGCGAACCCTTTCATGTGCCGCCCGCCTCCAATCGGCATCCAGAGGTTGCCTGCAAGTGGTCTAATCTCCATGAGGTGTCAATCACGGCCCCCGGTGGATGCAGGAAAGTCTTTCGTAACCGCCTCTCTCTTTGAGAAGGGAGGGGGGGAAAGACGGAGGGGGGGCGAAGGGAGAGAGAAAGAGACGGGGGGGGGAGAGAAAGAAGAGATTGGAGTAGCAGGAAAGAGGAACAGAAAGAAGAGAGAGACTGGAGTGGCGAGAGAGGGAGAGAGAGCAGAGGGGATAGAAAGAAGAGAGAAAGACTTGAGTGGTAGGAGAGAGAGAGTTGAATTCTGTAGCAGGAGAGAGGAAGAGAGGAATAGAAAGAAGGGAGAGAGAGAGAGACGAGTGTTAGTAGAGGGAGGGACAGAAGGAAAGAAAGAAGAGAGGGAGAGAGAGAGACTGGAGTGGCAGGAGAGGGGGGGAAGGAAGAGAGAGAGTAAGAGTCGAAGAGCAGAAGGGAGAGGTGGAGAGTAATAGAAAGAAGAGAAAGAGAGAGAGAGATACAGACGCGCAGCTGCTGCTGTGCCGCCGCCCGAGCGCTCCGGTCTCCGTGCTGCTCCCGCCGCCGCCGGATGGAAGAAGCGGCCGCCGCTCGCTAGCCCTTCCCCAGCCCCTTCGCCTTCTTGCCTTCTCCTCGCGAGTAAGCCCCGGAGGGCGAGCAAAGCAGCACGTGGATTGCTAAAACGGGGCAAGGAGGAGGAGGAGGAGAAGAAGAAGAAGGAGCCGCCGGCTGCAAACCAGCTTCCCCGCTGCCTGACTTAGGGGGACCCCTCCCCGCTCGCTCTCTCCCCAAATCGCCGGGGCGGAGGGAGCGAGAAGGCGGGACGCCCCCCCTCCAACCACCCCCACCCCCAGCGCCGGCCGTGAACGCTCTCCAATGCCATCGCGGGCGCAGAGCCGGGCAGAGCGATGGGCAAACTTCACTCTAAGCACGGTGAGTGGCGAGTTGCAAAGTTGCGGCAGGGAAAGGGGGGGGGGGGTCAGGCTGGGCTGGGTGGGGGTGGGGGTGTGTGGAAAAGCGGGGGAGGGGGTGTCCTACGGCCGGACTGGGGGGCCTGCCGGGGAGATATGGGGCGGCGTGGGAGGGGGGGGTGTCGCTGAACCAATCCTGTAGAAACTAAGCCGCGGTTGGGATCTAACCATCTTTTTTTTCTCCTCCTTTCCTCTTCTTCTCCTTCTCCTCCTCTTCTCTTCCTCCTCTTTTCCTTCTCCTTTTTCTCCTCTCCTCCTCCTCTTCTCCATCTCCATCTCCATCGGACCCGACGCTCCCTCTGCTGTTGCCCCCATTAGCTGCTGCTTGCAAACCTCGAGAGAACCCCGAAGGTAAGAGGGGCGTGCTGGGGGGGGTGCTCCTCTCTCTTTCTCTCTCGGGTTTCGGACCCTCCCCAACTTTTCCCGGCCAGGGACTGGAAGCGCGTCCGCCCCCCCCCCCCCCCCCACTGTGGCTGTTGGGGAGGGGGATGGAAAAGTTTGCGCGCCGCTTCCCCGAGTGGGTGGCCGATCCCGGGGCTTCTGCCCGTTCCCCCCGCCCCCGTGGAAGAAGGCTGGTGGGGGGGGCGGTGGGGAGGGCGCTTGAAGAGGAGGGGGGGGTCAAGGGAGGAAGGGGGCTCCCCCGCCCACTCCTCCCTCGCTTTGCTCTGCTCCTCCAGGTGATAGCTTCGCCGTGAACGCCCCGCTGGCGCGGAAAGGGCTGGAGGAATGGCCGACGAACCCCAAAGGCTCCGGGGGCGACGGCGATAGCGGCGGCTTTGGGATCCCGCAAGGCTGCCCCCACCGGGCGTTTGGCAAGTGCCCCTCCGGCTCCAGGGTGAGTCTTGCTTTCCCCGCTCCGTCCGGGCTCGGTGGAAGCGAACGAACCGCGGGCGCCCGCTTGCCAATGGCTCGGCCGGGTGGTCTTTAGGGCGCGTCGGAGAGAAAAGAAGGGAGCGCTTTTTTTTCTCTTCCCCCTTCCTTTCGCCGGGGGGGTGGGAGGTGTAGGACGCCTGGGAGGGGGGGGGGTTGGGGCAAAATGCTTTGCCCTGCGGGGCTCCTGGCTCTTTGTGACTGTGGGCGGCAGAGGGAGGGTCCCTGAATTTGGGGAGGGGGCAACACGCCGGAATCTGCCTTACTTTTGCTGAGCTTCCCGACAGTAGGAGTTATATATCTTAACTGGTGCCCCACCCTGTTTTACCCTCAACTGCCTCCTTCCCGCCTTTCCCCTACTCTGCCACCCTCCTGCGATGGGAACTACAACATCCATCATCCTGGACAGGGGAAGATGGTTTCCTATGAGCTGCCTCTCCTTATTAAAGTTTGGTACCTTCTCATGATGGGAATTACAACTCCCATCAGGGGACACTGGTTTCCTCTGAGCTGCTGCTCCTTGTTAAAATTCTCAACCCAGTGGTTGCCTAAAGGATGCCCTTCCTAAGCTATTGAATTCAGTTCTTCCAGTCCAGGGTCTGCAGCCTGCAGCTCTGGAGCCGCATGTGGCTCTTTCATCCCTCTGCTGCGGCTCCCTGTCACCGGTCAGATCCACAATGGATAGGGCTTTAGGTTAGGACAGGTAGCGGAAAAAGGATGCCATGCTAGGAGGAGACTCTATGGTGGAGGAACTGGACTTCCAGGCAGCTTCAGAATTGAATCGGGGGCTTCCCGTTAGGACCTTTGGGGCTCTTTGAGTGTTTAAGGTTGCCGACCCCTGTTTTAGTCTAACCCTGGAGAATAAGGTCCCCAGTCCAGGAGATCGGGATAGAAGGCATCTGGAGGACTTCCAGGTTGTTTTTCCCTGTTGTGGCTAGTTCCGTGATGCCCCCTTCGGTCCCTCCCTTGTGGCTTGGCTGCCGAAAGGCTCTGGAATCTTCCCAGGGTGTTTGGAGGTGGCCAGTTCTGTTGTCTTCTTTGGCCAGGACTTCTGGATGGGCCCCTGCAAAGGGGAATGGAAAGGGAAGAGGTCTCTGATCTTCCAGATGTTGCACTGAGCTGCGTCTGGATCTGCTTATTCATAATTTGCTGGCTTCGTCTTGCCGTACAGTGCGATTGAAACTATGCTGGCTTGTAAACCGTGTTGAAGGCTGAGTTCCCATGAACAAGGGCAGCCTGCGGTTGAACCCACGATGCTGAATTAAATGTGGCTTGTGAATGCAGCCCCCAGTTGAGGCTATCCTTTCTTTTCCAGGAGCCTTTAGGGTCACCTTTCTGGATTCTGTCCTCGGTTAGGTTCACAAATAGAGGCTGTCCTCCACTTATGACCACAATTGAACCCTGCGGCTGAGTGAGACAGACGTTAAGTGAGTTTTGGCCCATTTTACGACTTTTCTTGCCACAATGGCAAATCCCTGTGGTTGTTAAGTTAGTCTCACCCTCGTTAAGTGAATCTGGCTTCCCCCTTGACTTTGCTGGTCAGAAGGTCGCAAGAGGGGCTCACATGTGTCTCTGGGACGTTGCAAGCGTCATAAATATGAATCGGTTACTGGCTGCCTAAACTTTGATCACATGACTAAGGGGATGCTACAATGGTCATAAGTGTTTAAAATGCCATTTTATTGTCGTAACTTTGAACGGTCACTACATGAACTGCTGTAAGTTGAGGACTACTTGTATGTTGGATCCAGTTCTCATCATTTCCAATTACATGCTGGCTGAGGATGAAGAGAGCTTAATCCTGCACATTGGAGAAAGCTGGGGTAGAACTGTTGTCACAAAAGTGCCAAAAATTGTTGTTTTATACAAACTGTTGTTAGTCTCGCAATAAGTTAAGTACCTTGCTTTGATCCCGCTAGAAATTTGCAAAGTGCTTTTCAGCTGGGCTACTACTTCGGGAGTAAATATGCCAAAATGTGCTGTGAAAATGTGACCCCATGTTTACCAGGCAGGTAGTGGTTTGAATCTCTCCCCCCAATTTGCAAAAAATATTAAATGTGTTTTCCTGAACATCTGGCATTTACTTGGCTCCCCCCCCCCACATGCTTCTAAGAAAGTTAGAAAAGAGGGGAAAGGTTTAAAAAAAATAAAATTTGGAGACACCCTTGGACTCATGTCAAGATGGGGAAGCGGTTGCCATCCAGATGTTGGCAAACTCGAGTTTCTGTCATCCTTTTTTTTTGATTGGCGGTTGCCTGGGGCTGTTGGGAATTGAAGTTCATAAACATCTGGAGGGCTACATATTTCCCACCCTTGCTGTAAGGTTTTTCGTGTGTATGCTTTTAAGAAAGTCTGCTGGCTTTTGGCATAGTGAAGATAATGTTTTGTTTGTACCCTGATAATTGAAGGGTTATAATTTGGTCTTTGACTGAGACATGGGGGCTTTATTCTCCACCCTAAGCCCCACCCCCAATGTGTGCATACATGACAAACTGGGGATTTTGAAGCAACTTCAGAGATGCCCCTCAAAGTTTCTGGCCTTATGTCTGTTTTTTTTTAAAGCTGTTATTTATTATTTGCAGCTGGAAACCATGCCTTCCCCAAGCTTTCTGGTCATCATACTAACACTGAGCACACCCCTGTGGCCGTCCATAAGAGATTCCCCTGGCATTTGAAATTTAAAGAAAGCATATGCACGCACGAGTCTCTTATTTGGGGAGGGAGGGGAGAGTAGTGACATTCCGTGCCTTGTGATGTCATCATGCAAATGAGATGAATTATGCAGATGGGCTCATTTGCATGGTGCTGAAGTCATCAGGCATATAATATGCAGCTGCTTAGCTTAAGTCCATTTCACCTTGTTAAGAGCATAAATACAGGCAGGCGGCTCTCCACTTACAACAGTTTACTTAGTGACAGTTCAGAGTTACAACGGCACTGATAAAATGTCTTACAACCATTCCCAAGAACTGAAGAAGCTTCTTGGATGAGAAGCGAAACGTTTTCAAGGAAAAAACAACAACGAAGAAAGTCCATTGACCTCTTGAAAAAGCACCTTGGTGACAACCACAGACCTGAATGATTGAGATGACCCTTTAGGAGTTTACACCAAACTGTTTTTCCTCATCCATGATGAGTGTAACTCACTAAAGGGGCTGAGCTTTCACAAAGTGATAAGCTTAAAAAAGCCAAACAAACCCAGAACTAGCCAAGGTTAATTCTTCTAATCAAGCTTCACACAGAGGTTAGGACTTTATGGACTTGCTAAACTTGTTGAGACAACCCAGCCTTCACGTTAGTAGACATTCCATGGTGGGGATGTCTAATTTGATTCACTATCTCAAATTTCCCTAAGCAAACCCTGATGAGCAAATAAATCAGGCATTTGATTTTGCAACACGGCGTTCCTTCGTCATGATGGGAAGCCAGGCCACTGTGGTGTAGCAGGATGACTACAGCGATCTCGGGAAAAGGATTGTGGTCATCCCTGATTTACGTGGTTGATAAATTAGAGGCTTGCCATATCTTGATGAAACAGTATATACTCTTAAAAAATCCCCAACTGCTTGGAAGATAGCCTTTTCGGCTTTTGCAAAGTTTGTTGCCGTTCTGTAATACAATGCTATCAATAATTTACTAAGACTGCATTACTATTCTTCTTCTCTTCCTACCTAGTATCTATCTCTCCCCACATGACTATAACCATGTGGCTTGTATCTTTCAATTTATATTGTTTTTATTTGTTTCCTAAAACAATTTGAGAGCTTATTAGGGACCTTGACTATCATTAAGTGTTGCATCTTTTAATCTTGATGAATGTATTTTATGCTCCTTATGTACACTAAGAGCATCTGCACCAAAGTCAAATTCCTTGTGTGTCCAATCCCATTTGGCTAATGAAGTATCCCATCCCATCCCTCATTGAGACAGATAGAGAAATTTTAAATGGGTTTAAATTAGTTTAATCTTCAATTGCCTTTTCTGGTGTTTGAAGTTTCAGTCCTACTGCAGGGATGGTATTAACTGAATTGCCCAACAATCCCACAGAAAGCTGGATTCTGTGGCAATTATTCTCAAAGGGATAGATCAGTGTGGTTCCAAACCATAACAGTGTAGACAGCATCTAGCATTTCTGCGCAATTTTGCACTGGAGGTTCAATCGTCGCCAAGGAGTGAGCTGCGTTGCAAAATTTGGCAGAGTTGAGTTTAAAGGCTCACCTGATGGAGCGGCTTAAGAAGAGATGGTGATCTGCCTTTATTTTGGTGGGGTTTTCTGGATGGCTCATATCTGATGGGGCTGCTTGCCTAATTTGGCTCTTGGCAAGCCTACAAGAATGGTTGTTGTGTTTACTCTCCACTTCTAAGAGAGAATGAAATGCTTGTGAGAACAGACTGTAAACAGTAATAATGGAGATTGATTATGGGATGAGTCAGGAAGGCAAAATAAAGGGAATGTTCCCTTGGAATTGGGCTGAGTTTCCTGGTGACTTCACAGTCACATTTATGTAACTTTCCTTGGCAAGTATGTGGAAGTGGGTTAATACTCCTTTAATTTGGAACCCTATGTCTCAACCTTGGTAACTGCACGATGAATAGTCTTCAACCAGAGATGGTATTCTGCCGGTTCGGGCCGGTTCTTCCCAACTGGTAGCAGAAATCACAGGTGGTCCCACCTGGGCTGTATGGCTGTGATGGTGAAACTATGGCAAGCGTGCCACACAGGTGGCACATGGAGCCATTTGTTAGGGCGCACGAGTCGTTGCCCTGTCAGCATCTGCGCACTGGCCAGCTGACTTTGGTTTTCATTTTCAGCTGTTTTTTGCCCTCCGGAGGCTTCCCTGAAGCCTCTCTGGAAGGCAAAAAACCCAACGTGCAAACTGGAAGCTTGTGAATGGACTTCCAGTTTGCGCATTGGGCTGTTTTTCTCCATCCAGAGATTTCAGGGAAGCCTCCTGAAGCCTCCAGAGGGCAAAAAAAACCCAGCCCAATGGGCAACCCAGACGTTTGGGAAAGGATTGCCTCTGGGTTGCTTGTAGGGCCATTTTTTGCCTTCAGGGAAGCCTCCAGAGGGTCTGGGGGGGGCAGGGGAGGCCATTTTTGCCCTCCCCAGGGTACTAGAAAGCTTCTGGAGCCCAGGGACAGCAAAAAAACGGGTCCATAAATACACACAGACAGCTGTAGGCAGGTGATAACTGGCATATGGCTCTGGCCCCCTCTCTGTCTCCAACACAGAACCCTCTCCTGAGCTTTCCTCAGCCCCCAGGACTGGCCCAGGTTCCTCCCCAACCTCCTCACTGTCCGAATCTACTGCCAGCTCCACAGGCTGCTGGCGGGCCACAACAGAGATGGCTGGATGGACCTCACGCCTACATTTGGGGTTACTTGTCATTTTGATTGTATTGGGTAAATTCTAGCAATAGCGATATAATCAGTAAACCATGGTTTATATAGTCGCGCTCACACATTTGGTTTCTCTTTCCCTCCCTCTCCTTAAGAGGGTCACATCAAAGGGAGGGGCAAAAATAATGTTCCTTATAAACCAAGATAAAAATGATCTTGGACATAAGATCGTGGGAGCTCAAATATCATCACTCTTCCCCCTTGGAAAGCCAAATAGCCTTCACCCCCCTCTCTCTTTCTAAAAAAACCCAAAACCCAACAAGCCAACTTTTGGCCCGAGAAGTAAACTGGAATTCTGGAAATCAAAACTGTTTTGTCGAGGAGCCCGTACTTAAAAGATCCATGGTTCCATTTCATGTTTCATATCTAATCTTCATGCCTGAGAGTGTGTCTTGTCGAAAATGGGATTTTCCCCTTTCAGAGAGGGCCGACGGAGGGAACGGTGAGGCTCGCGAGAGCGAAGCACCTCGGATGGACGGCTTAAAAAGCCTCATCCCAAAATTTGCTTCTTCAGCAACGGAGGGGATGAGAGAGAAAGTTGCTGCGCGGGCGTTTGCTCTCAAGTCGATTCGCCCGAAAAGCTTCCTTTGTGTAGTTTCTGGAGAGCCCAGAGCTGCTTAAAGAGGTGGTGTTTTTATAGCCGCCTCCTTTGCCTTCCCAGGGATGTTAGGATGGCTTTTTATGGCTTTCTTTGAACTTGGCTTCGGAGGGGGGGGGGGGAGGAGAGAAGCCGGGCCCCGCTGGAGTATTGAACCTTTGTAAGGGCTGATGCTGACTTTAGAAGAAGAGAGGCATCCATGCAGTGATGATCTTTTAAAACAAAACCGAGCATTCACCGGGGCCACCTCCTGCCAGTCTAGCCACCGGCCTTTATAGAAATGCTGGAAAAGGGCACGGCTTTAGCTTCCCTGCAAGTGTGCTTCAAAACCAGGCTGAAAAGTAAACTGCAGATGTTCGGGGCGGGGAGTGGGGAGGCCTGCTAGAGATTTCTCTCTCTCTCTCTCTCTCTTCCTTTTTTGGGGGGTCTGGCTGGTTTATTTTCTTTCTTTCAATGCGCTGGCAACCGAGACCGTTCCTGCGGTGGAAGCCTGGAGCTCTGCTGTTTCCTGGTTCTCAGGAAGCAGAAGGCTGAAACCGAAGAGGGACTAAGAAGTGAGACCTGGATTGTTCCCTGGCAGGGGTGAGACTCTGTGGCTCAAGTTGCTAGTCCATTGGGTCACTTTTACTAGTAAGAGTGGTCAAAAGGCAGCAGCCTAGAGAGTAGGAGACCGTGACTTCTGGTCCTGCCTTAGGCACAAAAGCCAGCTGGGTGACTTTGGCCAGCCACTAGGAAGGAGATGGGGAGTTCTAGTCCCTTCTTAGGCATGAAAGCCAGCTGGGTGACTTTCAGCCAATCCCCCCCCCCCCTCCCTCTCAGCCCAGCCTACTTGTTAGGGGCAAATACGAAGGAGTAGTATTGGATGTATTCATTGAGTTAGTTCTACTTTAAAAAAAAATATTACTCCCCCCTCCTACTCTTGTGCCCATTTCATCCTTGCCAGCTGAGGAGGAGAAGGACAACCTAAACTTTTGAGTTCATGCAAGCTGACTAGGGTGGCTGGATACTGGAGCCAAAACCTCTGTAAGCTGCTTTCCCTGCAATGGGGATGAGTTATGCCCCGTGGGCTAAACATACTGGAACATGCATGTTCGCTTCCCCTGGTCACACGACAGTCAATCCACCTTGATGTCCTACAGATGTTTGGAATGCCAGTTCCTGCCAGTCCTGCAGCCAGCATTTCCAGGGGCAAAGGATGATGAAAGTTCTCACCCACGCCAGGCTGTCTGTCCCTGACTTAATAGACACTAGCGCTTGCAATTAAGGCGGGATTTAATTTCTCCCCTGCCTGATTACTCTGGCCCAGATTGTGCCAATGGTGTGCTCTGCTTTTGCCATCACGTTACGTAGGCCACTGTTTTGCTCAACCTCGCTTGCAACAAGCCAAGTGGAAGGATCTGACGTCACAGCTAAGGAAAGCCTGCCAACTTCCTCCAACTCTGATTGGCCCAAGAGAATTCTAGGACTAAATGTGCTAAAAAGTAGGAAAGCGTGTGCAGCCTTGTTTTACCTGTGGCAGGTGTCTCCCGAGTTTTCACAGCCTTGTTCCTGGATGTGATTCCACCCCCCCGATGTTAAACTTGATGGTTGTGCTGTCTTCCTAAAGCTTCATTTCTCCTATCACAGTGGCTACCTGGAGTTCAAGGGAGGCATCCGAGCAGCGTTTTCCATGTTTGGCCATACTTGAAGATGTGTGGACTTCCAACTCCCAGAATTCCCCAGTGATCACGCAGGCTGAGGAATCCTGGGAGTCGACGTGCACATGTATTTCAGCGGCCAGGCTTAAAGGAAACACTGCATTGGAAGAGCCGTCGTCCTGTTTGCTCAGAATGAAGCGCGTGGGGAAGGGGAGCAGAATGTGTTAGGAAAAATTGCTCCGGATTCTGTACCGTTTACTTTGAAAACGGAAATAAGGTTCTAGTCCACAGGGTGGCAAACGAAAAAGAATAATCCTTTGGTTTTTGCTTTAATGTTAAGACGCTAGAAAGCAGAGCAGACAAGGACCTTTTGGTAAGTGGCATGCTTGGATTTAACAGTGGCTAAGATGCTGAGCTTGTCGATCAGAAAGGGTCGGCAGTTCGGCAGTTTGAATCCCCAGTGCAGCGGAATGGAGTGAGCTCCCGTGACTTTTCCCAGCTTCTGCCAGCCTAGCTGTTCGAAAGCATATAAAAATGTAAATAGAAAAATAGAGACCACTTTTGGTAGGAAGGTAACAGCGTTCCATGCGCCTTCAGCGTTTAGTCATGCCGGCCACATGACCACGGAGACGTCTTCGGACAGCGCTGGCTCTTTGGCTTTAAAATGGAAATGAGCACCGCCCCCTAGAGTCAGGAACGACTAGCACACATGTGTGAGGGGAACTTTTACCTTGCGGCCGAAGGGCCTTTTGATAAGTGGCATGCTCGGCTTTTATTTTGCTTCTGGATCCATCTCATCCTTTTTAGGAGGTGTGTAGATTTCTCACTGGCTTCTGGGCAATGCTAAGCAGGAGCACTTCCATGCATGTCCGGAATTTCACTGGGAAATAAAATGCCTCGGCCCTCTGCATCCTTCAATGGTGCATGACCTGCCAAGGCGCCATCCTTAAAAAAAAAAAAGAGGGGGCACGTCTGACCTTACCAATTCTAAGGAGACCCCCGTCCGTGGATGAAAACATTTACAGCAAGGCTGGAAAATGAATTCCGTTTGATGCCTTTCGGCACCCTGAGATCAGAGATGGTTCATAACCAACTTAAGACTCTGTTGAAAATCTGAAGTGGGAAACTTTGCGTTCGGCCTTCCTCAAAGTGTGTGGGGGGTGGGGGGGGGAGAGAGAGACAGTGAGTGAATCTCTCTCTTTACTGACGTGCTGGTCACTTAAGTCTTCACACTTGACCGCTGCTCTCATCAGGGGTTGATCCTGGCTTGGAGAAACTAACTTAGGAAGACTGTTGCCATCCCAAATAGGAAGCTCTAGAATCAATGGTGATTTAGTTTAAGGTAGTTTTGAAAACTCCTGTTATGTTTTGTTGTTGTTAGTTTACAAAGTTGTGTCTGACCCATCGCGACCCCATGGAAAAGGTTCCTCCAGGCCTTCCTGTCCTCTACCATCCTCTGGAGTCCATTGAAGCTCATGCCTACTGGTTCAGTGACTCCATCCAGCCACCTCATTCTCTTTCGTCCCCTTCTTCTTTTGCCCTCCATCTTTCCCAGCATGACACTCTTCTCCAGGGAGTCCTTTTTCCTTCTCATTAGGTGGCCAACGTATTTGAGTTTCCTCTTCAGGATCTGGCCTTCTAAAGAGCAGTGAGGGTTGATCTCCTCTAGGACTAGCCAGTTAGATCACCTTGCAGGCCAAGGGACTTGCAGGAGTCTTCTCCAGCACCAGAGTTCAAAGATCTGTTAGGTCTACCTTCTAGCAATTTAACAGCCGTTTGTCTATCTGTGACAGACTCCACTAAATGAACTGTTGTATGTTGAGGACTACCTATATCCCACAGGGTTAGGTTTCCTGCCTTGGGCTACTCACGTTTTTCCCACATCTGACCCCGTGTTAGCTCCGAGGATTTTGCCACCGTTCCCGCCGCCCCCCCCCCCTCCGTGTGCCTGTGTGTTATCGGTCCAAGAAAGTTTGTACGTGAGCTGGGGTGGCTCTGCCGAAGCATAACGTGTTTCTGAGCAATCTCTGTGCTGGCTTGGGAGGATTAGGGTGCATGGAGGTTCCCATTAAAGCCTAACTCTATGATTTCAAGATCTGTGGAAGGAAAACTCATGCTCCAGTGTTTGATCTCTGGGTGATGCTGCGCGCGCCGTGAGGTACGGATTGCCGCGATCAGCTTGGGAGGAAAGAGAGAGAACAAAGGACGATCTTGCAGGAGAAACGGGAACCGGGGGAGACGCCATGGAGGTGCTTTCATCTGCTGAGTGATGTGTGTTCGGTGGAGGAAGCTTTCACCCCTTCTTCTGCTTTTCTTATCTGCCGGGCGGGAGGAGGAGGAGGACACAGATAGATACCATTTAACAGAGTTGGAAGGGACCTTGTAGGTCATCTAGTCCAACCCCAAGCAGACCCTATACCATTTCTGACAGATGGCAGTTCAGTCTCTTCTTGAAAGCCTCCAATGATGAAGCTCCCACAACTTCCGAAGGCAACTTCTGTTCCATGGGTTGATTGTTCTCACTGTCAGAAAATGTCTCCTTATATTTCCAGGTTGAATCTCTCCTTGGTCATTCCTTGGTTATTCCTTGTCTGGTCTTCGGGTGCCTTAGAAAATAAGGTTGACTCCCTCCTCTCTGTGGCAACCCTTCAAATATTGGAACACTGCTATCATGTCTCCCCTGGTCCTTCTCTTCACTAGACTAGCCAAGCCCATTTCCTGCAACCGTTCTTCATTTCTTTAAGCCTCCAGTCCCCTAATTATCTTTGTTGCTCTTCTCTGTACTCTTTTTAGAGTCTCCACATCTTTTTTATAGAGTGGTGACCAACACTGGATGCAGTAGTCTAGGTGTGGTCTTACTAAGGCTTTACAGAGTGGTATTAGTACTCAACTTGCTCTTGATTGTATCCCTCTGATAATGCAACTTAGGATTGCATTGGCCTTTTTGGCTGCTGCCGCACACTGCTGGCTCATATTGAACTGGTTGTCCACTAAGACACCAAGATCCCCCTCAGGAGGAGGAAGGGAAGGTCTTTGGGCCCTTGTAGGTAACTTACTTACCGTAGCAGCTTCTTTGGTGGAGAAAGAAAGAGGGAGACCGAGGAACTGCCATGTTCTTGGGGACAGGAGAAATGGCAAAATGAGAAAGGACCGCTGGATCCAACCACAGCTGGAGGAGAGCCAGTCATGGTGGGGAGAGGGAGAGTGGGCTGGGTTAGTCTTGAAGCTCAGAGGATACCCAGGACCCCACAGTTCAATCCTGAGCTTGGAAATGCCGACAATCAAGCCCCCAAATTCATGTTGCTAACTGAGACATTTTGTCAAGTGAGTTTTGCCCTATTTCTCTGGCCACCGTTGTTGAGCGAATCACTGCAGTTGTTAAATTACTAACCTGGTCGTTAATTGAATCTGGCTTCCCCATTGACTTTGCTTGTCAGAAGGTCGCAAAAGTGAATCACCTGACTACCCCCCCCCTTCCCCAGGACCTAGGTATGAATCAGTTGTCAAAAGGCTGGATTTGGATCACGTGACCACAGGGAAGCTGCAATGGTTGTAAGTGTGAAAAATGGTCATAAGTCACTTTGTCCCGTGTCGTCGTAACTTCGAACGGCCAGTAAACGAATAGTTACCACCCTTTTTTTAAAAAAAAAAACTGGCTTTATATACTGCATCATGGTCTGGGTTATATTGTTTGCAAAGCTTTTTAGGAAGATTTTTCCTAATGTCTTGTGTCGTTTTGCAGGGTTGCCTTTAGCCACAATTGCTGTAAACGAATCCCTTGTCATTTTGAGATTCAGGCTCATGAAAAGCGTAGTGTAAACCCAAACGTGGGCTTTCCTTCATTCAGTCTGACTTCACTATGTCTGGATTGAGGCTTTGATCTTCTCTTTTGCCCCGTGCATGTGGATTCAGCATGGAGCATTGAACAATGTTATTTTTGCTGTGAGGCTAAATAAGCACAGTGTCTCTTACCGAAGTTTATATCAGCTTGATTTGTATAAACAAACAATTCAAGGCTACTTTTAAAAGGCTAAAAGTCTGTAGAGATTCTCAGTCACGGGTGTCCCAAAGGCGCTTTATTTTTTTAGGAGGCAACTGGGCTTTCTTGTTTCACTTCTCATCCAAGAAGCTTCTTTCAGCTCCGACAGGATAGTGGGGAACTGAAGAAGGATTGATATTCCTTGCAGACGGCCGGGCATTTGCATCCTTTTAGAGGGTCATTGAAGCGCTTGGAGGTTTATCTGTGCCCTCAGGGTCCCCTGAGTGGTGCTCCTGGTTCCTGTAGTCTGCCATTGTTTTCCTCTGGAAATCCACTCCTACGTCCACACCATTCCAGGGGTCTTCATCCCAAATTCTATAGCTAAAAGTCTGTAGGGATTCTCAGGCATTTTTCAGGAGGCAACTGAAATCCAAGAAGCTTCTTCAGCTCTGAAAGGATAGTGGGATAGGCTTTTAACAGGATAGCCTTTTAAAAGACTACTTTTAAGATCTCTTGAAGCCCATTCTTCTAATTTGCAAGGGATGGGATTATTTTTTGTTTGTTTGTTTGCTTGTTTTGAATAGTCAGATTGCTAGATAGTTGTTTCTTTTCCTCCTTTGAAGTTGATGCTGCAGGGCAAATGTCTGGGACTGAATTTGTTTTGTCTGTTTTGTTTTTTTTAATCTTGCAATTTAGATTTGCAAATTTAAACTTAGATTTAATCAATGCCTGGAATGCACTTCCTAATCTGTTGTTACATTCTAACCCCCCCCATAACGTTAACCTTAAACTGTCTACTATTGACCTCACCCCATTGCTAATGTCCCTGTCCCACTGTTCCCATTTATTTTGTACCCATTTCCTGTGTTCTTATTCATGTTTTATTCTTATTCCTGTTATCTTGTGCATGAGTGACAAAGTAAGTAAGTAAGTAAGTAAGTAAATAAGCATCAGACATCTAATCACATCATATGCACTTTGACTTTGCATTTGGCTAAAGGTAGCCAAGGACATTGTTGGGTGTTCATTTCCCTAACAAATTCAGTTTAAAAAGTAGGAGAAAATAAGTGAAAAACACATCTTTGAATATTACAGCAATATGAGAAGAAGGTTAAATAGGGATAGAAAATTGTGGGGAATAATAGCAATTATATATTAATATTTTAAGATATAGGAAAGGACAGAAAGAAGATTTAGAAACAAAGAGTGATAACAAAAGGCACGTATAAATAATATGAAATAATGGAAATGAAATGTAATATTTAGGAGCAATAAGGTTATGTTTATGTGCAATGAAATGTATGATATCCAGATACCACATCATTCACGCATTGATATGTATAAAGAATAAAAAAAATTGATTGGAAATTTTTTTTAGGAAATTACCTAAAAGAAATTCTCGAGCAGAGGAAGAATGAGACACAAAAAAACCACCCCAAACCTCTTTTGCGGTGGAAGAAACTTTTTCAGAAACTGCAGGGCCAACTTGGAAGCAGCCTTCCCTCTTTCATCTCCCTGCAATCTGATAGTGTATGTGTGTGTGTGTGGGGGGGGGGGACTGGGATGGGCGCCAGATCCTGAGCAGATTTATATTGTGGCTTATCCTTTGAACATGCAGAAAGCTTGGAGCCTCTTCCCCCAAAGTCATGCCGGAGTCCCAGCATGGACAGGTGGTCCGTCAGCTTTGCAAATGCTTCTTGCGTTCTGGGCCCCTGTCTACGGAGAATCTTTATCGGTCAGCCGATAAATCTGAAATTAATCCCGCCAGTATCTTCTGAGACCTGCTAAACAATGTGGCCCTCTAAAGGCCACGCCCACTCCCCTTCAAGAAAAAGATAATTATTAATGCCAGTAATCTCCTAACAAATGTGTTTAGGGAAAAGCCTTGATTAGATCTCGGACAGACATTCAAAGGGTTTAGTTTAATAACAATAGCACTTAGACTTATATACCGCTTCACAGTCCTTTTACAGCCCTCTCTAAGCAGTTTACAGAATCAGCATCTTGCCTCTCAACAGTCTGGGTCCTCATTTTACCCACCTCAGAAGGATGGAAGGTTGAGTCAACCTTGAGCTGCTCTGGATTGAACTCTTGGCAGTTGGCAGAGTTAGTTTGCAATACTGCATTCTAACCACTGTGCACCATAAATGAATGGAAGGATGAATGGACGGACAGACAGACGGATGGAAGGAAGGAAGGAATAGCAATAGCACTTAGACATATATATGTAGCTTCACGGGTTTTCCAGCCGTCTCTAAGCGATGTACACAGTCAGCCTCATGCCTCCCAACAATCTGGATCCTCATTTTACTGACCTCCGAAGGATGGAAGGCTGAGTCAACCTTGAGCTGGTCAGGATCAAACTGCTGGCTGTGAGCAATGAGTTAGCAGTACTGCATTCTCACCACTATGCCACCACGACTCTGATGTGTGGACCAGGCCACCTTCTCTCATTAGCTGACTTGCAATTTCTGGGGGCACCAATGGATGTCTTCTTTGGGGTCTACCAACCTCTCTGGACCACTGGATTTTTATTTGCGAGGCAGGAAGAGACCTTGTGACTTCTAGCATCGTCTTTATTTACAATCCAGCATCTGTAGATGTTCTAGGTGCTTCTGTAGACCTTCTAAATCACAGGTGGGCCATTATGGCCCTTTTATGTCCAACTGACTATGGTGCAGGAATTCTGGGAGTTGAAAACCATTTTCTGGTATGCACAAACTAAGTGTTCTCCTAGATCCAGGAGTTTTGGAAGAGGAGATGTCACAGGTGCTCTCTGTCTTGGGTTTGGTGTGGCTGATCTTTTGAGGATGAAGAGAGATATTGTTGAAGTTACTCAATGGACTGGCCACAGGTGATGTCGGGGCAAATGTGGTTCAAACGCCCTATCCCACACTTTCAGGAGTGTGTCCTGCCTGGACAATGTTTTGCTAACTTCAAAGGGCTGTCGAGGCTGGCTCTGAGCTTTTTTTGTTCAGCTCGTGAACCGTGTGTGATGTGATGGTGGTATGTGATGTTTTTCTTTAAGCAGCCCTTGCCGACGTTGAGATGAACTTGATTTCTCTCACGCTCCAAGTTTCGAAACACAAAGGTATAATGTAAGGTCAGGCTTTGTCTGTCTTAAACTTTTTAAGGGAAAGGTTTATGATGTACTTCAAACAGAGGAACAGTTTATAAAGGGTAGAAATGGGAAGAAGGAAGGAGTTCTTCCCCCTTTCTCCAAGCCTCTCTTTTAATGCCCACCATGCTTAGAAAATTCTTAAGTTGGAAGAGCAAATGGACTTTTCGTTGCCAGCTATTCACAGATGAAACAGTTCATGTTTTGATTTAGTTTAAACTCTAGCTACACTTTTGTTTGGAGCAAATTACGGGCAGGGAGGGAGTAAACTGGGAAAGTGTTGTGGTTTCTATTCTTCCATTGCATTTGAACCATCGAAGTAATGTTCAGATTGGTTATCCAAAGGAAAAATGGAATGGATTGGATTGGATAAGCATTTGTCTGAAATGGTATAGGGTTTAGGATTTCCTGCGTAAGCACAGGGTTGGACTAGAAGACCTCCAAAGTTCCTTCCAACTCTATTCTATTCTATTTTCTATTCTACTCTACTCTATTCTATTTTCTATTCGTATTCGTATTCCATTCCATTTCCCCCTCCCTATTGTTTGCAAGAACAGTGTTTTTATTTTTTCCTCCAGCACTTTTTTCTGATAAACTGTTGTTTATCTTTCCTGTCTTCAGTGAGGGATCAGTCTCCGTTCCATTTGGATTTTGTTGATTTTATCAGGTTCTAATTCTGCGATGCTCTTAAGGCATCCCCTACGGTGAACGTGTCTGACTCAGAAATCGTGTGAGAAAAAAAGAATTAGAAAAAGGAAACGCAGGACTATAATCATGATGCCGGACATAAGGAATTCAAACATCAGAGCAGCTTTGTTTGACTTTCTATCTAGAAAGACTGTAGGAATAATTTGATGGTATACAGTCAGTCCTTGATGTACAACCATAGTTTTAACACCCAGAATAATAATAAAAAATCTCCTGATCCCTCCCTCTCTCCTTCCTTCCTTCCTTCCTTCCTTCCTTCCTTCCTTCCTTCCTTCCTTCCTTCCTTCCTTCCTCTTTCTTTCTTTCTTTCTTTCTTTCTTTCTTTCTTTCTCTCCCTCCCTCCTTTCTTCCTTCCCTTCCCTTTCCCTGTCCCTTTTTAATCTTCCTTTCCTTTCTTTTCCCTTCCCTTCCTCTTTTTTCTCTTCTTTCTTTTCTCTCCTTTCTTTTCTTTCATTATTCAAAGCTTAAGAGAATTAAGGCAGTTTCCTTCTGTCTGAAAAGGAGTTAATAGCATCGTTAAGCCCTTTAAATACATAAATAAAGACAACTTCTCTGATGAATATTGGATTATAGAGATGAAGTTTATATTCCAAGCATTGGGTGGTAGCGATTTCTCTCCCCCCCTCCCCAAAACAAGGCCCAGAGAATCTGACTGCAGTAATCATCAGCTGCTCCTACTGCCCCTCCCTTCGTGGAGATTAAGCCAGATCTCTTTGCTTATTAAGCCCTGCCAAGGGATTCATTTTTCTTAGCTTCTTAGATGGTGCCAGATTTTTTTTTTCTTTTCGTATTTTTTCCCCTCTCCTTTTGGACAGTTCCCTCTCTAAGTACAAGTATCTTGGAATAAAGTCTCGTCTTTTGCCTCTCGTCAAGTCCCGTAGCCTTGCTTGTCCCAGAGCTGATGTTTTTCCAATTGGTCAATGTTCAACCCTTCTAATCTTTAGCCAACAAGGCTGGCTAAGGATTAGCAAAACTCAAGTTGTGCATATCCTGAAGGCATTAGGGGTGTGTGTGTGTGTGTGTGTGTGTGTGTGTGTGTGTGTGTGTTCACTTAGCCCTTCTAATCCTGGGTGGGAAGGTGGCAGATTCAAATTGTTTACAATTTGGAGGGTTTTGTTATGCAAATGCTGGCTGCCTTTTTCCAAGGACATTCCAGCAATGTAGGATGTCTTCTCTTGGTTCCAGGAAATTCTCTAGAAGCCACCAGGTCAGATAATGATGGTCTATAAAACAGGGTAACAGAGTTGGAAGGGACTTTGAAGGGCTTCTAGCCCAGCCCCCTGCAAAAGCAGGACACATTATACCCTTCTGGACAAATCCAATCTCTTCTTAGAAACCTCACTCACAACTTCTGGAGGCAAGTCATTCCACCGCTTAATTGTTCTGTCAGGAAGTTCCTCCTTAATTCCTGGTTGCTTCTCTCCTTGATTAGTTTCTGTCCATTGTTTCTTGTCCCGCCTTCTGGTGCTTTGGAAAATAAACCCCTCCACTTTGTGGCAGCCCCTCAAATACTGGAGTACTGCTAGCATGTCCCCATCTAGTCCTTCTTTTCTCTAGACTAGCCAAACCCAAATCCTGCAACCGTTCTTGATAGGTTTTAGTCTCCAGGCCTTTCATCCTCTTAGTTGCTCTTCTCTGCACTTTTTCCTCTGCACTTCTTACTTCTAGAATAGCTTTGCGTTTGGAGGTGTGTTGGGCTTAAGTTCCTGTAGTTTTTTCAGTTTCAGTTTTATTGGATTTATATACCGCTCCTATAAAGTTGAATTTATTAACCGCTCCCTCTCCCCTCCTCTATCTCCGCAATGGACTCAGGGTGGTGCACAGGGAATTAAAATAGGGCAACAAACAACAATAAATACAATACAATAGTAAAACACAATTAAATTAGGTAGCCTGTGCTAAAATGTTTAACTAAAAATATTTAGATCCCCTACCAATCCGATTAAAATTCATCTCATCTAACCACAAAGGCCAAGGTACCTGGGGATAACAAGTGTCAGGATTCAAAAGAGGTAGCAGGTATTCCTGATGGGGAAAGGCTCTTTTTGAAGATTGTTATAAGAGGAGAAGATTGATACCAACTTCCGATGTAGCTAGGAAGAAGAGAGTGGATGATATGCAATTTGTTGCAGAGTCCTCTTCATCCTAAACTTGTTGGCTTGGACTTAAAAGCCTCGGAGGTGTTCCTTAAATTACAAGTGTCCTTGGCTCTTGCAGTTGTAAGGAAGGACTTCTACAAACACTGTCATCTCAGGGGTGGGGTTTTATTTTTGGTACAAGAGACAATCCTGCTATTACACAGAGGTCACCTATATTTACACATCCACAGAGAAATAATTTCCATCAAACACTTTTCAGACTGCAGGCTGAGATCATCCGTCTTAGTAAGAAGAAAATCCTGTCCATTTGTCTTAGCAAGGGCTTATTGTTGAGATTCCTATTCATTGATGAATAATTTTCTGAATGGGGAAGGGGGGGAAATGCCCTTGTGTGTACATAAGTCCCCATTCTCCTCTGAGGATATGCAATGAAGAAAACGTGTGGTAGCACCCAGTAACATCTCAATTCCTACATGTATTGTCCTGAACCCATATTAGTGCAGTGGGGAGCCCAAGGGTGTGTGTGAATCTTTTAAGGAGCAGTTGTGAGGTGCACCAAATGAGAGACACTTTTTCAGCTCAGGATCCAACTACTGAATATCTCTCATATAGAGTTAATTCAGTGTAGTGGTTAAGGTGTTGGTCTAGTTCTAGTCCCACCTTGGCATGAAAGATGCTGGGTGATTTTGGGCCAATCACCAGGAGATATGAGGAGTTCTAGTCCTGCCTAAGCCATGAAAACTGGCTGGGTGACTTTGGACTGATGACTAGGGGACTGTGAGTTCTAGTCCCACCTTGCACATGAAAGCTATTTGGGTGACTTTAGGCCAATCACCAGGAGATGGGGAGTTCTAGTCCCACCTGGGCCATGGAAGCTGGCTGGGTGACTTTGGTCCAGTGTTTTCTTTTTCTCCCTGAGCCCAACCCACCTCACAGGGTTATTTTGGGGGGAAACAGGAAGATAAAAGAGCATTATCTATGTTCACAGCCTTTAGTTACCTATAAACTAATACAGGCGGCATACAAATCTAATAAATCAAAAATGTGGCCTGAATTCTTTCGATGTAGTCAGGAGAACGTCCAGGGAGAAAACCTTTGAAAGGCTGGACAGCGTCAACCCCCACCCCCTCCTAACAGCCTCCTCCCCATCTAGTCATAAATCAAATAACCCCATCACTTCCCAAAGATAATTAAATGTTCAAGCTCTCCGGATATAAGGGAGAAATAGAACAGATTTTTTTAGACACTGCAAGGGTAATTTTGGATTGACGTTAAGTTGGAAATAGACTGCGAACGTAGCTCCGCCTTTGAGCGTTCCGAAATATTCGTAGCATGCACATGGCGAAGCTTGGGATATTTTGAGTCAGGCCTTGTGAAAGATTTGTTCGGTTTCCATTTCTGCCGAGCATGTGCATTTAAAGACGACGTTAAACAAAGCCACGGAAATGAGAGATGACACAGAAGGGAGTGGGGGGGAGGGTTGCATTGTCCTCCCAGCCTCTTTGTTCTTGCAGAAATTTGGCAAAAAGTTATTTTTGTCCTGTGGAACAAGCCATTGCTTTGACCCCGAGAGAGTGACCCTTCCTTCCCCCACCCCTCTCTCTCTCTCTTTCACAACTCACAAAGGGCCAGAAAAACAGCTGCACAAATGCTTTGTGTGATACTCATTAGTGGAATTTTTTCTCTCTCCTTCTCTCAGATAAGAGTAAATCACTTCTATGGCTTTTGCTTGAGGAGGGTTGGTTCTCCCGCCCCCTGCTCAGAAAATGTTTTTGCAAAGGGATGCAATTGTGCATGTGGGTCCATGCAACCAGTGTAGAATTCTGTTGCTTTTGGTTGTTTGCTCCCATTGGGAAATAAGAGAGTTTGTCCTGGTTTTCTTTTGGTCGCTGAATTAGATGTTTGGAATGGCTCCACGCTTTATACAACGTAGAGGTAGTCCTTGACAATTTGTTTAATCATCATCTTCTTTTACTGACCGCATAATCCCTTGCCGGGTGGAGTCTGGGCAACTGAATGGAGCTAGTAGAGTGTGCCGGATGCCCTTCCTGTTGCCAATGCGGAGTTTTGTTCAGCAGATCTATTCTCATTGTGCCCAGAGAGAGAAATATCTGCCTCTGACTAGGATCGAACTCACAGGCTCCTGATTGTGAGGTGAGAGCTCCACCTCTAGGCCACCGCACCACTCCTACAACACTTTGTTTAATGACCGTTCGAAATTACAACGGCACTGGAAAAAAAGTCATTTTTCCACACTTACGACCCTTGCAGCAACCTTGTGGTCACACGGTCCAAGTTTGGCTAATCGGCCACTGTCTCAGATTTATGACGATTACAGTGTCTCGTGATCCCCTTTGGTGACCTTCTGACCAGCAAAGTCATCGGGGAAGCCAGATTCGCTTAACAACTGTGTTGCTAACTTAACAACTGCAATGATTCGCTTAGCAACGGCAGCAAGAAAGGTCGTAAAATAGGGTAAATCTCATTAAACAACTGTCTCGCTTAGCCACTGAAATTTGGGGCTCGATTGTGTTCGTAAGTTGAGGACTATCTGTGTCTGTAAAGCACACTATCCTCTTCCTCTCAATTGGTTCTAGTCTTTGTGGTGATTATTATCATTCATTGGCATTATTATTATCAAATTGGTTTGTTGCCCATCTCGCAGTTCGAGGCGTCTTTGAAGGAGGATGACCATGCATGATCATTGTGGCTCTGTGCATTTTTTAAAAGGTAAAGATTAAAAACACCCTGCCCTTCTTTGAAACTTTTCTGTGTTTTTGTTTTATCGGGGTTTCTACCTCCCTTCGGTCTCCTTCTGATTGAAGGCTGCGTAAAGGGCTTGAAATAAATGAAGCACTGATCAATTCTATCCTGCAAGCTATGGTTTTCCCAGTTGCAATTGGATGACTATGAAAGTTGGACCATAAGAAAGGCTGAGCGCCAAAGAATGGAGGCCTCTGAACTCTGGTGCTGGAGAAGACTCCTGCATTGACTCCCTTGGACTGCAAGGCGATCCAACCGGTCAGTCCTAGAGGAGATCAACCCTGACTGCTCTTTAGAAGGCCAGATCCTGAAGAGGAAACTCAAAGACTTTGGCCACCTAATGAGAAGGAAGGACTCCCTGGAGAAGAGCCTCATCCTAGGAACGATGGAGGGCAAAAGAAGAAGAAGGGGACGGCAGAGAAGGAGGTGGCTGGATGGAGTCATGGAAGCAGTCGGTGTGAGCTTAAACGGACTCCAGAGGATGGTAGAGGACAGGAAGGCCTGGAGGAATATTGGGTTGTACACGACTTCATGACTAACAACAACATCCTAAAAGCTCTTTTTTATTTTTGTTCTTAGAAGGGCATGAATTTTACACTAGTGTCCCCTGCGTCCCCTCCCACATTTCAGTAACCTAGAAATACACCAGCACTTTGTAAAACTGGCCTTTTATGTGGGGGGAACAACCCAACATTGAGTGTTTGTGAGTCATGGAGCCGAGACTTTGATATTCACAATTTTGCTCCAACTTTGCTTTGGGAGGTTGCAGCCGTGGGGAACCTTGTTAAAAATGATAGATAATGGATAGATTTCATATTCAAAGGGAAAGAGCTGAGCGAAAGAGGGATTGTGGGCGTCGCTCCCTCTCACCTTCCTATCTAGTTTCTCCTTTTTTTTAAAAAGGTAAAATTTCCCCTCACACATGTGTGCTAGTCGTCCCTGATTCTAGGGAGTGGTGCTCACCTCTGTTTCAAAGCCAAAGAGCCAGCGCTGTCCGAAGACGTCTCCGTGGTCATGTGGCCAGCATGACTCAACACCAAAGGCGCACTGAACGCTGTTACCTTCCCACCAAAGGTGGTCCCTATTTTTCTACTTGCATTTTTAGTGCTTTCGAACTGCTAGGTTGGCAGAAGCTGGGACAAGTAACGGGAGCTCACTCAGTTATGTGGCACTAGGGATTCGAACCGCCGACCTTTCTGATCCACAAGGTCAGAATTGTCTTTACACGTTTCAAGCCGCCCTTTCAAAAGCTGTTATAACTCTTCAATGGTCATTAAACAGCCAATCTGAAGTTGAGAATGACCTGTGGTCAAGATTTGTGCCTTGTGTCTTTGATGCAGGTGAGAGACACCTCTGACTGGTAAAACAGTTTCCCCTTTTCAGAACTGCATTAAGGATTTTTGTGCGTTTACGTTTAAAAAAAAAAAAAAACTCTTGAAACAAATGGCCTCCATGTGGAGTGTAACTTAAGAACACCCAAGTTTTAAACTTCCTTTTTCTCAGAATTTATGGAAGCCAGAGTAATTCTACCCTTTTGCTTTTGGGGGGGGGGGGCTGGCGGGAAGGGGGAACAGGACATGCTAAGATCTGTTTCGAGATATTTTAAGGAAAACAGCAAAGCAAATTTAAAAGCATAAATCCTGAATTTTTCACAGCTTGATGTAATGTAGCTACCATATGTCTGAAATGCAGCACTAACTTCTCAACTCGGTATTTCTTTAGAGAGCAGTAAACGTGTTTCAAGTAGTAGTTTCCTTGCCAAGAGGCATTGTCAAAGATTTATTACGTTCTCTCTTACCGCCCGCCCCCCTCACTTCCTATTTCTCCATCCCCACCAAACAATTTAGTTTCAAGGACTGCATACATGATTGGAAAATGCTTTTAGGCAGGTGGACTCAACGTAAAATCTACTGAGGCTTTACAAGAACTTGTAGGTCCTTATTTGAGTCCAAAGTTTGCTTCTGGAGTTGGTGCTTCAGATCATTCCTGAAAAACAAATCGTTCTTGACCTGCAACAGTCCATTTAATGACTGTTCAAAGTTACAACCACTGAAAAAAGTGACTTAGGACAGTTTCTCTCACTTAAGACCGCTGTAAGCAGCCCTGAGGATTAAGTGATCAAAATTGAGATGCTTGGCAGCTGACTCATACTTATGACATCTGCAGCGTCCAGGGGTCACGTGATCTCCTTTTTGTGACCTTCTGACAAGCAAAGTCAATGGGGAAGCCAGATTCACTTAACAGCCAAGTTACTCACTGAAGGACCGCAGTGATTCACTTAGCAACTGTGGTGAGCAAGGGCATAAAATGGGTGGGGGGCAATTTGCAACTACTGTGGTAGAAAAAAGGTTATAAAATGGAGCAAAGCTTAACAACTGTCTCTCTTAGCAGCAGAAATGTTGGGCTCCATTGTGGTCATAAGTTGAGGGCTACCTGTATAATAGTTTTGCTTTGGAAGTCAAATCTCTGAACCATCATTTGATGATAACTTAGTTGGGGGGCAGGATACTGAACTTTGAATAATCAGTATTCCACTGGACATTCGGAACCCAACTGGGCATCTAGAACCCAACTGGACATCCAGAACCCAACCGGGCATCTAAAATCCAACTGGACTTCTGGAATTCAACTAGACATCTGGAACTCAACCGGACTTCCTGAACCCAACTCGGCATCTAGAACCCAACTGGGCATCTAGAACCCAACTGGACTTCTGGAACTCAACTGGGCCTCTAGAACCCAACTGGACCTCTGGAACTCAACTGGGCACCTAGAACCAGCCAGAAGGAGGATTTTATAGGCGCTTCACTTCTTCTAATGTCTGAGACTCCGTGTTAACAAACGAGGAGTTCCTACCACCCAATTCAAATACTTCCTTTAAAAAAAAAGAAAGAAATTCGAAGGTGCTGAAAAGCAGATTTCCAAAAGATAATATAAGCTCTTTTGAGATGTCTGTTGAGATGAGATTTTGTTGGCTTGAGTGTTTTATAGGACTGCGGATTCAGGAAAGCATTCGGGGGTTTTTGAACAATGTTCACACGGGTCATTTGACTGTCGAATGCCTGTCTTTCTTGATCTTTCAAGCAAACATTGAATAAATAGTGAAAGCCACGAAGCTCCGATACTGCCAGTCTCTTTATTCAGAAGCTTCTACTGGGAACCTCTAATATTTGCATGTTTGCAGTCTTGCCGAAACCTTAATATAGCTGTTCAAGCAGTGATCAAATTCCCAGCAAGCTGGCTCCATTCGTTACCCTTTCGGCTGGACCATTCAGACATGCATTTTATTTAATGTAAAGAAGAAAGTGCTTTTTTTTCTTTTTCTTTTTTTGCTTCCAAGAAAACAGCTCACACAGATTTGGGAAACCTGCCAGCTTTAAAACTGTGTTTATGTATGCCTTTGCTTGTAACGTTTAACATCTGAGCCAAATTGCTGGTTCAGAAAGCTGTTTCATGCTTCTTCTGTTACATTTACATTTTGCTTTTCTCTCCCCCCCTTAAATGAATCTTTTATTTAACAATCCCCTCTTCTTGTACGGTAGGAGGGCTTGAGAAGGCCCTGTTATATACAAAGCCTCTTGTGGAAAAAAAACACACCTTGATTTTTTGATTTGAAGGCTTAAATGGTAGTTTGGGGAAAAAACATCTGGAGAAATCCAGGAAAATACACGGTAAGTTTGGACCGAAAGCCGAGAAGGTGAAGTTGATACCAAACCAGTGGTGGGTTCCTAGCGGTTCGACTGGTTCAGCTGAACTGGTAGTTGTTTGGCAGCCTGGGCTGCTGGAACTGGCAGTGCCTGCTACGCCCCCAAACTGGTTTTCTGGGTGGCGCCATAGGTGCCGCCATCTTCTTTTTTGCTTCTGCGCATGCGCAGAGCCATTTTTATTGCACTGTGCATGCACGCACAGCGCGCATCAAGCGTGCACACAATGTGGACACAAGCAACCAGCAGTAGTGACTGCCGGAACCCACTCTTGTACCAAACCATTCCCATATTTAACAAAGCAGAGATGAGCAGAGAGAGCTGATTGCAACCACGTTCAATCTCCAAATCCCTTGTTTTCTCCTTATGTCCGTTGTTCCAAATCTGTGACTTGGGTTCTTGTCATGTTGAGTTGAAGAACATCTACAAGCTATGATAGAAGTTCTAAAGTAGGCTTCAAAGTTGGTTTTGCTTCCTTTTTGATAAACCCATGTGTCTCCTTGGGAAGGTAGAGTTGAGGGAGAATGGTTTTTATTACTCTGCTTGGTTCAAAATCTTGACAGTGGTCCATTCACAGTAGTTTATGGTCGTCCTCAAGTTTCATATGGTTCCTGGTCACCAACAGTGGTCTTTTACTGTTCTTGGTCATGGTGATCTTTTACTGCTGTGCTTTAGCTTTCATCAACCAACATACCGTTAGATAATATGGATATGAATCTCAAAAACTCTGCTAGTTTTGAGTTTGGGGAGCTGATATTACAATGGCTGGAGATTGCACAGATTAGAGAAGATAGTTCGAAGGTCCTTTCCAAAAGGACACAAAACATTGGTGTAAAGTGTTAATTTGTTGGTATGGATGAGTAGTATGTTGTCAACCTTGGTAACCAAAATATATATAGACTTCAACTCCAAGAGTTCTGGGACCTGAAGGCCAGACATCTTAAAGTTTCCAAGGTTGGAAAACCCTGATGTAGATGACAACCAACTTTCTTCTTTGGTTGCCCATTGGAGTGAGCTAGGAGGTCTTATTGACTTTCAGTTGGAGAAATGGTGATTCTACAGAATGTCCTATAGAAGCAACTTGTTTACTTGGTGTGGGCCTTAACTTCATTCTCTGCCTTGTAACCATTTCTCAAACTTGAAAAAAGAAGGACTCTCAAATTTCAGATGAATGTTCCCTTGAGAAAGCAGCTTCTTCTTCTTCTTCTTCTTCTTCTTCTTCTTCTTCTTCTTCTTCTTCTTCTTCTTCTTCTTCTTCTTCTTCTTCTTCTTCTTCTTCTTCTTCTTCTTCTTCTTCTTCTTCTTCTCCTTCTTCTTCTTCTTCTTCTTCTTCTCCTTCTCCTTCTCCTTCTCCTTCTCCTCCTCCTCCTCCTCCTCCTCCTCCTCCTCCTCCTCCTCCTCCTCCTCCTCCTCCTCCTCCTCCTCCTCTCCATTGCTTTGCACCACCTCTCAAAGCTTATTCCGAAGAGAGCAAAACCTGTCTCAATTATGGATTCCTTGCTTCCCCCCCACCCTTTGCCATTGCTTCAATAAAACCTTGACTATGATTCATTAAAGCATGTGGGATTTGGGTCTGTGCCATCTAGGTTGCTATAATTGGTTAATCTAGCTTTCATGCTTGCATTTGTGTGCAGAATTAATATTATGATTAGGCTGTGCTTTTACAAAGCAGAAAATCTCTCCCTTTCATCAGGCCATTTATCTGAGAGGGAGTTATTGTTTTTGGAAAGGCAGCTTGTCTGTTGTACCAGAAGATAATCCATTTAGCTGATCACTTTTTAACTTTGTGATGTGGGTTGTACCGCAACTCCACTTGAAGACAGCGCTTCTCTAATATCTGTTCAGATCTTATTACATATATCGGACTTCTTTTTATGTCAACCTTGGCTTTTTTGGGTTTTTTTTTTTTTCTTAGATTCATTTCTGGAGGTGGAACTTATAAAAACATCTCCGTTGGTAACTTAATTCTCCCCCACCCTTTTTAATGAAGTAGAGAAACTTTTCCCTGGTGGGTGTTCTCCAGATGTTCATGGAATCTGTTGGGACTTAGGGAAGTTTCAACCCAGCGCCTCCGAAAAACACCAGATTGGAGAAAATACAGATTAGGTTCTTGGGTATTTTGATGTGATTCAATATCTTGTTTTAAAACAAAACACATTTGGCTTATGCATTTCTATTGCTTGATCAATAAGGTAAAGCAAAACAACTTGCCTTTGGAAGTTGTGAATGCTCAAACACTGAACGTTTTTAAGAAAAGATTGGACAACTTTTTGTCTGAAATGATATGGGGTTTGCTACCTGAGTGTGAGGTTGGACTAGAAGACCTCCAAGGTCCCTTCTAACTCTGTTATTCTATATTCTAGATCAGGGGTGTCAAACTCAAGGCTTGGGGCCAGATCCGGCCTACAGGGTGCTTAGATCTGCCCTGGAAACAGCAGACGACTGACCCGTGGTGCCTCGGCCAGTGAAAATGGAGCTCAGGAGGGCCCAACATGGCAGGAAGCCGTCGCATCTGAAAACAGAGCCCGTTTTCACTGGCAGAGCTCTCGGGCCACCACAGGTGCTCCCGACACGAGTGACAATCCTGATGCAGCCCTCCATGAAATCAAGTCTGACCCCCCTGCTCTAGATGTTCACATTCTGCATCCAGCATGGTGAATGTTATGGAGCTTGGTCCATGGCCAGATAGATGTGTAATAAGAGTAGAACCACATGGTCCTCCCAGAGGTGCCGGACAATAATCAGCATGGCTGTGACTAAGGGGTGCCTGGTGCAGGATTTCAGCAATCTTTCGGACCACAGATGTGTCGCGTCAGTCAGGCGATCTGCAACCCTAGAGACACTGGATACGGCCACTTCCATCAATCCTGCGTGAGGGCCACGTGCCTTATCCTGCCCCTGGTTTATCACCCTTTGGGTCTAATTTATCTTTCGACTACCACCCTCCGCTGAGCTACAAGGAGATCGATGTGCTCCTTGCCCAGCATGGAGCATGGCAGACGTGTTGGTTATGCATTGGCAGCCGGGAACATGACAGGACGGACCCATCTGGAGGAGATCAGTGGAAAGAAAAAGGTTGCTGCGAGGAGCTTAGAAAGATTCCAGGGATGTCTCCTCTTTGCAAGAATCTACGTTCCTCCGTTGGTTTTTTTCTCCCAGGCTTAGGCTTTTCCTTCACCCGGATATTCGACACTGGAATGTAGCATGAGACGCAACAAATGCATTCGTTTTGAGAGTCCAAGCATTTTTGTTTTAAGGCAAGCTAGCCTGCCTGCCTGTCTACTTATGACTGTTGCTATGTCCCAAGGTCATGTGATCCCTTTTGCAACCTTCTGACAAGACAAGTCTGTGGGAGAGCCAGATTCACTCACCAACCATGTTACTAACTGAACAATTGCAGCGATTCACTTAACACTTCTGGCAAGAAAGGTCATAAAAGGAGGCACAATTCACTGAAAAACCATCTCACAGAAATTTTGGACTCCACTTTGGTCATAAATCAAGGACTACATCTATGCTGTAGCTTGTCTTGCCAGTGTTAATAGGGGACGAAGTTGTCCTCTCTTTGATAGTCCCTTGACTGAATGACCAAAGCATCTCCTCTCCAGCTGCCAAATTCCAGATAAGCAGGGATTAACACCAGACAAACAAACAGAAAACAATATCTTAATTAAAATAAGCCATGTTACTGGCTTAAGAACTGCAGTGATTCACTTAACAAGTGTGGCCAGAAGGGTTGTACAATTGGGCAAAATACCTCACTTAACAACAGAACTTTTGGGCTCAATTGTGGCTGTAGGTTGAGGACTACCTGCAAATCCTGCATTCCCTTCCGTGGAAATTGCAAAATTTAAAAGTTGTTTTTTAAAAAAAAAAAAGTTTATAATATACAAAAGGAAACAATAGGAAAAATACAGGAGGGAAAAGGGAAAGGAAAAAGTGTAGAAAAGAAGGGGAAAGAAAGGAAAGCCCTTGACTTCTGACTCCAGTTGGAAAATTTCAAAGTTTTAATATCAGTCTTATGCACAATAGGTCTTAGAAATCTATGAGAAGTGAGAAATCAGGGCTAGCTCATTGGCCAACATTGGTGCCTTGCATTCAGCACGCCACTTAAAAGTGCAAGGAGCTTTCCTGTTGGGTTCAGAAGATAGTGATTGTGCAACCTCTTAGATATCTACCTGGGCTGTGTAAACCATGAGGAATCTCGCTCATCAGGAGAGCTCTGAGTTGCCTTGCTCCACTCCAGAGGTTGTCTTATTGAACGAGGAGGTTAGAATAGGACAGGCTGCCTCTTGCAGTTTCAAAGCTTTGGCTAATTATGTTGAATGTAATTTTAGTTAATATGTTCAGTCTTTGCCCCGGGGAGATTCTCATGGAAGGAAATCATAGCTTCCCTGCCTGTGTGTATCAAGTGGGAGTAAGGAGTGGATTTCCATGCATAGAGCAAGGAGTAGATCTGACTCTAGGCAGTGGAACCTTCTCAGTGTTGTGAAGCCCTTTGTGTCAAAAGGCGATTATATTATTACTAGCTGGATACCTGTGCTTTGCAATGATCAGCCTATGCAGGCAAAATTTGGTTCACAATCCGTTGGCTCAGTGGTGGTCGGTGATTGAAACACATAAGGGAATATCTCTCCTGCTGTCTTGAGTCCAGAAGCAGTTCCATAAGTGGAAGGTGTAGAAATTTTGGTGAGGTACCAACGTTTAGTACTGTAAGGAGCCCCAGATGCTCCTGAGTGAAAGAGTGGAATGTCTGCCAGTTTGAACTGAGGTAACGGTATATGAGGCAACTGGCAGCTGGAACAGAGTTCTTTTCAAGTGAGGAGGGGGAGTAGAACTCCTTAGCATCAGTGTGTATTAATTACTGAATAAGAAATACTAATGATCTCATGGTCATTTCGAAAAATCCTTTCTTAGTGAGCACCTAGAAGGCAAGAGGAACATATGTGCCAAAATACAAATTTATAGGCTTTATGGTTCTATATTATATATCAGGGGTGGGTTGCTCCCAGTATTACTGTCGGTTCGTTGCGTGGAAAAATTATGATTAATTTCATTAGTTCTATTTCTATCAGAATGTGTGAAACCCAGGTGCCACGCTATTCATGCATTGATGTTATATATATGTTTTTCAAACTAAAAAAAAATAAAAACTTGAAAAAAAGAAAGAGATATATTGAGCCAAGAGATTGCACAATTTGGAAACACGCAATTTGTTGCTTCATTTTCCTTGTTAGAACAGAACACTTCAAGAGTTGGGAAAGTGGCACCTATGGTGCCAAGGTGCCCGCAGGTCCTTTTTTTATATATCTCTCTGCTTCCCTTTATTTTAAATGAAAGAAAACGAGAAGTTGGCAGGCTGGAAGACAAAGCAATTTGCATTGTCAGTAAAGTGGGGTGGGGGAAACACATGAGACGTCCATTTATCCGAGGAGTTTGCTTCTTCCTCCCCCACAGTGCTGTTTATTATCACAATTGATCCTAATCTTTTTAAAATTATTTTATTTTTCAGGGGAGGAGGGGCTCGTAAATTCAGTTTAATTACAGCCATGCCTTTGGGGATTAGATTTAAGATTTGCATTTTGGAAAACAAACACCTGTGAGTTGCTTCAAATGGCCTTTTGCTTTAATAAACTTCCTCTATCTTGTTTCTCGAAATCCGCTTACAAATTACCGTAGTTTTCGGAGTATAAGACGCACTTCCCCTCCCCTAAAAGTGCGTGAAAATCTGGGTGCGTCTTATACACCGAATATAGCCCCACCCATCCGCCGGCCCTCATCCTTTGGCCTCTGCCTCCCAGCAATTTGCCTCCTTCCAACAAACAGCGAACAGCCTGCTTCAGTTTTAGCTTCAGCACAGCCTGATTAGCACAAGCAGCTGATTTGTCAGTTGGATCATCCTTCCGACCATCAGCTGTTTCATTGTCTATTGCCATTTCCCTGCATCCCATTTTCGGCCTCCACATCCCATGTTTGACCTCCACACACCCCATTTTCCACCCATTCCAATCCCCACCATCCAGAAAATGGGATACGTGGAGGCCAAAAATGAGGTGTGCGGAGGCAGCAATAGGCAATGGCAATCCCTGCAGCCAGAAACAGCTGATGGGAATCTCAACAATCAGCTGCTTCTGCTAATTAGGCTGTGCTGAAACTGGCTGCACATAAAGAAGAATAAAATAGAATACATTCATCAAGAATCATAAGATACAACACTTAGTGAAAGTCATAGGTTACTAATAAGCAATCAAATTATACTAGGAAACAAATGAAACATAACATTTAAAGATATGAGCAACATGGTTATAGTCCTAAGTGGGAAGAGATAGGTACTAGGAAGGAAGAGGAGAATAATAGTAATGCAGTCTTAGTAGATAATTTGACAGTGTTGTGGGGATTAGTTGTTTAGCAGAGTGATGGCATTCGGGGTGTCTAGTTGTTCTGGTGTGCAGGGTTTTTTTTTTTGTTTTTTGCTTAAAAATAACAAATCCATCCAGTATTTTTTCGACAAGAGGTGTGCAAACGGCAAGGGAGGGACTCTCTCAGGAGTTCAGAAGGTTGTTAAATTTTGCATTTGTTCCCAACGTTGCTAAAGACAGAAGGAAAGCAACTTCAAATTCTCCACAGCCGGCATAAGTACCAGGGGCCCTGCTGGCACACTTCCTTTTCACATCCTCCAGGGACGGCAGACTTCAAACGCTTTTGCAAGGGGTTTAAAGACTGCGTTTTGTTTTTGCTCCTGTAGGTATCCGAGCCAAACCCCAGCTCTACAATTGGCCTTTTCTCCTAAAGCTTGAGAGGGCTTTTTATTTTTCTTCTCGCCCTCCCGCCTGCTCCCTTCAACCACGTTGCTAAGTCCAAGCCTTGCTCCGCTTCTCTTGGTTTCCTTAAAAACAAAACAAAAACGCAAAAACCATCCACGCTAGACTCACAAAACAAGGTTGGCTTGGCCCAAACACCTGCCAGATTTGCATATCCATCTTTTCTTGCCTCCATCCATCCTGCGGGGCAGAGTTGGCAGAGAAGAAAAACAGAACGGGTTTTTTTTTTTTGATAGTAAGCCAAAGCGAGATACCAAAATAGGCTGTGGGATCAGATCCAGTAGTTGTTGGCACGGGATCAATGAACGGTGTCTTTCGGCTAGTAAACCGCGTGGTATGCGGGGCTAAAGTTCTATATATCTTCTCGGGATGGTGTCACCCTGACTCCAGGATGAGAACATTATCAATTTATCCTGGAGTCTTCCAGGAGTTCTTTTATATTCCCCCCACTCTTTTTTTTTTTTTGGCTGCTTTGATTTACATCCGTTCTCTCCTTAAATTTCGTACAGGTCAGTTGCAAAGGTTTCCAGCCCCAGGGGTGGGGTGTTTGCCAGGAGCAATTCTGTGTGCGTTTGTGTGCAATGATTTAAAAAAAAAAGATGTTGAGACTTTGGAAAGAATCCTGGGAAGAGCAACTAAGAGGATTAAAGGCCAGGAGACTAAAACCCACAAAGAATGGTTGCAGGATTTGAGTTTGGCTAATTTAGAGAAAAGAAGGACGTGGGGGGGATGGGACATGATAGCAGTATTCCAGTATTTGAGGGGCTGCCACAAAGAAGAGGGTGTCAACTTATTCTCCAAAGCACCAGAAAGCAGGACAAGAAACAATGGATGGAAACTAATCAAGGAGAGAAGCAACTTAGAACTGCGGAGAGATTTCCTGACAGTGAGAACAATTAATCAGTGGAACAGTTGGCCTCCAGAAGTTGTGGGTGCTTCGTCACTGGAGCTTTGTAGGAGATTAGACAATCGGAAGTGGTATAGGGTCTCTCGGTTGAGCAGGGAGTTGGATTAGGCGGCCTCCAAGGTCCCTTCCAGCTCTCTTCTCATTAAGATTGATTGGGGTGCGTATTGGAGGAGCCAGCAGGCTGCATCGTTTCCTTTGGAGCTAAAATAGATCTCGCTGACATCTATCTGGGAAAGAGAAGACTTAAGTTTAGCACTCATGGGCCAAATGGGAACCAAATTGTATCTGGCCACTTCGGGAGGCTGAGGGGAGGGCTTGGTTGAATATATGCTCTCAGTCATAAACTTGTTTTTACAGGGGTGGGGGCAATGGAGACAGTTTGGCTGGATCCAACTTTGAAGGAGTTTTTGGGAAAACAACGACAACCAAGATATATACTCTCCCCTCTCAAGTTTGTTCAAGGAGCGCTATATCTATCTATCTATCTATCTATCTATCTATCTATCTATCTATCTATCTATCTATCTATCTATCTATCTATCTATCTATCTATCTATCTATCTATCTATCTATCTATCTATCATCTATCTATCATCTATCTATCTATCTATCTATCTATCTATCTATCTATCTATCATCTATCTATCTATCTATCTATCTATCTATCTATCTATCTATCTATCTATCTATCTATCTAATCTATCTATCTATCTATCTATCTATCTATCTATCTATCTATCTATCTATCTATCTATCTATCTATCTAATCTATCTAATCTATCTATCTATCTATCTATCTATCTATCTATCTATCTATCTATCTATCTATCTATCTATCTATCTATCTATCTATCTATCTATCTATCTATCTATCTATCTATCTATCTATCTATCTATCTATCTATCTATCTATCTATCTATCTATCTACACACACACTCTAACCCGGCATTGTCCTGGTATTTATTTATAGGGGAAAAATCCGGACCAAATGTAATTTCTAACGTTGGATTTTCCCCCTTACCAGTCCTCCTTGTGGAGGTCTGTGAAGCTGTTACTATGGCAACTGCAGCTGCGCTGCACAGTAGAAGCCATTTTATGGCAGTATAGTAGAAGCCATTTAAAAGGACAACAGGCTGCATCTTAACAGAACACATACCCCGAGGGGTTTTAGGGTTGTCTTACCCCCACAATATTTTTCTCTAGAGGGTAAATCATCTGTGTACCAAATTTGTTTGAAATTGCTTGAGGCATTCCAGGGTTATGCTGGAACACACACATACATGCACACACACACACACACACACACACACACACACATCTCTGTTATATATATATATATATATTAGCAAAACAACCTAAAAGGATAGGTTAAACTGAGAACAGATGGCTGGGCCAAGATCATTTCAGAGAGTGGAATGACTCCCGAGAGATTTTCTAACCTTCTTGGCTAAAATTTTGCTTCTGTAGCTAAGAAGATAAACAAGATCTTCTAAGGAACGAGAGAATATTTCAGGGTGTTCTGGTATGAATGTCAGAAATCAAAGCCCCGGGTTTGCAGCTGCCTCTCCCTGCGTCGCCTCTGAAACGTCAAACGGTCATTGAATTGACTGTTATAAGTCAAGGACTACCTGTACTGAAGGACTTTGTTTGAAGACGAGCGGGCGAATGACACCCGAGATATGCAACCTTTGCTGGCTGAATCTCACAAAAATAAAAAGGAGGCGGAATATGTTCCAAAATAAGTTGGCTTCGGTAGAATCCCCACCTTTGCCAAATCCTGTGTTTTAAATAAAACCTTATATGGGACTTACATGACCAAGGAGAAGTGTTTCAAACCCAAAAACCACTCTATATGCTTGGAGGCATTTTTTTAAAAAGAAAAAACTGATGTAATGGGCAGTATGCTCATTCACTCTTACTGCTAACTAGATTTTTGTGTACGGATATTTCCTAAGATTCTCGTGTGGTCCCTTGATTCACCTGGGGAAAACTACTCAATCTTGGGAGACGTTAAGCTTCTACCTAGTATTATCATACAATCGTAATGGCAAACCTAGTGCCAGAGGTGGCACACAGTGCCCTCTCCTTGGGCACACGAGCCATCACCCCAGTTCAACTCTGCTCCACAATGACGCAGGGCAGGCAGGCAGGGGCGCCTATGTGGGCATGTGTGTGTGTGTGGGTACATATGTGGGGACCACATGCACATTGCATTCTGGTGGTTCGGGCATGCACACTCACATTCACGCGCATGTGTGCACGCTTTGGGCACGCGGTCTAGAAAATGTTAGCTACCAGGGTCATACAGCATGAACAACAATAACAATAATGGTTAAAGATATAGGCCAGTGAGGGCGAACCGTTTTTGCGTGTGCCCACACCCGTAATTAAATGCCCCTTCCCCCTGAGGAAGAAAGGAAGGAAGGAAGGAAGGAAGGAAGGAAGGAAGGAAGGGGAAAGAAAAAAGGAAGGAAGAAAAGAAAAAGGAAAGAAAGGAAGGAAGGAAGGGGGAGTGAAAGAGAGAGAGAGAGAGAGAAAGCAAAGGAAGGAAGGAAGGGAAAAGAAAAGGAAGGAAAAAAGGAAGGTAGAAAAAGAACAAGGAAAGAAAGGAAGGAAGGAAGAGAGAGAGAAAGGGAAGGAAGGAAGGAAAGGAAGGAAGGAAAGGAAGGAAAGGAAGGAAGGAAAGGAAGGAAGGAAGGAAGGAAGGAAAAGCACTTGGCCTTTTTGAAGACCACGGGTGATGGGCAGTGTTTGTCCCACCTATCGAGTGCTTAATGGCATTCATTAGTTTAATACAAAACACGCGGGGCACATGTGGTTTAATCTCCCACATGTGCCCCGCGTGGCAGAGACCTGAAAATTAGCTGACTGATGTGAGGCGCGCAACCATGCACGGTGAAGCTGACCTTGGGCGACGGCTCGCATGCCCACAGAGAGGGTTCTGCGTGCCATCTTTGGCACACGTGCCATAGATTTACCATCGTGGTTATATAGTCATCCTTCCCTCCCCAAATGTAGCTGAGCGTGGAGGTGGGATCAAATGAGTCATTAGTATGGAGTCATTGCATTCCCACAAGAGAACCAAGTCCAGCCCTCCACCACCCCATGAATTCCCTTGACTAGTAATCTAGCGCCAATTTACCTTGACCGCCAGTAGATCAAATTCTTGTCTGTGGATAGCGTGAAATAAACATGTAATTTTGAACGCTACCCCGGCGCCTGGTTTCTTGCGCCTGACACTGTAGCATCGATTGATCCGATCCTCCTACCCCTTAGATCCGCCCAGCATTAACTTTCGTGGAGAGAAACTCAGCTGTTCTCCGCTTCCCCGATGACAGCTTCTGCAACAGCAAACATTTCCAAAGAGCCGAAAATTTTGAACCAGTCAGCAGAACTTGGTAAAGAAACTCCATTCGGGTTTTGAACAGCTTTGCTTTACCGCTGCAGCTCCCTGCTGGGTAGCAAAGCAATCCAGTTATAGCAAATCCTTAAGAGCAAAGCCATTAGGGTAAAAGGAAAACAAAAAAGTAAAAAAAACAAACCCAAAAAACTGATTTATACAAACTGATTGAAGTTAGGGGTCCTTCTCTCTCCCCCTACCTTTTCAAACCCATTGAAAAAAAAAAGAGGGGGAGCGTTGTTGAAGGCGCCAGCTTTCCTTCCTTCGGTAATTTTTTGTGTGAAAAGAGATTGCTTTCTTTCATCTTTTTTTTTAAGGGGAGGGGCTGTTGATGCTGTGTTTGTACAAGATCTGGAAGACTTTTCAAGTGAAGTGAGATGTTTGCCCCTTTGATGTCAGAAGACTTGGTGCCCTATTTAACACACAGTAGGGTGTTCAGAGAAGAAGCACTGGAGATGCTCCCAATTAGGTGGATTTGTGTCCTCGCCTCTAAATCCTCATTCTCTCGGTCTGTATAAATAATGTGTGCGTCAGCAGATGGAAATAAAGACGATTTCATTTTGATCATGGAAGAGAAATACGCTCCAGACCTGTTTGGCATTCTGATGGGAGAACAGAAAACCTTAATCGATGGATTGGATGTTTGGACAATTGGACCTTTAGAAGAAGACTAAAACCTCCTTCAGGACGCGGTGACTCAGTGGCTAAGGTGCTGAGCTTGTCGATTGGAAGGTCGGCAGCTCGGCTGTTTGAAACCCTTGCGTCACATAACGGACTGTGCCTGGCCCTCCCAAGTTTCCTTTTCGCTGGCAGAGGCATCACTGTTTTCACTGTTTCCAGGGTGGACCTGCAGGCTAGATCTGCCCCCGGGCCTTCAGTTTGACACCCTTGTCTTAGATCTTCAGACAATGGGATTGTCTGTGATCCAAAATTCTAGTGCTGCCTTGATCATCCGTTTTGACCATGAAGGACTAGATTGACCAGTGGATTCTCTTGAGGTAAAGAAGCTTCCATGTTCTCCTAGGTCAAGATGTGCCACTCTCCGAGGGCCACATTCGGGACAACTTGTGACAGTTGCTGCAAATCTCTAGAGAGTTTTGCAAGGTAGAGTTGGTCACTCTGGGACCCCGAAGGATGCTGTTGGGAATATGACAACGTCAACCTTGGTGCCAGTTTGGAGGAAGCGGATGAGTTCCATCTAAATGTCTACACCTCCTAAGAGATCTTCCTTCCAAAGCATTACTTCACAGCGTTGCTATCTCCTCGTAGGAAACCGATGAAGCGGCAGCAAGGGCCTGCTAGGAGAAAGCAAAAGAATGCTGGGATTTAGCCAGTTTGGGATTGATTGACACGTAGGTCTGCACCTTTGATCAGGGCTTGTGGTTGCCCTCAAATGCAAGGTAGAGACTCCGAGGTTCAGAGAGAGAGAGAGAGAGAGAGAGAGGTTTTAGTTGAACAGTGCTCGTATTGTACCTGGCTTCATCTTTTTCCTTCCCCACCTCCCTTTCCACAACAGTTATTTGGGGAGAGGGGGTGGGGGTGGAGACCAGCCTTTTATATGACTCCAAATGTAGGGCAGGCACCAAATCGCAAGGATAATGTTGATTGAGGTCACGGGTGATTCTGAACCCTGCTGCTTGAAGGTCTCTCGTGAGAAATGGGTTGATCCTAGAGCCTTCGTGTAGGCAACTCCCACCGATTTCAAGGGGAGATTGAGCCACCTCAGGACAGGAGGCAAGAAAGTCTCTGCAATTTGATAACCCTCCTACTGGGATATTGATGCAATCTAATTGCTATTTTTCTCCCCTTGTTTTTCCACCCCTAAAGCACCATCAAAGTTCCTTCTGGTTGGTCTTGGGAACTTTGAGCCCAACCCGTGGGGGTGGGGGTGGGGTGGGGGAATGCTTTCATGGCACATCTGAAAAATATGAACCTCACCTTTTGCACATCTTAGTCTTTTGATTGAAGAATTTGGTCTATGGAGACTCTCGGTCCTCCAGGTCACCGTTGTCCTAAAGGTGCTGTTTCAAGAGGCAACTTGGACTTTTGTTTTTTCATGAAGACCTTTCGCTTCTCATCCAAGAAGCTTCTTCACATCCTCACGACCGATTCGCTCCCACAGAGAGGGGCTTCTCCGGGTGCCGTCCACTAGACTTTGTCAGCGGGCGACGCCCAGGGGAAGGGCGCTCTCTGTGGCGGGCCCGGCCCTCTGGAACGACCTTCCCCCTGATATTAGAACGACCACCGACCTCCGCTCCTTCCGCGTAAAATTGAAGACCCATTTCTTTCGACTGGCCGGCCTTGAATAGTTCTCTCTGTCTTTTAACTACAAATTTTAATGGGTTTTAATTTTATGTTTTTTAGCACGGGTAATTCTATCTAATTCTATTTTAAGTAATGTTTGTATTATTGTATATTGTTTTTAATTATGCCTGTGCACCGCCCCGGGTCCCTGTGGGGAGAGGGTGCGGTCAATAAATCTCAATTTATTATTATTATTATTATTATTCTTCAGCTCTGACTGGATGATGGGGAACGGAAGGGTTTGTATTTCTTGCAGACAGCTGGTCATTTGCATCCTTTTGGAGGGTCGTTGAGGCCACTTGGAGGTTTATCTGTGTCCTCAGGGTCAACCTGAGTGGTGCAAATGGTTCCTGTAGTCTGCAGTTCCCCCCCCCCCTGGAAATCCATTCTTATTCC
Organism: Rhabdophis nuchalis; assembly: GCA_039707465.1. Lineage (NCBI taxonomy): Eukaryota > Metazoa > Chordata > Lepidosauria > Squamata > Natricidae > Rhabdophis > Rhabdophis nuchalis. The sequence continues at coordinate 19,056,273 of CM077658.1, forward strand.
CACACCATTCAAAGGGTCTTCATCCCAAATTGTATCGCTAAAAGACTAAAATGCTTTCATCATCATCATCATCTTTATTGTCATTGTAATAATATTGTAATAAAATTACAATGAAATTGGTTCATTGGTTTCGTGGCACATCTGAAAAATATGAAGGCGTTTTACACATCTTAGTCTTTCAATTGAAGAATTAGGTCTATGGCGATTCTCAGTCATCCAGGTTAGGGGTCCCCAACCTTTTGGACTTCAGGGACCGCCTAATTCATAATTTTAAATCCCATGGACCACTAATATGATCTGCCTAATGACTGGCTGGGTGGGCGTGGCTAGGTGGTCATGTGACTGGGCGGGCGTGGTCAACTCAATGTCACTCATGTTGAGGGGCGCCTCGCCAGCCTCTACTTGCCCCTCTCCTGGCAGCTATTCCTCGCTTCCCTGCCTGGGCTCCTTAGGGCCCCAACAGGAAGCAGTTGCTGGAGCTAAGCAGCCCCCAGGAGGAAGAGTTGGCAAAAGAGCTCAGTTCCAATTGGATCTGGCCAAGAAGAAGACTCAGCAGAAGCACCTCACTGAGGACTACCAGCATAGGCTTTCCAAGCAGAGGGAAGACTTGTGGCATGCTAAGCTATGATTTATTGTTTCCTCATTGTGATAGCCGTAGGTTCATGAAGCTTGCTTAGAGAAGGATAAACATTTTTGTCAAAGGAAATATGTAATGTCATAAACCCTACTTAGGTTTACAAGTAAAAGCAAGGAATATAAAGTTTTGCTTAAAATAAAACACATCCATTTAAGCTCCTGTAAGGTCCTAAGGTCAACTGACTCATATTTATGACAGTCGCGGTGACCCAGAGTCACGTGATCCCCCTTTAGTGACCTTCTGAGCAGCAAAATCAATGGGGAAGTCAGATTCACTTAACAACGGCATGACTCATTGAACAACTGCAGCTATACCCTTGACGACTGTGGCAAGAGAGGTCGCAAAATGAGGCAAAGCTCACTTTAACCACGGTCTCGCTTAGCGACAGAAATTTGAGGGGTCACTTGTGGTCGTATGCTGAGGACTTTACCTGAATTACATGCCGTAGTTGGAAGGAAACTGCGAAACCTGGTTGAAGAATTATTGGCCTTTCTCCTCCGACGTATATATTACGCCGAGCAAACGATTTTACGTTCTTTCAGACTGTATATTTTGGGGCCTTTTTCTCTCTAGGTCTCTCTCTTTCCTCTCCCCTCCTTTCCACCCTCATCAGACCTCCAGTGATTCCTGAATTACAAGAATTCTTGGAATATATAAGCTTTAATGAGTTATGCAGGCACGGGTTTTTCTCCAACCCCCCCCCCCCTCTTCGTGGCATTAACATCTGTTAGCTTTTAAGAGAACAGCGTTTCAAGACCCCCAAAAAAGGAAGAGGCTGTTGAGGGAAAATACACAGACTGGGGAGACTGTGCAAAGATATTAAATTTTCTAGTAGGAAACCTTGGTTTTAAAAGTGGGAGAATAGGGGAATTGGGGTTGGCAAAATCCTGGAGCTTTGATGTGGTTGCTTTTAAGGAAATTCACAGAGAAGACTTGGTCCCTGGTAGCATTTCTGAACGAGGGTGTGCTTCGCTTCGGAGTGTGTGTGTGTGTGTTTTGGATTTTTGTGGAGCTCTTGCCTGACATACAATGGTGGAATTCCAAAAATTTTACTATCGGTTCTGTGGGCGTCGCATGGCATGGTGGCTGTGGCTTGGTGGGTGTGGCAGGGGAAGGATACTGCAAAACCTTTATTCCCTCCCCACTCAAGGGAAGGAGACTGCTTTTCTTTCTTTTCTTTCTTTTTCTCTCTTTCCTTCCTTCCTTCTGTCCTTCCCTCCCTCCCTCATCCTCATTTTAAATTTCCAAATTGAAATCCAAGAAAGGAAAAGAAAAGAGGAAAGGAAAGGGGGAAGGGAAGAGAGAAAGAATGGATGGAGTAAGGAAGGAAGGAAAGAAAGAAAGAGAAAGAAGAAAGAAAGAGAAAGAAGAAAGAAAGGAAAAAGGAAGGAAGAAACAGAGAGAGAGAGAGAGAAAGAAAGTAAGAAAAAGAAAGAAACAAAGAAACAAAGATGGATATACTTGTAATTCTTGGTGGGAAAGGAGACCCAGATAAGTTCAGGTCCAGTCTTTGAGCCAATGGAAGCCGTCTGTTCTTCCCACACCTTCTGCTGACAGATTTATAGAGTTGTATTAGTTCCCTAATAAAACCTACACCTGTGTTTTGGTGTAGGTTTTGGCAAACAGGATTTCTCATTTCTCCAGGGAAGTTTTATTTATTTGCAGTGACAATTGACCAGGATAAAACCACCGCCTTCCTTCTCACGGCAGGGCACCTGTTGGGAGGCAGGCTGGATTAGGACTGGCAGGGCTGGAATAGGGTGGGGTCCGGGATCTTGAAGGCTGCCAAGGAAACAGTTGTTTGAAACAGTTGTGGCCTTCTCTCAAGTTCCCTGGTGCTCCTCCCATCGGAACATCCCATCTGGTGTTCACTGGAGCATTTAGTTGTAAAAAAGGACACCGTCTTGTTTCCCCAGGGAGCAGCTACATCGCTAGTCATTTCTCTCTGGTGCTAAGCCCAGATCAAGCCTTCTAAAGAGCAGTCAGGGTAGATCTCCTCTAGGACTGACCAGTTTGCTCACCTTACAGTCCAAGGGAGCCTAGAATTGAATTCACAGCCTCCACATTGTGAGGGGAGAGCTCCACCTCTAGACCACACCACATAGATAGATAGATAGATAGATAGATAGATAGATAGATAGATAGATAGATAGATAGATAGATAGATAGATAGATGATAGATAGATAGATAGATAGATGATAGATAGATAGATAGATAGATAGATAGATAGATAGATAGATAGATAGATAGATAGATGATAGATAGATAGATAGATAGATAGATAGATAGATAGATAGATAGATAGATAGATAGATAGATAGATAGATAGATAGATTTATGTATATGCACACACAGGCACACACACACACAAAATATCTCTGTTTGGTGATGTACTTATTTTTTCACATTGATGACACTTCCTTCTTTAGCTGTCACTTTTTTTTCTAAAATAAAAATTCCCCTGGGCTTAAGATGCTTTTTAAGGAAAGATGCTGCACCCTCCTGTTGCTAGCATAGGGAGAACAGGGGCTTCTCACAATTACTGTCCTGTTAAGGCAAGTGAAGAGTGAAATAAATGTATTTGGAATACATGTATTCTAACTTCAAAATAAATGCACTGCACTCTTTTTCCAAATAAGAATGGAGATCTGGTTATTGTTAGATGGAGTTTACCTTCTCCAATTATTCTCCAGGTTAGTAGAGTTTGTCAACCCCTGGCAAGATTCAGATTTATGGATTTCAACTCCCAGAAATCTCCAGCCAGACAGCTGGGGAATTCTGGGAGCTGAAATCCAGATATCTTAAAGTTGCCGAGTTTGACAAAAATTGCTCCAGGTGTATTGGATTACGATTACTAATGTTACGATTCAGCAGATTTTAATCCAACATCCTTAGAGAGGAACTGCAATTGCAATCGTTCCACCCCTCTTTCAGAACTGATACCTGGCTTCTTAAAGGGGCTTTGGTGAAGAGGAAGAAGGAGGAGGAGGAGAGGAAGAATAAGAAGGAGAGGAAGAAGAAAATCGGTAGAAGCAAAGAGGGGAAGAAGGGGAAAGAGGAGGAGGAGGAGGAAAGAGAGGGAGAAGGGGAAGGGGAAGAAGAAGGAGCAGGAGGTGGGGGAGGGAAGGGGAGAAGAGGAAGGAAGAGGAAGAAGGAGAAGGAAAAGAAGAAAAGCAGTAGAAGCAAAAGAGGTGAAGAAGGGAGGAGGAGAGGAAAAGCAGAAACAAAAGAGGAGAGGGAGAAGAGGAGGAGGAGGAGGAGGAGAAGAAGAAGAAGAAGAAGAAGAAGAAGAAGAAGAAGAAGAAGAAGAAGAAGAAGAAGAAGAAGAAGAAGAAGAAGAAATAACTCTGTCTGTCTGCAGACACATAGTTCTGTAAAATAAATAAATGCCAGCCTGTCTGAGATGATGCATGGCATAATCAGACAGGCACCACAGAGAGCAAAATTTTAATTGACAGCTGATGCACTCCAGTTACCCAGCGGTGGCTCTGAAAGGCACAAAGATTAGCATGCTCGGTTTTAGAAAAGAACATTTGGTTAATAGGCTATTAATAAGCGTATTGATGCTCTTGTAGAAATCAACAAAACAGCTATTTGGAAGTTCTCGTTATAATAACCACCCCGAGGAGAGGAAATTTAAGAAGCGAAGCCTGAATTGTCAATAATTATCAGCTCAGTTAAACAAATAACTAACGAGTACAGAAATGGGGAATCATAAACATAAACCAATGCTCGGAGGGCTGAGGGGAGCATGTTTATTTATTTATTTTAAAAAGGGAGAGAAATTGAAAAAAAAATTTTTTTTTATTCCCCTCTAGAAACTCTTTTATTTTTTTCCAAATTACCATGCTACCGTACTCCATATTATTACCATATATTACCAGTGCAGTAGTCATTTTAAAAAGAGTAAATGAATTGTTAGCATTTTTTAAAAAGGTCACAGTCTTATAAAAATGTACACTAAAGATGTATTTAAAAACTTTTTTAAAAAAAAAACATCTTTACTGATTTTAAGTCTCAATTTTGGAATTTAAGGGGCTGGTTTTAAGGCTCGGTTTTGGAATTGTATTTACAAAATGTGCGGCCAAAGCTGCTAATTTTCCAAAGCACAGATGTCAGGGTTCATAACTGGGACAGTGGAGAGCCAGGCTGAATCTCCATTCAACCTTAGAAACTATGTGGATGAATTTGGGCCAGATACGCATCTACCTCCTAAGGTTGTGGTGAGGTAAAAATAGGAAGAAGGAATCCATTGGAATTGGGTGGCCAAATACATTTAAATTTGTCGTCATCATCATCATCCTACCTCAAGCAATAAACTTTAGGATAGCATATTGGGTTTAATATTTACAGATATTTAAGTTGTAGTCATCAACATGCAACTGCACTTGGACCCACAGCCACACTTTCCACTGCTGAGCCAGTGGTTAAGTGAGTTGCGGCCACATTTATGTTGGCTTTTTCTGCCATGGTTGTTAAATTAATGACTGCAATTGTTAAGTGAATCACGCAGTGATATGCAATGTAATTTCATTTTAATGTATGCTGATTAGTGTACATTCCAAGCGACAATAAAGAATTCTATTCTATTCTATTCTATCTTTCTGCATGGAATTTGTTGGGAAGGTTCTAGGTGGTACGTGACTTGGTACACCTGCCTTGTGTATACACATAATTTGGTTACCAAGTGCCTGAATTTTGTGACTGTGAGGATGCAGTGCCAGTTGTCAGAGGGTGCCACAAAGAAGAGGGAGTCAAACTATTCTCCAAGGCACCTGGGGGCAGGACAAGAAGCAATGGGTGGAAACTAATCAAGGAGAGAAGCAACTTAGAACTAAGAAGAAATTTCCTGACAGTTAGAACAATTAACCTCTGGAACAGCTTGCCTCCAGAAGTTGTGAATGCCCCAACCCTGGAAGTCTTTAAGAAGATGTTAGATAGCCATTTGTCTGAAATGGTATAAAGTTCCTGCCCACGCAGGGGGTTGGACTAGAAGACCTACAAGGTCCCTGCCAACTCTGCTATTGTATTGTATTGTATTGTAAGTGCGAGGACTAGCTCTAAGTCACCTTTTCCAGCCCTGTTGTCACTTTTGATGGTTGTGAAGCCGAGTGCCTGTAGTTTTATAGGCACAGTGTTGCCTTTTTACTGGGTGCAGGTTTTGTGCTTGATTTACGGGAGTGACAAATAAAAATATTATTATTTTTATATGAAATAAACTAACAGAAATCTTTTTTTTTCTTTCTTTCCTCATACAGGAAGCAGCTGGTGAAATTTTCAGGGAGGCGCTTGGGAACGAACATTTTCATCTCGAAGGTGATTTTTTATATATACATAAAAAAGCAAACATTGTCTCTCTTTATTTGGAGAGAGGGGCAAAGAAATATCCTGCTTATCATCTGGCCCACCTTCTAATATTTTGGGTTCCAAGCGTTAGTCATATTTTTTCTTAAAAAAATCATGCATTTGTATTTCTTTGTTTATTTTGGCGTTTCTATCTTTCCACTGTCTATGGGCTTCCTTTTTAAAAATTGTATTCTTGCTTAAATTATATGAGCAATTTGTATAAAACGAACAAGATCTTCATGATTAAGGCCTAAGTTACCTGGAGAAATGCTACAAGGATTATCTGTACAGGTAATCCTCAACTTACGATCACAGTTGAGCCCAACGTTTATGTTGCTAAGTGAAAAATTCATTGAGTTTTAACTGCATTCTGCGACTTGTCTTGCCACAGTCCTTAAGCGAATCACTGCAGTTGTTAAGTTAGCAACACCGTTGTTAAGTGAATCTGGCTTCTTCATTGACTTTGCTTGTCAGAATGTCACAAAAGGGGACACCCCAGGGCACTGAATCCGTGATAAATATGAGCCCGTTGTCAAGCATCCAAATGTAAATCAAGTGACCAAGGAGATGCTGCAACAGTCATAAGTGTGAAAAATGATCATGTCACTTTTTTCAGTGCCGTGGTAACTTTGGACGGTCACTAAATGAACTGTCATAAATTGGGAACTACCTGTAGTGGAATCCTTCCATCTCTTCTCCCTCTGCTCATTTCTTTCCCCAATCTGATGCATTGGGTGGGCGGGGAGCATAATCATCGCTCACCGAGTTGTTTTGGGGTGGGGAAGAAAGAAACCGGAAGATTCCTAGCTTTTCTGTTCCGTTTATTTATTTTATTTTATTTTATTTTATTCATTTGCCAAGTTCAGTTTCTCCTCCGCAGGTGTCCTGACAACCCCTTGGTTTTCAGGAGGCCCATTTTATATGCAATCCCCCTGCCTCATTATCGGAGTTTGCTCATTACAGAGTTTCTCTCTGCCACCGTGTCTTTTGTCTTCCTAATCTTTGAGAAGTGTCTGTTTTCATAACTTTCAGGCACCTTCCTAAAAAAAATAAAAAAAATCCCATTTCTTTGCTTAGGCTGTTACTGTGCGAATGCGATAGAAGGGGGGATGCTTCCCCCCCGCCCCACAACCCCCTTTGAGTTTCCAAGTATACGTTTTTAAGAAATAGAAATGTGTTTCATTTACTTGCATTTTAATCATTTGTTTTTCTTTTGCATTTCACCTCATTTTGCCTCCATGGGTGGGGGTATATGATCCATTGTCAATATATATGTGGACATCACTTTAAAAAGTTGGAAGAATATTTCAAGAGTGGATCCTTTTTCCTTTCCTTTCCTTTCCTTTCCTTTCCTTTCCTTTCCTTTCCTTTCCTTTCCTTTCCTTTCCTTTCCTTTCCTTTCCTTCCCTTCCCTTCCCTTCCTTTCCCTTCCCTATTTTTCCTTTCCTTTCCCTATCTTCCCTCTCCTCTCCTCTCCCCTCCCCTCCCCACCCCATCCCTTCCTTTCTTACCCCTTTCCACCCTTTCCCTCCCCACTTCCATCCTCTCTTCCCTCCCCTCTTCCCTTCTCTTGTCTTGTCCTGCCTTTGCATTTCAACATTCACTCCCCCCCCCTCCATTTTCCCTGTAGTTCAATGTTTTAACACTAAATCTATAACGAAAAGAAAAATATTGTGACCTGAAATCGAGCCAACAAAGCTCCCATTAAGACTGGCATAACATTCGGAATGTATCTGCAGCAGCTGCAGAGATGCTTCTTCTGCATTAGAAATCTCTTTGTTTGATATCTTTTCTTTCTGCACACAGATCGGTTCTCTCTGTTGCTTGCTCTGAGAAAGCAGATTCAGATTTTACCTTGGAAGAGTTCGGTTTTTTTTAACTTTCTTAGTTTCTCCTGTAGTTGTGAGATAGGTTGATACTTGTGTGCTCGTGTTCTACTTTTCTTTTCTTTTTGTTGTATGGATGGATACTTTGTTAGGCACTATCCATGAAATGGAATAAGGAGAATTAGAATAGAATGGAGAAAAACAGAGTAGAGGTAGGATAGGATAGAGAAAGAGATAGAGATAGGACAGCAGCAGAATAGAATATAGAATGGAATAGAATAGAGCAGAACAGAACAGAATAGAGACAGGACAGGAGCAGAATAGAATATAGAATAGAACAGAACAAGAACAGAATAGAATTAGAACAGAATAGAATAGCACAGCACAGAACCGAAACAGAACAGAACAGAACAGAACAGAATAGAATGGGGCCTCCTCCTCTGCCATAGGCAGGGAATTAGATAGAAGACCTCCAAGGCCCCTTCAACCCTATAAATCATTTGCTTTAATGGACAGTGTAGCTGCTCTTGATGGACCTGTGCATTTCTTGCCTTTATGGTCAGCCCCGCCTCCCCCCAAGTATTTTTTGATAAGTTGCTTCCCAAACATTTAGAAAATCTGGTGTCCTATGGATGCTTCATCTGAGAAGATATAGAAGAACTACAGGGACCAGACAAAGCCCCCATTAGATAAGCTGTAGAATTCAGTGATTTTGTTCCAAATTGGATCTATTACTTCCCACATTTAATGGAGTTACCCGCAGTAAGCACCAGCAGCCAAAATACTAATAAAAAAAAAACCCTCTCTACTTAGTAAAAAAAAAAAAGATATTGGATTTAATTTCCAAGGTTGCATTGCAAGGCTTAATCAAATCCTTTTCTTCTTCACTGGCTTAACCGGTCAACAGCGAAAGGCTCTGGGTTCTGGAATTAAGATTGTCTTTGGTAAAAGGACTGTTGCACGAGTCCTTTTTAAAAAAAATTGTGGAAAGAACAAAAATCAACATCAAAGCTCTAAGCCTCAAGAACAGGTTGTTGACTCAGTTTTGAGATTTTGACAAGAGGCTCAGCTACAGCTGAGTTATTTTGTTTATCCTGCAGCTGGAAGATAGAAATACTCTGACTATCATTGCCTAATTTAACTTCTGTCTGGTTTGATTATTATTATTTTTAACCTTGGAAGTCCTGATACTTTTGGGACAACTGGTTTTATTTTTTAAAGGGGGTGTCTCCTTTTATCCCACATACTTGTTCTAACTTGAAGCACACCCCTTGTCCCGACAAAATTGTCTCCTGCAAACTCCATTCCCCTTTCGCTCCTCTTATATTTCCTCTGGGAGGGGCCATTCATTGTCCACCTTTGGCCTTACTCCCAAGTCGACCCGTGTTCTTTAGCTGTTCCCTTTGTCTGGCAACTCTGCGCATACGCATAATGGGAACAGGCTCCAGCTGTTCATCTGCCTCACTGATGTCTGACTCTGAAGGCAGCTGATAACTGGCATACGGCTCTGGTCCCCTCTCTGCCGCCAACACAGAGCCCTCCTCAGAGCCTTCCCCAGACTCCAGGACTGGCCCATGTTTGGTGACTGCATCCGGCCATCTCCTTCTCTGTCGTCCCCTTCTTCTTTTGCCCTCCATCGTTCCCAGCATGAGACTCTTCTCCAGGGAGTCCTTCCTTCTCATTAGGTGGCCAAAGTCTTTGAGTTTCCTCTTCAGGATCTGGCCTTCTAAAGAGCAGCCAGGGTTGATCTCCTCTAGGACTGACCGGTTGGATAGCCTTGCCGTCCAAGGGAGTCGCAGGATGATTTCATTTGGAGTCCTGAGCAAAACATCTTCTTCCATCTCTTTGTATTTCTGAGAAGGACAACAGAAACCAACCAGTTTCTCTCATCTGGGGTGGTGGTGGAGGGGGAGCAGTGAGTTTGTAAAATCTAAGTCAAGAATCTACTAAAGTGTAGGGGGGGGGTGTCTACATGCACGCACGAGTGCATTTGTGGAGCCCTCTTTTCTATCCCCGATGGGGGGGAAAAAGCAAGAATTAATTGGAGAAGAGAACTTGCAAGCTGTCTTTTCATAACGTTCATATGGCTTGGTTAAATTCTGGAAGCCCCCAGGGGGCTGAATGTTTTCAGACACAACAACCCCATTGTTCTTGGGGAAAACTGTAACAAATAATGCTAACAGCAAGCGTGGGGCAGAAAAGAGCCAAAGAGAGGGTGGGTCGGGGGGGGGGGGGGGGAGAAAGAGCTTCAGCCAGCTTGGGGTCCTAGTTTGAAGAGCATTGAAAACTGTCAGGGACCTTATTGTGTGTTTCAACCTTATTTTTCTCCGGGTAGCTGGGGGAAAAAAACCCCTCAGTTTTACTCAACAAGCAGAGAATAAGGTAGCCTTTGTTACCTAGACAGATTATAGCTTTCCACCCCCTTCATCCTCTTAAAATCTGCTCTTCATAAAAACTCAGCAGGAATGGTGGAATTTCTCTGACTTTGCTTCAGATACTGAAGTGACTTTTATAGTTCTGAAGTCGCTTCGGGGATTTCATCACATGTTTTAAGTTTGAGAAGAAGGGATGGAAAATAGAGATGTATTTTTAGTGGGGTGGGGGGGGAGGAGGAGGGGTTTTTTTCCCATTCTCCTTGAACAGATGTTTCATCTCAATCATATCCAGACCTCGTAGTCGTTGTACAAGTTAGCTTTATTTTCCTATGATGGGAGAAAAATGACAACCTAGCATTTATTTGGAGTCAAACTTCCTCCCCCCCCCCCTTATATTTCACCCCTCCCTTAAATTTTAATGGAACCGCTATTAGTCTGTTAGTTAAAAGAAGATAGTAAATTTAAAGCCAATGGGTTAAATGTCTATGGAGACGCTCAGTCATCCAGGTCATGGTTACCCCAAAGGTGGTTTTTCAAGAGGCAACTGGACTTCCTTGGCTTTTCCTTGAAGACTGAAGAAGCTTCTTGGATGAGAAGAAAAACGTTTTCAAGGAAAAACAAAGTCCAGTTACCTCTTCAAAAAGCACCTTTGGGACAATCAGGAAACATTAATTATCTTTATAGTCAACCTGGTAACCAGCTGACTTGTTTTAGGTGAACGATCTGATGACTTTGACTTCACAGTGCTGGTTAAGGATTCTGGAATTTGGTCCCTCACACGTAGACAGATCGCGACTGAGGAAAACTGATTTAGAGCCAACATTTCCTAACTATCTCAACACATTTTTTGTGAGGGAATAAGGATGGTGTGGAGAACTTTCAACTATCCCTTGGACTGCAAGGCGGTCAAACCGGTCAGTCCTGGAGGAGATCCACCCTGACTGCTCTTTAGAAGGCCAGATCCCGAAGAGGAAACTCAAAGACTTTGGCCACCTAATGACAAGGAAGGACTCACTGGAGAAGAGCCTCATGCTGGGAAAGATGGAGGGCAAAAGAAGAAGGGAACGACAGAGAATGAGGTGGCTGGATGGAGTCATTGAAGCAGTCAATGTGAGCTTAAATGGACTCCAGAGGATGGTAGAGCACAGGAAGGCCTGGAGGAACGTTGTCCATGGGGTTGAGATGGGTTGGACACGGCTTCGCAAACAACAACAACAAGAAGGATGGTGCTGAATTCCTGAACATAATTGGGATTTCCCTCCCCTGTTTAGTAAGGAAGATCTAGAATGCTAAATCAAGAATTTGTAGTCTAAGAAAAGGAGGTAGCATAAAGTATGTACAGTGAAATTTAGCTTGCTCCAAAAGCTGGGTCTTTTAAAACGAATATGTAAGGAGATCATGGATGGGTCATTGTTTGGGAAGACTTTTTAAGGTATCTAAACAGCCTTCATATCTTTCCCTTTGGTATGAGCAATGAGTCTTCACTATAACAGAAATGCACGATAATGTTGATATAAAAACAAATGATAACCCCCAGGCCCGATTCGCTCCCACAGAGAGGGACTTCTCCGGGTGCCGTCCACTAGACTTTGTCAGCGGGCCCGGCCCTCTGGAACGACCTTCCCCCCGATATTAGAACGACCACGGACCTCCGCTCCTTCCGCCTGAAATTGAAGACTCATCTTTTCCGCCTGGCCGGCCTAGGGTAGTCTCTCTCTCTATGGGTTTTTAAATGTATATTTATATTTAGTGGGGATTTTTAGTTAAGGGATTTTAGCACAGGAATAAGTTTAATTTGTTTTAAATTTGTATGTATTTTGTATATTTATTGCTTTTATTTTCCCTGTGCACCGCCCCGAGTCCCTGTGGGGAGAGGGAGCGGTTAATAAATTCAACATTATTATTATTATTATTATTATTATATTTTTCAGGAAGGTGAGACAGAATATCAATATATTTTGTTTTCATAATTAAAATACCGATATGCTGACAACCCACATAAAAATAAGGTGGCTTTTGTAAGCACATATATTGAATGAGTGAAGAGTGAAGGACGTCATAAAGTTCCACTGAATAGGATGATAAGATTTTGTACAATATATGTGAACTTTGGGCTGCATTTTTTAAAAAGAGATGGAGATGTTTAGAGCACCAGTCCAGGACGATATGATTTTTTTTTTACATATTTAAACACCATATGTTTAAATTCGTTTGAAGGACCATGGGTTGCATGGTTGGTTCACAGCAACCAGAAGGACACTCAAAATTGGTCTCCACAGCATTATTTCTGTACGATGAGCTACGTGAAGATCACAGTGACAGCTCTTCCCATGGGAAGCAATTTTGATGAAAAGGGTGATATGATTATTCCATCATCTTGGCGTTTTCAGAGCTCTTGTTATCACAGCAAATGTGGGAGGGTGGTTTTTTTGTGTGTGTGTGGCACATCTAAGTTAGCCAAGAGACTGGTTGGGATCAAAGTCTGCATTATTAATGATATTACCTACGCACAACCTTCATTTAAATTAGTGTTGTGTAGATTTTCCTTGGGAACTTCAAAATAAAACAACCCTGAAGGGATCACCAGACAACCTCCCTCCAAAAATCAAAATGAAATTAAAAAAACATGATGATGGCAACAGAAATACATTAAAAAAATAAAATTGGAGGGGTTGAGGAAGAGAAAGAACTCGTATCTGGAAACTGCAAACCCATATAAGCATTGAGCAACTCTGGGGACAAAGCAGCAATTTGTGTTATTCTGAGTATGTGGCTGAATTTCCTCTCCGTTTTCTTGATCCTGTTGTGGCCCACCGGTGGCCTTCAGAGCTGGCAGTAGAGTCGGGCAGTGAGAAGGTTGGGGAGGAACATGGGCCAGTCCTGGAGTCTGGAGAAGGCTTGGATGAGGGCTCTGCGTTGGAGGCAGAGAGAGGGACCAAGGCCATCTGGGATTTATTTGCTGCCTCCACAGCCTCGTGAGTCTGAAATTAGCAAGGCAGAAGAACAGTGGGAGCCTGTTTCCAGTGTGCCCATGCACAGAGCTGCAATAACAATTAAGAAAACTGGGTCGACTTGGGAGTAAGGCTTGGAGATGATTGGTCCCACCCATAAGACATAAAAGACGAATAAATGAAACATGAGCCTTTGCAGGAAGCGATTAGTTCATCTGGTCGGTTCAAGCTTTGAAAAGTTCTGTTTGACTCTGTGCTAAGTTTGGCCTTGCTCTGCATTTGGCAATTATGTCTCTGGTAGCATTCCCAGGGAGATAATGTTTATCAACATTCCCCTGAAAGACTGTGGCAACTCGAGCAGACATCTGTCGGAATCTTCACAGACTGTTTGTGAAGCTACACAGACTGTGAATGACCATAATTCACAGCTGTATAAATAAAAGAGGGTTTTTGGAACTAAGATTGTGATTTATGCTTTCTCAGGAAGCCTAGGTCAGAACTGATCCCTTTTTGTTAGCAGTAGGAGTTAACAAAGTCCTGAGCCACTGGACAAGGCCAGGCAATGTTAAACACAGCCAAAAGTGGGACAGAGCAGGAAATCCATTATGCATATCCTGGTAGGCTGGCATAATCACACACAGCTGCATATGGACCCTGTTGTGTTCCTTTGGTAGGCAGGTGTGAGCCATTTCTCTACTGGGGTCCTTGGTGCTCTCTGAGCTTGGCGGTTTTCTTGCATTACCCCACTAAGTAACAACATCAATGCAAAAACCCCACTCCCTTTTAGCACTGATGAACTTACCAAGTTGGGCTGTGAAACGTTTCTCTCTTGGTGAATGAACTGCTTAAATCAGGAGCTCTGCTGTAGAAGAGCTTCATAAACAGATATCTGAAACCAAAGGTTTCCCCCAAGGACCACCTGTCTGTATGGATCCCACCCCAAATCTTTGAGCGCCACTTGTATGTTTCGATAGCAAGGAAAGATTACCCAGTATGTGACAAGTAACCATACTGCCTATCATTAATTTAAGCTTAAATGCTAAATTAAATGTAGGTTTCGTCCCATTCCACCCGTTTCTTCAACTTGTCTATATTTGGGGGCATTTTTCTGGGACTGTTCTCCAAAGTCTACCAGACTCCAGGCATTTTACCATCTGCTGCTCGAGCTAATGTTCCGTAACCTATTTCTGGGTTTGCACCTCCTTTCCATGAGCTATAAAAACTGCCTTCTCCTCGCCCCCATCTGCTGATCTCCCAGAGGGGGTGTTTTTGGTTGTTGTTGTTGTTTTCATTTTGAGGAGTCTTTTGCACCCTTAGTAGTCATTGGGTGCCCAAGTCATGAGACCCAAAGGAAGCTGTGCATCTTCTTTTATGAGGCAGTAATTTGGATCCATGTGGTGTGTTTTTTTTAAATTTAAAAAAGGCTCTTCTGTACATATTGCTAGAGCATTTTTTATCTTCTGTTCCTTCTAAACTGAACTTGCTAACTTTCGAGGGAGGAGGATGAGCGGGGAGGGTTAGGATAGACGGAAATATATATATATATATATTTCCTTATCCTTTGATCTTAGCAGAGATGGGAAAAGCCTGTTCTGTTGAGGCTTTTGGCTAACAGAACAAACAGTGTTTAGAATTTAACTTTGCTTAATTAATTAGTAATTCTGTTTAATGCCGTCTGATCTCCATCCAAAAGGTATTCTGAAGCTTGGAAAAGTGAACATCAAAGTAGGTTAGGTGAAGATGGTTAAGTATGGCATTTAATCTAGCTGCTGCTGTTGATGAAACGTTACCAGCCAGGCCACTAATTAGAAAGAGAAACGATTGTCTGCTATATAAATTCATCAAGCTATTTAGTGCAAAGAATTAAGATAGGTGCCTGAGCTGGTATTGAAGTGATATAATTGCGAACTAATAGCAGTTTAGAGCTGCCATATGGTTTGGCGATGTCTGTCAATTTTTCTTCCTTTTTTTTCCTGAGTGTGTTTGAAGGAACAGGGGGGAAGAGATTTAGGGGCTCTAAAAGTTAAAACGTGGGTTACTTTGGTTGAATTAATGATCAGTGCAAACCGAGAGAACGTTATTAATTCTTCATGTCTTGTCTTAGATAATTCCGTTTGTCATCTTCTGCCCGTCCAGTCAAATCAATTATTCCGATTGAGAAAGTTGAGGGTCAGAAATCAGCTAGTTAGGATGATCAGCTGACAGAATGGTCAAACAGGCAGAGGCGGTTGAAGGCCAGTATTGAGTCCTGACGTCTGCTCAAATAGCCCGGTAACAGCTATCCACCATGCAGACAGTTGCCATGGGAGATGGTGGCCATATTGGTCTGGGTAGCACAGAGATGAATAAAGAAGGGGTTTTGTGGAGGCATAATACTTTAGCGGGGTGTGTTTTCCACAGTTCAACTTTGGCAGTGTTTGCTTAGCACACCAAGCCACAGTTGGCTTAACCAAGTGTAGTAATCTTGCACAAAACCACTGACGGTTGGGTTCATACCACGTACCAAGGCCCTACGAAGAAAATCATGTTTTCGTTTTGGATGCTCTGAGGGGAAAAAAATCTAGCTTCCTCAACTTCCGATATTCCCAATAATTCCCAAAGGTCATTTCTCTCCAACGGACAGAAGGAATGAGACCGTCATCTTGAAGGAGACATCCTATCCTTGGGAAATGATTGGAGATTTCCACCCCCCCCCCACCTCTTCCTTGAAGAAACTGAAGCAAACTGTATAATTGAAGACTTTTAGAAGACGGTTTGTGCCCAGGTGTAAGAGGACAAAATCACCAAGAGCTGATTTGTCAAGGTTGCTTTTTTTTTTTTTTTTTTGCAATATGCCGCCACAGGAATAAACCTGAGGTAATTTTTTCCCCTCAGTTCTGTCCTGCTCGAAGAATTTGCTGGATTAAAAAATTCAAGCGTCGTTGAATTGATGTCGTTCTCGACGAAACGGCCAAAAACTGGGACCAAAATTCCTACTGCTAAGAAGGACCTGTGTCTGATCTTATGACCTTTTTCATACCATGGTTCTTAAGTGAATCACTGCAGTTATAAAGAGAATTATATGGTCATTAAGTGAACCTGGCTTCCATTCATTGACTTCCCAGAAGCCGGCTGGGAAGATAGTGATCACGTGATCAAGGGATGCTGCAATTTTGAGATCAATTTTGATCGCATGACTGGGATGATGCGATGGTCCTAAGTATGAGGACCATTTTTTCAGAAGTGGTTGGCCATTGCCTCCTCCTTAGGGCTTAGAGAGAGGGACTGGCCCAAGTCTACCCAGCTGTCTTTGTTTTTAAGGTTGGACTAAAACTCATGACTTCCTCATTTCTAGCACAGTGCCTTAGCCACTACACCAGTAGTGCCCAAACAAGAGGTGGTAAATCAAGAACTGCCCGTAATCCTGCACGTAACAGTCCACTAAAGTTGGTGTTGTTACAACTCAATTATACAGAATGCAGATGGAGAAGACAGTCAGGGAACTGTCCTTTCTCCGTCCACACCCTTCTCTTGTGCCTGGTTCTCCACTTACAAATAGATGTTATTAATTAACCGACCTCAGCAACAGATATCTGGAAGTATTCTTGTACCAATTAGTTTCTTTTTAATGCAAGAGTACGGTTTCACGGCGTTTGAAATGTAATATTTCTCAGCCCCCTTCCCTTTGTTGCCTTTCCAGCTTCAGACAGAAAAGGAACATTGTGCTGTGGCGTTGGTGGCACACACTTTCTAATTACCAGCAGAGAAAAGAGGCCCTGTGAAGAAGCAAATGAGATGTGTTTTCAAAGATATAATCCTCCTTCAATTGAAAAAGAGAACAAAAAGACTTAGTTTTAGATAGTATGATAGTTTCATCCCCACCCCACCCCCACTCCCCTCTGCCTTTCTGGACTCAGGAGTAAAAACTGTCCACTGATTGGGTTTGCTTGGGTTTTAGTAGATCCCCCCTGCCCCCCCCCCAAAAGCAGGATTCCTAAATAATAATTTAACACATCGACCTAACTGTGTCCCAAATTAAGTGTTTCAAGCAAGCCGGTATTTGTTTTCCAAAATTTTCCTTTGCGGGGGGAAAAAAAACTTGATGGAACAAGCTAATTCATCTTCAGACTTTCTTTATCTTCAAACTTACCCTCAAGCAAGTAAAAAAAAAAAAAGGTCCAGAATCTGATTGTAGATAGTGTGGACCTCCTTCCCCTCCCGGCCTTTATGAAAGTTCTGGGGGTACAGGTAGTCCTTACGACAGTTCACGTAGTGACCATTTGAAGTTACAATGGCACTGAAAAACGGCTCTATGTCGGAGGCAGAGAGGGGGCCAGAGCCGTATGCCAGTTATCAGCTGCCTTCAGAGTCCGACATCAGTGAGGCAGAGGAACGGCTGGAGCCTGTTCCCAGTGTGCGCATGCACCGAGTGGCCAGACAAAGGGAAGAGCTAAAGAACAGGGGTGGCAGCTCTCCAAGCCAGATAAGGTCCGTGACCGTAAATCCTCCCTTGAAAGACTTTGCTGGAAGTGAATGAGCAGAATTCACCGTCAATTAATAAAAGGGGTTTTGGTCGGGACCAGGAGTTGGCTTCATGCTCTTGGGAAGCCTCGGTCAGAACACATTCACGTTGAGTAACTTGCCTGTGCAGGGATGTGCATGTGGACAGACAAAGACTAGAAGTAAATTTTTCCCAAAGAAGGAAAAAAAGACACTTCTGTCTGAATGATCTTGTTTTGAGGGCATTGTTAAAGTGTTCTAAAACAACACGTGCAAAGGATTTTATCAAGGATTTTGGGCACATTGAAAGCAACGTAGTCTAATACTGTGGTGCTCTCTGGGCTTGATGGTTTGCTTGCAGATGTTTTATTACCTGACTACATAACATCATCCGTGCTTGATGATGATGATCTGTTCAGCACTGATGATAATACCTAGTTGGGTAACGAAACATCTTCAAGCAAACCACAAAGCTCAGAGAGCACCAAGGATCCCACAGTTCAATTCTGAGTAGGGACATCCTTCTGTTGGACCATTTAATGCATAGTTATCCCTATAAGAATCAAATTAAGGTCATTTGGCAATTGCGAACCTGACTTTTTGATCTCCCAAATGCATTTGCGTTCATTATGTGCACCAGATCTGTTTCAAACTGCTCTGAGATGAAAACTAAGATCCTTGATGATCTCCCGTTCATTTAAGATAGCAATCTCGCCTAGACAAATGTAATATTGTTGGCAAGGATTTGGGGTGGAAGGTCACATGGTGTGCGGCTGAACCCTTAGCATTTTGCCTTGTGGTTTTTCTTGGCTTGTCCTGCTGCTAGTCTTAACTCTTCCTGGCCATTGTTCGCATTTTATTTTGAAGACTTTTCTTTCAGCACCCTGCTTTTCTATTGTGCGTGTGAGAGATGTGAACTGGTCTCTTTAATTGTCCTGTGCTGCTTTCTTATGCACAGAGACAGACAGCTGAAGGGCACATAGCCTAAAAGCACTTAAAGTTTCTGTATTTCAGTTAAACGGGTGTTAAAACAAAATTTGTTCGCCCCGGGCCAAAAAATGCAATCCTTTGATATTTTTTTCTCCCTATACTATCTACACCAATGATGGAGCAGTTTGACTGATGCAATGATCTTTTATCCTAGACAGCCTGTTTATTTACATATGTATGTATTTATTTAAAAGATTCATATAGCTGTCCATCTGAAGTTATCAGGGCTGCTTTTAAAGGGGGCTTTAAAGAAATAGATCTGTGTTACACAAACGGTGAAGCCTTTCCCATTTATGGAAACGTTTTTATCTGTAGTTGAGACCAGCCAGGGCAATTAAAAAAGAGTCTAGAATTTCTAGAAGCCTGGCACTCTGACAAATCACCAAAAGACACACAACTTCATTTCTTGTAAAGGAATCATTATTTACGTGTGACCGTAAATGTTTCTCCAGGCAACTAACAGAATAAGAGGATAACGGACTTGGAAGGGGCCTTGGAGGTCTTCTAGCCCAACCCCCTTCTCCAGCAGGAAACCCTACATCACTTCAAGCAAATTGTTGTGCAATCTCTTCTTAAAAACCTCCAGGGAAGGGGCACCCACAACTTCTGGTGGCAAGCTGTTTCGTTGGTTAATTGTCCTCACGGTTAGGAAGTTTCTCCTTAATTCCAGGTTGCTTCTCTCTTGGGTTAGTTTCCATCTGTTGCTTCTTGTCCTGCCTCCAGCTGCTTTGGAGAATAGAATTTTTACCAGAACATTGGACTAGATGTGAGGCTGCGGCTTTCCAACCCTTGATTTGCAAGCACCTGAGAGAGACAGAAAATGGATGATCGTTGGAAAAATTGACCCTGCTCTGCCTCTTCAAATACAGATGTTAAAAGTAGCCTGGGCAACAAAATTGCAGCCCAAATGAAGAAACTTTGCCTGCATACCATATTAAAACATAGGTCCAAGGCATTTATTATGGCAAACTTTCCCTTCTCCGTCAATCTTTCTGATAGTCTTTACTTTCATATTTGAAGAATCTAATTTGTCACAGTGCAGTTTTTACCTGCTAGAATGTGTCACTTTAATGTTTTATTTATCTCTCTGAATGTGGAGAAAGATTAAGCTTCAGAGCTTCGAGCCAAGAGTGTCTATTCTCTTTTGGACATCTTTTCTGGTCGCTCTTACTTTGCCTGCTTATAGAAACTTTTAATTTAAGGCTGATGAAGGATAATAAAATAGAACTTGCATGGATACACAACACTAACCGTTAAAGCAGCTTGTTTGTTTGCAATGTGTGAAGATAGCTATTGTGGCTTTTAGTTCTATATGCAAACCAAATCATTGTGGCATTAAGATTTTTAAAAAAAATCTAATTTAGTTTTATGGGTAGACTGGTTGATGACTTTTTGTTGGCTTTGAACAAGAAACAAATGTGTGCCTACAAGTTGTAACAAGCCCATTCTCTTAGTAGAAATCTTCCAGGTTTTAATGCTTCTTTTCTTTTTCTTTTGAAAAATTCACTTTTTTATTTTCTTTGTGTTTGTGTGTTTTTTTTTTTTAAAGCCTGTTTTTCTTCATCCAAAGATCATTTCAGTAGAGGGCAGAGTCCTCTATCAATATTGCACCCTGTTCAACCGAATTATATTTTGGATGCCAAAGTTAGGATCCTGGGAACTACTCTTTTTGGGGGGAGAAAAAAAAATCATGTAAAATTCATGGTTGCACCAAGTTGTTGAAAATGAAGCAACATTTCACATGATTGTTTTGCAATGAGATCCCTGGCATATCAAATAATTAATTTCCCGTGCAGCTATTTTGAATGTTTTGAGGTACAAATGTCCTGGAAAGTGCATCTCTCAATACAGCTAAACTGGGTTTAATGCTGGAAAAAATGTGCTCTGGGTCAAACCTAGAACAAATCTCCAAAAATAGAATAGAATAGAATAGAATAGAATAGAATAGAATAGAATTCTTTATTGGCCAAGTGTGATTGGACACACAAGGAATTTGACTTTGGTGCATAGGCTCTCAGTGTACATAAAGAAAATAAAATAGAATGCATTCATCAAGAATCATAACAGACAACACTTAGTGATAGTCAAGTTTACTAATAAGCATTCAAATTATACTAGGAAACAAATAAACCATATAAATTTTAAGATACAAGCAACATGGTTACAGTCATAAGTGGGAAAGACATAGGTACTAGGAAGGATGCAGTCTTAGTACAGTTAATTTGACAGTGTTATGGGGTTGTTTAGCATTGTGGTCGCATTCGGGGTGTGTGTGAAGCTGTCCTTGTGTCTAGTTCTTCTGGAGCTGTTTTGAGGGTAGGAGTTGAAGCAATTTATCTCCAGGATGTGAGGGGTCTGTAAATATTTTCACAGCCCTCTTTTTGACTCGTGCAGTAGAGAACAAACAAGAGGTTTGTTTCACGCTGAAGATGCTCAAATGTCTCAGAACAAGGTTAGAGATATTCTGTGCATCCTGCAGCTAAACTCAATGCAACTTCTAGAACATTCTCCTTCATTCCGCCTCTCTCTTTTGCACCCAGTTGCCCTGCCCCCAGAAAAGACAGAGGGAGCTTGCAGTGGCGATGAAAAGAAACCCGAAAAGGAAACTGATGGCCGGACAAATGCCAAGAAACAACTAAAATTTGAGGTAAGCATGTTGTCTTTTGTGAGGGCAGGCAGTTGCTCTTAGATCTTGAGAGACGCCCGTTTCCATCCAATTTGACTCCTAATCGGCTCCATGTTAGTGGTTTTGCGAATGCAAGCGTCGTTCAAAACAGCAATGCTGGTTTGGTTCCAAACATTTGGGGAGTGTTCTGAGGTCAGGACAGCTCTGGTTTGCGCCTGGGCCCCTTCCAGGAGAGTTGGAACAACATCAGAACGCTTCCAGAAACGATGAAATAACCCATTTTTGAACTTGAAACGGCATTTTGGGAGTCTTGAAAATGTTTTGTCTTTGAAACATTTCACAAGCCTGCTTCAATGCATGCCCTGTTTTCCTGGAAGATAGAAGAATTCAAGAGTTCAGAGAACTGCTAGCTGCCTGCCCTATTTGGGGAGTGCATAATAAATATTGACGGGACGTGGTGGCTCAGTGGGTAAGATGCTGAGCTTGTTGATCAGAAAGGACGGCAGTTTGGCGGTTTGAATCCCTAGCACCGCGTAACGGAGTGAGCTCCCGTTACTTGTCCCAGCTTCTGCCAACCTAGCAGTTTGAAAGTAAGTAAAAAAATACAAGTAGAAAAATAGGGACCACATTTAGTGGGAAGGTAACAGCGTTCCGTGTGCCTTCAGTATTTAGTCATGCTGGCCACATGACCACCAAGATGTCTTCAGACAGCGCTGGCTCTTTGGCTTTGAAATGGAGATGAGCACCTCCCCCTAGAGTCAGGAACAACTAGCACATATGTGTGAGGGGAACCTTTACCTTCAATAAATATTGGAGAGGATTATCTTGTGTATATGTGGTTGCAAAGTGGTTGCCTAGATTTGTATCATAGAAAAGGACAGATTTGGAAAGAACTGGAATCCATTTCAAAGCCAAAGAGCCAGCGCTGTCTGAAGACGTCTCCATGGTCATGTGGCCGGCATGACTAAATGCCGAAGGTGCACGGAATGCTGTTACCTTTCCACCAAAGGTGATCTCTATTTTTCTATTTGTATTTTTTACATGCTTTCAAACTGCTGGATTGGCAGAAGCTGGGACAAGGAACAGGAGCTCACTCCTTTACGCAGCGCTAGGGATTCAAACCGCTGAACTGCCAACCTATCTGATCGACAAGCTCAGCGTCTTAGTCACCGAGCCACCACACCTCTTTTTTCATCAAACTAGACCTACCCAATTCCTGCAACTGTTGTTCATATGTTTTAGCCTCCAGTCCTCTTTTTTGTTGCTCTTCTTTGTTGCTCTTCTCTGAACTCTTTCTAGAGTCTCCACATCTTTGTTATTTAAACCCTTTTAACTCTAGTGGGGCATGGGTGTGTTTTGTGTGACGTCTCCTCAGTGATGTCCCATGGAATAAATACAGTTGTGAATTCAGCTCTAGATTCATGCCCAATTGGCCTGCAGCACTAGCTGACGTTAGCTGATCTGGAAAAGCTAAGCAGGTCCAGGCTCAATCAGGACCACCAGGAGTGTAGACTAGACTGGGAAACTGGAAAAGAAACCCAACACATTGGGGAAAAACCCCAAACCCGAATGGCTCATTCCAAGAAATCACTAGGAATCCAACTTGGCTCAAGGGAGATCTTTTCTTTGGTGTGTTCTTGTGTGGGTGCAGTAGTTCCATGAGTGCCAGCCAAGCGCCACGGATCCTAACTCTGGCAAAATTTAAATATATTATTATATATATTATTCTTATGTCTCATGAACTGGCGTTAATGATATGCTCTCTGCTGGCTGCCATGACGCTTCTTTCTCCGAGTTTCTGTTTTCTTACTTTCTTGCCAAAGGTGATCAGTATGTTGTTGCTGTAAAAGATACAGATAATGCTGGGAGTAAACAGAGCCAATTACAAGTACGTAAGTGATCTAATTCTCCTCCCTGAGTATAAATTCAGCTAAGTAGACAGATTAAGAGCCTTCCGAGGTTGGCTGTGATCTTGCCAAAATTGTTCCAGGACTGTTCCAGGACTGATAACTGAAGTTGGAAAAGAATGGGCTTTCATCTTTTCTTTTCTTTTTCCCCCTACGCCTCCTGGATTGCTCTTTCAAAATATAATTAGTGAATCAAGCAGAGAGAGATCCTTGGAAAAAAAAATAGGGACTTTTCATGTAGCTTCATTGATATCTAACACAGTCAATGACGTTTCTATGATTTTAGTGCTTTAAGATTCCTTCCTTCCTTCCTTCCTTCCTCTCTCTCTCTCTCCTCCCTGTACTCTTCTATCTCCTTCCTTCCCTCTCTCCCTCTCTTCCTTTTCTGTACATTTCTCTCCTCTTCCTTCCTTGTCCTTCCTTCTTTTCCTTCCTTCCTCTCTCTCTTCTCTTTACTCTTCTCTGTCCTTCTTTCGTTGTCCTTGCTTCCTTCCTTCCTTCAATGTCCTTCCTTCCTCTAATTTCCTTCCTTACAATACAATACAATACAATACAATAGCAGAGTTGGAAGGGACCTTGTAGGTCTTCTAGTCCAACCCCCTGCATGGGCAGGAACCTTATACCATTTCAGACAAATGTCTGTCTAACATCTTTTTAAAGACTTCCAGGGTTGGGGCATTCACAACTTCTGGAGGCAAGCTGTTCCAGAGGTTAATTGTTCTTACTGTTAGGAAATTTCTCCTTAGTTCTAAGTTGCTTCTCTCCTTGGTTAGTTTCCACCCATTGCTCCTTGTCCTGCCCCCAGGTGCCTTGGAGAAAAGTTTGACTCCCTCTTCTTTGTGGCACCCTCTGAGATATCGGAACACTGCTATCATGTCTCCCCTGGTCCTTCTCTTCATCAAACTAGACATACCCAGCTCCTGCAGCCGTTCTTCATATGTCTTAGTCTCCAGTCCTCTAATCACCTTCCTTGCCCTTCCTTCCTTCCTCCCTCTCTCGGTCTCTTTCTTTTCTGTACTCTTCTGTACTCTTCTCTCTCCTTCCTTCCTTCCTTCCCACATTACAACTCATATCAACAATTGTTGATAAGAAAGGCAAAAAACTCTGGAGAGTGGACTCGGCAGTACTTGGAGACAGCAAAACAGAAGAGAAACAACTGGAGAAAATCCCAAAATATAAAGTCTTGCAAATACAAGTATAATGAACATGGCAAACAAAAGCAAAGATAGCGCCAAAAATAACAAATGGTGTCTTGGTTCAATCCCAAAACATCTGGAACATCACTTGAACTTCCATCGGCATTGACAAACCCCCCACCCGTCAATTGCAAAAGGCAGCTTGACTTGGAACAACTTACATCCTGCAACAATATCTTTTCACGCCATTGAAGGACAGCATCTGCCTATCCTAGGTCTTTGGGGAAGGACTCAAGAGGTGGATAAAAATGCCAAATCCAGTCTGAACATCTGTCTGACTGCACGGCCAACTGCCATGATATCCAGTGCTGATTTCTGTCTCGCGGCTGTGCAAGACAGAAGCGTCAAGTGTGGAGATGGGCACCTGCCTGTGCCTGCTTGCCTCCCAGATCAGAGTGGCTAAGCACCCAAGAGACCCTTTCATTTTATGACAGGGCACCCAGGAGTCTGACATGCGACAGCCAAGAGGTCTAAATCGGAGGCAAGAAGCTGAGAATGTTTGTGTAATCTGAACCTCCACTTCCACAACTGTGTAGGGGTCTTTTGGCAGCTTTCAAGCAGGGACCTGTAACAAGCAAGAGACGGCTGCCTTTGAACTCAGCGGGGAACTGGGGGCTTTACCGTTAACTGCTGTAGGGAATTGGTTTCATGTCAGCAGATCAAGGAGGTATTTCAGGCCTTCCATCCTGCCAGAGCTATTTGGAAGTGTTTATTTTCCTTGAGTGCAACAGCTTTTCTTTTAATTGCCCCCATGCCTTCCTTCGCTCCCCGTGACTCCGATTCACGCGAGTTCCACAGAAGGAAGGTGAAGGTCCAGTAAAGTTTGAGGTGAGGCTTCTGGATTGAGACAAGCCAGTTGTGCAAACAGTTTTTTCTTCTTGGAAAACTCAAGGCTGAACTGGAGTGTCTCTAGTTTAATTCTTACCTTAGCCAGGTAAGAAAACCAGGCGTCCTTTCAGGAACTACAAGTAAGTCCTCAACTTAAGGTATAAGTTCTCCTCACACATATGTGGCAATCGTTCCTGACTCTAGGGGGCGGTGTCATATCTGTTTCAAAGCCAAAGAGCCAGTGCTGTCCGAAGACCTCTCTGTGGTCATGTGGCCGGCATGACTAGACACTGAAGGTGCATGGAATGCTGTTACCTTCCCACCAAAGATGGTTCCTATTTTTCTACTTGCATTTTTGCATGCTTTCAAACTTCTGGGTTGGCAGAAGCAGGGACAAGGAATGGGCGCTCACTCCGTTACTCGGCACTAGGGATTTGAACCACCAAACTGCCAACCTTTCTGATCGACAAGCTCAGCGTCCTAGCTCCTGAGCCACCTTACAACAGCTCATTTAATGATCATTCAAAGTTTGATAAGTCAAGTGTTTTAAATCTTGAGTTAAGTCTTGGGGGGGGGGGGGGTGTCCGTGGCCATCGTCCATGGCCACAAAAGGTATTCTGTGGTGGGAAAAAAGGTTGAGAACTACTGATCTAGATTATCTGTTCCTTGGAGGGTCTTTTGAAGCCACAGCCTAACCACAGCCTTTCTCAGCAATCTCTGCTAATAAAACGAATGTTCGAGATTTTTCCCTTGGGAAAAGCATCCTCAAACATAAAAGCATGTTTTACACAACAACTAGCATGTTGTTAATCTGACACACATGTTTGTGTGTTCCTTAGGAATTGCAATGTGATGTGTCTGTTGAGGAAGACAATAGGCAAGAATGGACCTTCACTCTCTACGATTTCGACAACAATGGCAGAGTCACCCGTGAGGTAAGTCAAGTTACACCCCTAAACAGCACCGGATAAAAACAAGGGCAAAGAAAATTGAGAAAACTTGGCAATCTTAAAACTAGTGGACTTCAACTCCCAGAATTCCTCCTCCACAAGTTTGGAAACCTGAGTCCTCATTTTACCCACCTCGGAAGGGTGGAAGGCTGAGTCAACCTTGAGCCTGGTGAGATTTGAACTGCCAAATTGCAGGCAGGCAGCAGGCAGCAGAAGTAGCCTGCAGTATCGCACTCTAACCACTGCGCCACCATGGCTCATTATTATCTTCTTTATTCCCCCCTTTTATTGGTATTATGATTATTACTCGGTTGCTTTGCACGTACACTGGGAATTTCTGCACCAGAGACAAATGCCTCATGCGTATAATCATACTTGGCCATATAATTCAATTCAAGATATGCCATATTTTTAATGGTTCTGCTTAATTTCTTTGCCTTTGCACTTGGCATTGTTTGATGTCAAGGATTAGTGCTGTGCATGTATGTCTGCGTGCTTAAGGGACATTTTAAAAGTGTGAATTTGGAAAGCGATAACCATCTGAGACAAATGATTCTTTAAACAGAGTGTCGAGAGAGTGCCCTTTGCAAATATGAACTGCTTCCTGGCTCTTCCAGTTGCTGTCAGAACAGAGTCAATAAAACAGCAAAAGTCTTTTCAGCTGGACCGATAATCATATTTATCACAAGGAGAAGGAATCTAAGCAGTGGTGGGTTTCAAATTTTTTAGAACCTACTCTGTAGGTGTGGCCTATTTTGTGGGCGTGGCTTGGCAGTCATGTGACAGGGTAGGAGTGGCCACCTTTTAAAATGTGGTGAAACTCATTTAACAACGCTCTTGCTTAGCAACCAAAATTTTGGACTCAATTGTGATGATAAATTCTTTCTTTCTTTCTTTCTTTCTTTCTTTCTTTCTTTCTTTCTTTCTTTCTTTCTTTCTTTCTTTCTTTCTTTCTTTCTTTCTTCCTTTTTTCCTTCCTTTCCTTTCCTTCCCATTGGGTCACTGGCAGCGGCAGGCCAGATTTACTTCCAGGTACGCTGGTGGAACCCCCTCTCACCGGTTCTCTAAATTTCACCAACCGGTTCTCGCGAGTAGGTGCGAGCCTGCAGAAACCCACCCCTGGATCTAAGATGCAAAGAGCAATAAGACTTTGGAAAGCATTAAGATTTTGCTGAAACTCATCTGCTATTATAGATTTAGAAGTGATATGTCTGCCACCCATAAAAGGCGTTCATTTTTCAGGCCAAGATTTTGAGCGTTGCTTAGTATTTCCTGGTTCTTCCATTAGCCTGGATTTAACCTCGCATGTGAAGTAACAAACACACAAAGTCTATTCCTGGAGTTGTCTCTCTTGTACCTCCTTGTCCGTAGGGTGTTCCATTTGGGTAGTGTGTTATACTGGCAATTTGTGTGTCTAGATGAGATTCACACGGTGACAAGGTGAGAAAAAGCAGAATTCCTGTGGATTCAGCAGGGCCCCCGGGACAAATGGAAATTTTTCCTCCGCTAGAAAAAGCGGCAAAGCTTAGGCAAGTGTGAAGTGTTGGTTATTTCTGATGTGGTGAATTAGAGAACAAATTGGCATTTCAGAGAGAAGCGTGTTGCCCATGGGTTGTTACGGAGGCTGAGTGTTGTTCTTTGTGAATAACTTAGTGGATGCCCTATAGCTTTAAGGCTTTTCTTCAGGAGGTTTGTGTTAATCGAGCTTCTGAAAGGTGAACAGAGATAGCAAGAGGATGTAAAAGAAAGGGGTAAAAAAAAAGAATATCGAAAGAGAATTCCTGCTCCAAGCACTAATAGGCTCATTTCTGCTTTTCCCCCCCAAAAATATATTCAGTATTTTTTTATTTTATTTTTATGGGTTTAAGCTATCAAAATGCTTTGGATAAGAAAGAGAGGGAGAGAGAGAGAGAGAATCCAGCTGTTGTGTTTGAAGTGAAGATGGCAAGAAAGATGTTTCTGGCATAGATGAATGCAGAATGTCGGTGCAAAACTATAATTACACTGGAAGGGAATTCATGGATATCTGGAATTACTTTTTCACTTCACTTACCAGCCACAGCATTTTTCAAACACAAGGAGGCTTTTCATTAGCCTGCTTTATTAAGCTTGGAGGGGACGCAGTGGCTCATTGGCTAAGACATTGAGCTTGTCGATCAGAAAGACCAGCAGTTTAGTGGTTCGAATCCCTAGTGCCAGGTAACAGAGTGAGCTCCCGTTACTTGTTCCAGCTTCTGCCAACCTACAGTTCGAAAGCACATAAAAATACAAGTGGAAAAATAGGGATCACCTTTGGTGGGAAGGTAACCATTCTGTGCGCCTTCGGCATTTCGTCATGCCAGCCACATGACCAGAGAGACGTCTTCAGATAGCGCTGGCTCTTCAAGCGATGAGCACCACCCCTTAGAGTTGGGAACGACTAGCACATATGTGCGAGGGGAACCTTACCACCTTCTAAACCAGAATTGCTATGCGATCCCAACCAAACAGATATGTGGTGGGAATGTGCCTATTTGGGAATGGGGGATCCAGGAAAAGGTTTGGGTGCAAAATTAACTGACCCAGGAACTTTACACAATTGCCCAGTAAATTGTAATTGTATGATTGTTGTCTATCCTCTGCCTTCCTGGAAATCCAACTTGGTTTGAGCTGCGGTGATATTACCAAATATGCATAGCTCTTTGAACTGCAAGTGTGGGATTTCAGTCTGTTGGGAGGAATTACTGTTTCTGTGAAGGAGATAAATAAGTGTGGCTACTGGCAGAGTAAACACTATCATTGGGACTTTACACCTGTATTTCCTTCTGTCTCTAGGATATCACAAGCCTGCTTCATACCATCTATGAAGTTGTAGATGCTTCTGTCAACCATTCACCCAACTCGAGTAAAACTTTGAGGGTTAAGCTCACTGTTGCTCCAGATGGAAGCCAAAAGAAGAGAAGCATCATGTTGAACCACACTGGTAAGATTTGACTTGGGCCTTTCTTCCTTCTCCAGACAAAGTATCATAAGATATTCTCTTACACTGGGAGAAACTCTTAAGCTGTGTTTGCACGTTTACACCAAGCCATTGTAAGATTTGTTCATTTCGGATTTAGATCAACATGTTTTTTTACAAGCTAAGACATAATGGTTCATTGAAGAAACCATGGGTTAATCAACGCTGGCTTAATGTGATGTGGAATGGCAACCTTTCAAGAAAATTTAGTAATTGAAATAGTGAATCTTCAAGGCTGGAAATACATCTGTCTACCTATTTTTCACCAAGAATAGATGTACCTTGTTTAGTTGGGCTATGCCAGAAAATCAATAAGAAGAGAGGAAATAACCATCTCCCTCCCTCTCCCTCCCTCCCTCCCTGCCTGTTTCCCTCTCTCTTGTGAAAGCAGATCTTCAAAGCTCAAGGCATCGAGCAGAGAGCAAAGCTGGTGAAGAAGCGAGAAGTTGTGACAAGAAGCCAAGGGGTTCCCTCAGGTAAACTGGAGCAAAATGTTTTATCTCTCTCTGGGGAGATGCCACACTAGGTAGCCTTGGATTTAAGCATTCAGTTTAGCACTTCTGGAAACAATGCTGTGCCCAAGATGTGTTTCTCCCATAGTTCTTCTAATTTTCTAGATTAAAATTCTGTGTCACCCAGGTAACTTTAGATTGTCATGTCAAGATATCTCCCAGCCCTTCTTCCACCAATACTTTCAATTGGAGATGTCAGAAGTTGAAAGTAAAGTTTTCTGCCCAGAATGAATACAACCTGCTAATAAATAGAGAATTGTGTCAACATTTCAGCATGAGGCTTAGTTTTTAAAGGCATTCGTTAGCATGGTACACGATGAAACTAATAGGCATCCTGTAATTTGGGAATAGGTACCATCATGGAGAATCCAAGCCTGAACCAAATGGATGCTACCATCACTGCGTTGATGAAAACATTGAAAGGAGGAACCACTATTTAGATCTCGCAGGAATAGAAAACTACACCTCGAAGTTTGGGCCAGGTATGTTGTACCCATGCCTCGCAATTCATTTCTGATCCTGTTATCTTTTGAAATGGGTCCGTCTTGCTTACTTGGACAGTGAGGCATGCTAAGTATCCAGAGATCAGGATGAGACTTGGAGCAATGGTCCCAGCAAGGGCTGAAACAGATGAAGTGTGGAGGTATCAGCTTGTAAGGACAGCTTTGATTACCTGTTGTTTTCCAGAAAGGTTTTGTAGAGAGCATGGGGAAAGCAAGAACAGCTATGAAGGCAATGGTTAGATAAACAGAGGTTGATCCTGGTCCAAAAATCTGAGGAAACCTCTCAGACAAGGCGTTCTGTAGTTCCAATGAAGGTAAAATGAAGGAGGCATCCCTGTGGATTTTACTAGTTGCTGCCAACTAGTGGCGCTCAACTCCATTTCAAGGCCACTGTCCAGAGACATTTCCATGGTCATGTAGCCAGCATGACATCGCAGAGGGCTGTTATCTTCCCACCGAAGTACCTATTTATCTACTCACATTTGCATGCTATCAAATTGCCTCTGCGTTCTAGTTAGCATATTTAGGAAGCTTTGGATAAGAAGAGGAAGGGGACTGTTGAGGTTGTTTTGGGAGGGGCTCTGTTCAATTCTTAGTATTACTAGAATGAGCATGACACCTGCTACAAGGGGCATAAGTGTGAGGAACAGTGGTAAGTCGAGGACAACCTGTGGTGTGGTGTTCTAAGCAAAAGTCGTTTAAATGAGGTTAGTTAATTGAAGTTCAAAATGTTTATATTTCATGTAATAGACATGTCTATTTCTTCTCTGTTAAACTACCCTGTGACTCAGTGTAGAAGTGATCGTTAGACGTCTAGTATTTATTTATTTTATTTATTTTATTAAATTTATATCCCGCCCTTCTCCTTGTTAGGACCCAGGGCGGCGCACAGGGATGTTAAAATACATACAAAATATAAAATATATGAAATTTAAAATACTTATTTTAATAAATAAACCCTGCGCTAAAACCAAATTAAAATCCCAAGTTTAAAAACTATCTAATGGTCAGTGTGGAGGTTACGCTAGGCCGGCTAGGTGAAATAGGTGTGTCTTCAGACACTTGCGGAAGAGGCGGAGGTCGGAGATGGTGCGGAGTTCAGGGGGTAAGTCGTTCCAGAGGACTGGGCCCGCCACAGAGAAGGCTCTCCCCCTGGGTGTCGCTAGTCGGCATTGTCCAGCCGACGGCACCCTGTGTTTTGTCTCCCCATGCCTCTTCCTGTCTACATCCTCCATGTTCAGTCCACAACAAGGACTAAATCAACACAATTTATCTCTCTTTAATAATGGTAAAATTGTTATATATTAAGAGCCGAGGTGACACAGTGGTTAGAATGTAGTACCACAGGCTACTTCTGCTGACTGCCAGTGAACTGCAATTTGGCAGTTCAAATCTCACCAGGCTTAAGGTTGACTCAGCCTTCCATCCTTCCAAGCTGGGTAAAATGAGGACCCAAATTGTTGAGGGCAAGAGGCTGACGCTGTAAACCGCTTAGAGCGGGGCTGCAAAGCACCATGTAGCGGTATATAAGTCGAAGTGCTATTGCTATTTGCAGCAGGAGTCCTTAAGGCAGCTGCCAATGTCTGTTAAATCAGAGGGGACATTTGCTCAGGTTGCTCTGCAGTTTTTAAATGAACCTTTGTTGTTTCTTAGGCTCTCCACCTGTCGCTCACAAGCACAATCCAACCATCCGGGTTGCCAATCAAGCAAGATCCCGTTCCCATGAGCCAGAGGTCTTCCACGCCCACCAGCGGAGGTCCCCTGTGGTGGATCCTGCCCATGTCAACTTGATGGAAGCTTCATATGCCAAGCTGGCAGAAATCCAGCAGAGGCTGCGAAGCCAAGAGGCCAGCAGGCATTTTGTGAAGTCTCCCAAGACTCAAAGCAAAAACACGGCTTCCTGTCACACCGGAAGGGTGATGAGAGGTAAACCCATCCAAGGAGTACCGCTTCCCGTGGCTTCCCCTACTGCGCGGATGGGCCAGAACCTACCTTACCACCCCATGCAGTCTCAGCAGACTTACAAGAAACACAAGCAGAGGGGGAAAGAGACTCACCAATTGTGCAAAAGCTTCCCAGCTCCTGGGACAGTGGTGGAAAAGGAGCACTCCAGAGATCTGCCTGCGGTCATCTTGTACGAAGGCCAAGTTGGGCAGATGATCCAGAGACACGAACATCATCACCATCACGAACACCATCACCACTATCACCACTTCTACCAGACATGAAATGGACTTCCTCCTTCTCCGCCTCTTGGGAAGTTCTCCCACACTATGAAGGAAGGCGTGTTGTGGCCTCTTGGGGAAAGAGATTGGTGTTGTCCTTATTCCTGTTAGTATTGTTGCTATCACATTAATATTCTGCTAAAGCTATTTTAGAACTTGTATGAAAAACACTAAAAAAAATAATGGTGATGATGATGATAATAATAATAATAACCTAACATTATTTATATTATGTGAAACTGTATCACTTACTTTAATAACTTGTGGTTTTTATTATTTTGGAAAGAATTGGCTTGTTCAACACACACACACACACACACACACACACACACAAAATCCAGAATTGTACACCTCAAATCTCATCAGAAGTTTGTGAGAAGTTCTCTGTGGTCATGCGTGAAGACCTCTTACATTCATGGAGAACTACATGGTGCCTCCTTGAGTGTAGATGTTTTCTTAAGCAAAACTCTGGAGAACTTCCTACTGATGGGTATTAACAAGGGAATGGGATTTTGACGGTGGAAATCTGTAGTTGAACATACACCTTGGCTCATGCAAAGCCCTCTGTGATGAGCTCTGTCTAAAATCTTAAACATTGAAGGAAGCTTCCCTTTGTGATATTGGAATGAAGGGTTAGATACCCTGTTTTCCCGAAAATAAGACCTCCCTGGATAATAAGCCCAATTGGGCTTTTGAGCGCATGTGCTAAAATAAGCTGTCCCCCAAAACTAAGCCCTTCCCCCAAATATTTCAACGCAGCCATGAGGTGACCACGCTCACCACCTTCTGCATCTCAAAAATAATGAGACCTCCCCAAAAATAAGGCCAAACGCTTATTTCAGGGCTCAAAAGAAAATAAGGCCCTGTCTTGTTTTCAGGGAAACACAGTACCTAGTTTATTACACAGGTTGGCTTACGTCATGCAAACCTGTCAGCAATTTCAAAAATGCAAAATAGTTGCTACCTCTTGGATAATTCAAAACTTCTTATTTGATTGAATGTGCTGCCAGAAAAGGAGGGAAGGAGTGATGGAACCAGGGAAGGAATTTTTTTTTTTTACTTGATTGCATTCATGTAGCCTGCTACTCTTTTTACTACTCATCACTTTGTTAGCTATCCCTTCCTACTAGTGATGAGGAAATGGTTCATGTTGCTGGTCAAAAAAAGCTACGATGTCCACACTTTTTTTATTTCCACTGGTGTTTTTTTAATGGCCGCCATTATACGTTAGGTCATTTTCAAACTTTTTTTTTTGCCTTATTGGAAAACTGTGAGAGCAAATGTACTCTGTTATCTTTAGATTAGGATGTCTGTAGGAATTTGTAGTGTTCAGGCAACCGAAAAGCACGGTCAATCTTGGATGATCGCAGGAGACCATCCCTGCTGCTTGCCACAACTAATAATAGGTAATGAGGGATTTCTGGCACCTTACGGTACTGATGGTTTAGGAGGGCATATACCGTATTTTTCAGACTATAAGATGCACCTTTTTGTCTCCCAAAATCGGGTGAAAATGGATGTTCTTGTAGTTTTTTTCTTTTCTTTTGCCATCCGCTGGCAAGATATTCCACAGTGTATTGTTCCCTACAATGACTAGCCTATTCGATTTATTCTCTTGATTTTCTAAACTCCCCCTGTCCCGAAATATTTATACATTAGTTCTGTTTAGAAATCAATTTACCACTGGCTGACTTGTTTTTGGTCCAGCTTTATTTTGCTGCTTGCGTTATTGGTCCTTTGTTTTCCTCCCATATGTGTATATATATATATACACACACACACACACACACACACACACACACACACACACACACACACACACACACACACACATATATATATATATATATATATATATATATATATATATATATATATATATATATTGTTTTCGTAGATTTTCACGGGTGTAGGTATGCTGGCATAGCTGGCTTCGGGGATTTTCCCGTGTATAAGGAAATCCCCTTATACACGGGAAAATCCCCGAAGCCAGCTATGCCAGCATATATATATCTCCTCCCCTTAAAGGGACCTCTTAACATATATATAAATTATGGACTGCAGGAAATAAAAAAGCAATTTACTTGCCTGGTATAGAAGGAATAAGCTTATTTATATGATAGTGTTAAATGAAGTCTGATGTATTCAAGTGATGTTTGTTATATTGCATGCAAACCCATGAAAAGAAGACATTCCATTGGGGGGAGGGGCGTGCGGGGGAGGGGCGGTTGAGAAAAAAGTTTCTTTGCTCCTTCGGAGTGTTTTAAAATGCTGAATGTTTTCTACTTCCCTTAGCAACTTGAAGAAAAATAATATATCTGATCTCCTTCTAGCCTGAAGAGTCATGAATAGGAAATATTCAAAATGCTTAATAAGCAACTTTTACGTTCAGTCTAGTGTTGTCCCAAGAAGACATCCATATCAGAAATGTTCAAATTATGTCCTCTACTCTGGTATCAACAAGATCAGGGGTATTCAAACTTAGCAACTTTAAAACGTGCGGACTTCAAATTCAGGAATCCCCCAGTCAGATCTGATGGCTGAGGAATTCTGGGAGTTGAAGTCCACAGGTCTTAAAAGTTGCCGAGTTTGAACCGAGTAGGATAACCTGCCTTGACCAACTGATCCTGGCCCGTCTTGCCACAGTCGACGCACCCTGGACAAACTTGCCTCAGGACAGTTCAACACAGGATAACTCAAGAGAAGGACAAGTGATTTGTAGCGGGCCTTGTCTTGCTTCAGGTTTGAACCTTCTCAAGTTAGAAGTCTTGGAGGCTGGGGTGAGCTGCCATTCTGCTTGAGCTATTCTCTTGAGCTATCCTGCGGTGAGTTGTCCCTCTGCGAATTGACTGGCAGAGGCACCACAGGCCGGTTCTTCACTGGTTCCAGGGCAGCCCTGCAGACCAGATCTAAGCATCCCGCAGGCTGGATCCAGCTCCCTGGCCTTGAGTTTGACACCCCTGTCCTAGACTCAAGTTTGGAAACTTCTGTCCTAGAAATGCCAGGCTTCAGCTAGCTAGCTAGGGAATTCTGAGATGAGAAGTCAAGTACACTTAGACAGTATCACAATCGAATGTAAGGGGGGGAAAGGGGAAACTACATTAGAATAAGCCACAGAATGCAAAGAGACCTGATTGAGGGATGCCGGTGTTTTAGATCAGAGATAAATAAAGATATTGCATTCAGTTTTGGTCGCCATGATGTGGAGACTCCAGAAAGAGTGCAGAGAAGAGCAACAACGATGATTAGGAGCTAAAACGTATGAAGAATGGTTGCCGGAACTGGGTGTGTTAATGAAAAGAAGGACTAGGGGAGACATGATAGCAGTGTTCCAATATCTCAGGGGTTGCCACAAAGAAGAGGGAGTCAAACTATTCTCCAAAGCATCTGAAAGTAGAACAAGAAGCAATGGGAATGGGTGGAAACTAATCAAGGAGAGAAGCAACTTAGAACTAAGGAGAAATGTCCTGACAGTAAGAACAATCAGTGGAACAACTTGCCTCCAGAAGTTGTGGATGCTCCAACACTGGAAGTTTTTAGGAAGATGTTGGATATTTGTCTGAAGTGGTGTAGGGTTTCCTGCCTAAGCAGGGGGTTGGATTAGAAGACCTCCAAGGTCCCTTCCAACTCTGCTATTCTGTTATCCTAAACTTAGAGGAAGAAAGGGTAGCTCGGTGAACATCCTGAATATAGTTGGTTGACTCAACCATATTCTATTCTAAGATACTGAAAGTATCTTTTAATTTCCTCTCTGGATTTGTCCCCACCCGTTTCTTTTTTGCCTCCTGTTTTGCTTCTTCTAGTTTCCTTCTGGGTTTAGGAGACTTTGACCTACATCGGTTCCTAATCCCCTGCTTGCACTGAGCATTAGAATAACATCACCTATTTGATGAAAATGTGGACGTCTTAGCTACTAGAATTCTTCAGGTAATCCAAATATTGGCTAAGCATTTTCGGGTGGCATTGATTTAACACTCTTCTAAGACTTTGTGGTTCTTTCCAGACCCCCCTCCCCCCGGGATACGCACCTTTACTAAGGCTAGTTTTAAAGTATAAAGTGTACTGGAATAAATAAAGAATTCTTCGGTGTATCAGAAATAAAACGCCGCTTTAGATTCTCTAAAGAAAGCATGAAGAGAAAGGCTTTTTCTAGACATTCGGAATAATGATGATGGTTGCATTGGCTCATGTCTAAGGGTGATCAAGAAACGTGGTTTTTTCTCTCTCATTAAGATAAGAAACTCATTTTCAGTGTATGTTGCTTCAAATTGAAATTGGGGGTTTACATGACTCAATGTCTTACGTTCAGAAAAAACGAGTTGAACATTTGGAGCGTGCCGAGAAAGAGGTTATGCTTGAGAGAAGGGGACATGAAAGCATGTCTGTGTTGCTTTGGTAAAGGGGGGAAAAAACATAGCTGTGTAGAAATCTGTGCTAAAAAAAAAAAGAAGGCAGCATTCAGGACAATTGTGCTTCAATAAAGTCAAAAAAACATTCGCAAAAAGAAGAAGAGACTTCTGGAAAAAATTAAGACATGCTGAATTGTACAGGTTTTCCTAACACTATTAAAAAGAAACCCCGTGAAAAACTGCATCTTTATTAACACGATTATACAGATTGTAGTGCAGATCAGATCTATACCAATACGCAGGTCCTTGATTAGAAACGTGAGAATATCAGATGTCCTGCAAAGTTACCCTAACACAGGGATGGCGAACCTATGGCATCCCTGTGTTAGGGTACACGGAGCCATTTCTTAAGGCACGCAAGGCGTTGCCCTGTCAGCTCCAGGGTGCATGTGTGCGCTGGCCAGCTGATTTAGGCCTTCTTTTGAGGCTGTTCTTCACCATCTGGAGGCTTCTGGGAAGCTCCTGAAGCCTCTGGAGGTGGAAGGTAGGCTGTTTTCACCCTCCCCAGGCTCCTAGAAAGCCTCTGGAGCCTGGGAAGGGTGAAAAAAGCATGCCAAAAGCAGGGGGTCATGCACATAGCATTATGGGCATGGCACGCCCACGTACAACCCCCCCCCCTACGCTCCCCCTGCTTTTGGCACGCAAGCCAAAAAAAGGTTAGCCATCACTGCCCTAACATAATTTGTTTTACACTGTGGCCATTCAGTAGTGGCTAAGACGTAAGATACGAGGATAATGGCTGTATGAGATTCTTTGCCAGATGCATTCAGTGGTGACGGATCTGGAAGCCGATCTTAGCAGATCTTCCTTCTGTCAAAGAGATAGATTGATCGTATCTCCATCTGGCTAAAAGCCTGCAGTCTTATGCCCGCCATGTTTTATGGCTGGAATTTCTATCAATCAGTGCAATAGCCTAGAAATCTCTTCTGAACCTCCAGACAACTGGCTTGGTTAACTAGGAGTTCGGGGTTTATGAGAGGAGAAACACCTGTGGAATGGGACAACTTTGCAAGGCAATGAATGTTGGCCCTGCCATGGTGAGTTGGCCTTGATGAATTGGCCATGGAGAGTTGGCTGTGGCAAGTTGGCCATGATAAGTTAACTATGGTGATTTGACCATGCTGAGTTGGCTATGGCAAGTTGGCCAAGATGAGTTGACCATGGTGAGTGGGCCATGGTGAGTTGACTATGGTAAGATGGCCATGGTGAGTTGTCCCAGATTCAACACCTGCACTACATTCCATATGGTTTTTGTCATCTTGTGCTGCCTCATCTTTCTGTCCTAAAGAAACCTCAAAGGGTTTGACTCATCTTTACAGGTATCTTTTCGAGGACCAATTTCTCTGATTTTTGAAAAGATGGACATTTGATTCCCCCACCCACCCCCTGCCGCTATGGCCTTCCATGAGCATTTGGTCCTGGATCTCTCCTGAGCTAAGTTTTCAAAACATCTAAAGTGAATGTTGAAGGAACCGAGGAAAGATGAACAAAATTATCAGTATTGACGGAGCATTCTTATTTTGGTACATTTTCACAGCTCCAAAATATATCCAGCTTCTGTTTTGTGGAATGCAAGTAACTATCGATGATACGCTCTTCTTTAAAAAACCAGTTATGTAAAAATATGCAGTATTTAAATACTCTGGCATTTGTATTACGTGTGTTCAATGTGAATAGTGGATCATGTCATGTAACACAAGGTTTTTTTTGTTCTCGATTAATTTTTATCTAAAATCTATACCATTTTTGTAAAAAAAAAACCAAGGAAAAAGAAACAAAAAGTTTGCTTTTCGATATTTTGTATAGTTAATATAGATGGTTTTGACTAAATGCTTTATTTATTTAATAGCAAAACTGTGCCAAGAGATACCCCTGTTAATTAAAAAAAAATACTAGTTCAGATGTACAGACATCTCATTTCTTTTTTGAAGCTTGGTTCACCGTGTCTTGTTTCACCACTCTCCTGAATTCCTTCTTTACAAAAACAAAATAATTTCTTCTGTTCCTATTTCCTGAGAAACACTATTGGCACCATTCCGGGTAAGGGGGAGTCTTGGGACATTGGGCTGGTAGATGAAAACAACACAAATTTGCTTCAGATAAATTAATTAGATCTAATCTAACACATCAAAGAATCCAGCATTAACAGCTTTCAAAGTTAAATGTTTTAAATCTGTTAAAACAATAATCTTCTTCTTCTTCTTCTTCTTCTTCTTCTTCTTCTTCTTCTTCTTCTTCTTCTTCTTCTCCTTCTTCTCCTTCTTCTTCTTCTTCTCCTCCTCCTCCTCCTCCTCCTCCTCCTCCTTCCCTTTCTCCTTCTTTCTTTCTACTCCTCTCCTCCTCCTCCTCCTTCTCCTTTTTCCCTTTCTCCTCCTTTTCCTCCTCCTCCTCCTTCCCTTTCTCCTTCTTTCTCCTCTTCCTCCTTCTCCCCTTTCTCCTTGTCCTTCTCCTCCTTCTTCCCTTTCTACTTCTCCTTTTCCTTCTGTTTCTCCTCCCCTTTCTCCTTCTTTCTCCTCTTCCTTCTCTTTCTCCTCCTCCTCCCTCCTCCCTCACCCCTCTTTCCTTTTTTACAGTATTGCTTTGAGGTGTTGTGATGTTTGGCCTCCCTCCCTTTTTTTCTTTGTCTTATTCTAGAGACGAGCACTCATCAAGGATTGCGAGCCTCCAAGTGGCACCGTAATATCATCAGAAGGATCAAGACCAATTTTCATTGATGGTGCAATGACACCCTTTCTAATTCAGCAACTTCTTTGTTCAAACCACAAAAGCTCCACCCAACCCTCTAAATGAATTTCGAGCAGCCACAGCATTGCTTACTGTGATGTGTGAACCGATGACAAAGCCCATCTACCATTAACTTTCAAAACCCCTTTTCCACTGGAGATTCCAAGAACATCTTCTCTTGTCTTTACGCCATCCATGAAAACCATCTACTACTTCTGTGGTAGCCCAAACCCCATTTATAATTTCAAAAATACCACTTTATAAGCCCTTGGTAATGCCACACTTGGAATACAGCATTCAGTTTTGGCCACCACGATGTAAAAAAAGATGTTGAAACTCTGAAAAGAGTGCAGAGAAGAGCAATAAAGATGATTAGGGGACCGAAGGCTAAAACATATGAAGAACGGTTGCAGGAACTGGGTAGGTCTAGTTTAATGAAAAGAAGGACCAGGGGAGACATGATAGCTGTGTTCCGATATCTCAGAGGGTGCCACAAAGAAGAGGGAGTCAAGCTATTCTCCAAAACACCTGGGGGTAGGACAAGAAGCAATGGGTGGAAACTAATCAAGGAGAGAAGCAACTTAGAACTAAGAAGGAATTTCCTGACTATGAGGACAATTAATCAGTGGAACAACTTGTCTCCAGAAGTTGTGAATGCTCCCACACTGGAAGTTTTGAAGAAGATGTTGGACAACCATTTGTCTGAAGTGGTGGAGGGTTTCCTGCCTAAACAGGGGGTTGGACTAGAAGACCTCCAAGGTCCCTTCCAACTCTGTTATTCTATTTTTTTTCTTTAAAAAAAACCCAATGGTGCTATTTCTGTTTATATTTATGGGTGTTTCCCTCCCTCTCCCCTCTGTGCCTTGTGCTGTTGACTCTGATGTGACACACTTATTTGTAGAGTTGGCAAGAGCAATTTAAAGGAGTAACAGATTTTGGGAAGGGGGAGGGAGAGGGAGAGAGAAGAAGAGTGAAAGAGACAATGAGGGGAGGGTGTCAGAGATAAACCTTATTAGGTTTCTTTTGCCAAAGGAGAAAAGAAACGATATTGACTTAAATGTGAGGAATTTAAAAGGGTCCATATGTTCTCACTTTGTGCTTTGTTTCTAATAGATAGGCAGAAATCTTTGAAGTGAGGATTGGCTCAGTGGGGGGCATGCTTCTATAGAGAGAAAGATGCTAGGAGAGAGGATAGAAGGCCATGTGAAAGTCTATTAACCATGCAACAGCAGAGAGAGAGAGAGGCAAATCTAGTGATAATGTACATCTGTTTCAGCGACTTTATAAGCTTTGAACATTTTTTATGTGCTGATAAGTGGATCCTTTTCTTACCATAACTTAGAACTTCAAAGGAGATTGTGTGGATAATGCAAATTGCTGAAATATGAGATTTTCTTACAAAGGCAGGTTTTTTTTTTTTTACACACACACACACAATTTGGAAAGAGAGGGGGGGTGGATAGCAAAAGAGGACAGAATTAAGGCTAATTGATGCCACAGTCTTTCTGGAGCAGTGCAGAAACTTGACAAAAATTGATTTTAGGGGGGTTGGAAATATAAGGGTGGGGGGAAAGTGACTACATTTAAATGTCTTCCCCCCCCCTCCCGTGAAGATTTTAGTTGGAGCAGGAACGTTTGAGGCAGAAGTCAGGTGGCAGAAATGAACCTCGGTGGCAAAGCTGTTGGGGCTAATAGAGGCCTCCGGGACGCGAAAGGAAATGTGACCGGAAGCACGGTGTAATTTGTCCGGCTTCAATGGATTATTCATTTCATCCTTACGATCAGCTGAAGAGTTGACGGAGATAGTACTTCGACTTATATTATCAAATGCTGATAACTAATTAGGTGCCCTGTTTAGTGAAATGCAGGACTAGGGGAGACAGGATAGCAGTCTTCCAATATTTGAGGGGCTGCCACAAAGAAGAGGGAGCCA
This sequence comes from Rhabdophis nuchalis, assembly GCA_039707465.1. Taxonomy (NCBI): domain Eukaryota; kingdom Metazoa; phylum Chordata; class Lepidosauria; order Squamata; family Natricidae; genus Rhabdophis; species Rhabdophis nuchalis. The sequence continues at coordinate 19,097,689 of CM077658.1, forward strand.
ACCTATTCTCCAAAGCACCTGAAGGCAGGACAAGAAGCAACGGGTGGAAACTTATTAAGGAGAGAAGCAACTTAGAACTAAGGGGAAATTCCCTGATCAGGAACACATCTTCACCCTAATGAATTGAACTCATGGTATCCTGCAAACTCCCCTCCCCTTTAGCTCCTCTTTATTCCCTGTGGGAGGGATCCTTCACCGTCCACCTGTAGCCTTACTTTCAAGTCGACCCTCGGTCCTTATCTGGCAGCTCTGCACATGCACACCCTGGGAACAGGCTCCAGCTGTTCTTCTGCCGCACTGATGTCTGACTCTGAAGGCAGCTTACAACTGGCATATGGCCTTGTCCCCCTCTCTGCCTCTGACACAGAGCCCTCATCAGAGCCGTGCGCAGATTCCAGGACTGGCCCATGTTCCTCCCCAACATCTTCACTCTCTGAGTCTGCCACCAGTTCCTCTGGCCGTTGGCAGGCCACAACACCTTGGAGGTCTTCTAATGCAACCCGCTGCACAAGGTAGGAGACCTTCTAACATCTGTGAAAAAATGCTGTCCTATCTTCTCTTGAAAAAGTCCAGTATTCATCTGATTCTGGAATATATCGTGGAGTGCAGAACATGCAGCTTCCAGACTCCCCCCCAACCTCCCACCCAAGGAACAATGAGGGGAAATAAAAGATCAATAACCATGAAAGGCTGTCGCATCTCTTTCTCCTACCACCCCAAAGTGCCTGGATCAGGAAAGTGGCGGAGTTACAGGAAACCAGGGCCCGACCGAAAATTAGGGAACTGCCCCATCAGCAAGAACATTTCAACGGAGGACCAATTACCCAGAAAACCGTTAATCTGGATTTCTGCACGGAAAAAGGAGCTTGGACTCAAAGCCCCCTTCCAGCGCTGAGTTTCCATAAAGCCAAAAAGATCCTTTGAAGATTATTTGGAGCCCGAATGAGGTGGGGGGAGTGAGGGGGGGGGGGAAGCTGTCTCTTCACATGGATCATCAAACTCCCTGCAGCAAATCTCTAAAACTCAGCCGAAGGATGCCCTTTGTTATTTACATTTGGAGTGCTATATAAAACTTGTTTAAAAAAAAAAAAACAACGCCGTGCGAATCCTTCCAGCCCTGCATGGAACGAAGCCGTTTTGGAACGGCATTGATTACATGGCAGGAGACAGGAATTCTGCCTGGAACCTGGACAAGCGTCCTTTTGGAAGTGGGGGGAGGGGGGCGCCTAGAGAAAGGCCTCCAAGCCTGTGTCACGAGTTATAAACACTGCTGGATGGAGCGCTGTAATTGATTTTTGTTCTGTGTTTGTCAAGCTGGCCAGACTTAGGTTGCAGAGATCAAAGCGGTTGGCTCACAAAGGGGGGGGGGGCCCATCCCCCTCCGCTGCCACCTTCATCTTTCCGCTGGCTGTAATGATGATAGCATTGCATCTGCTTCCCAGTTGTAAGTCCAAATTCCGACGGGCTCCAAGTTTCCAAGTGCAATCCCAGTGTTATTTTTTCCGAGAAGGAGGCAACTCACTCCTCCTCTATCCCTTTGGCAATTAGTCCTGGATGTGGAACATCTGGGCTGCAGTCTGGCCACATCTGTTTGCCACAAAGGCCTGTTGACCTCAGCAGGGCTTCACCGAGTTGCAAATTTAATGCGGTACTGTTGAACAGAATAACAGAGTTGGAAGGGACCTTTGAGGTCTTCTAGCCCAACCCCCTGCTCAAGCAGGAAACTCTATACAATTTCAGACTAAGAAAGAGTTGCCCAATCTCTTTTTAAAACCCCCCAGTGTTAGAGTACCCACCCAATTCATTCCACTGATTCATTGTTCTGACTGTCAGGAAATTTCTTCTCCGTTCTAAGTTGCTTCTCTCCTTGATTAGTTTCCACCCATTGCTTCTTGTCCTGCCCTCAGGTGCTTTGGAGAATAGCTGGACTCCCTCTTCTTTGTGGCAGCCCCTGAGATATTGGAACACTGCTATCATGTCACTCCTAGCTCCAACATCTTCCTGTTGGGGCCCTAAGGAGCCTGGTGGGAAAGCAAGGAGGGGCTGGGAGGGGAGGGGTGAGTAGAGGCTGATGAGACACCCCTCGACATGAGCGACATTGAGTTGGCCATGCCCATCCAGTCACATGACCCCCACCCCCACCCCCCAGCCATGCTCACCCAACCAGTGAGAACCATTAACCAGCGGAACAACTTGCCTCCAGAAGTTGTGAATGCTCCAACACTGGGTGTTTTTAAGAAGATGTTGGATAACCATTTGTCTGAAGTGGTGTAGGATTTCCTGCCTAAGCAGAGGGTTGGACTAGAAGACCTCCAAGGTCCCTTCCAACTCTGTTATTCTATATTCTATTCTGAATCCAATTGATCTTTGGCCTCTTCCAGGAAAACTCTTCTGTTCTTTTGAATGTTCTTGTCACGTTGCCATTGTGGGTCTTTACTGGATTCCTGGATGTCCTCCTAACACTGTTGGAACAATGATACGTTTCATTGTCATTTAGGGTTGGGGGGGGGGGGAAACCAGTATTTTATCTGGAACTTGGTTACGTGCCATTCTTCCAATTTTTGCAGTGTAAAATATTTAAACGGTGACCAAAAAACAACAACAATGCATGCTCAAACACGGGAAATCTATGTGCAAAAATGAACATATCAGCAAAACGCATGAATAACGGCAGGGAAGGCTTTCCTCTATCTGTCAAAAACATGCATTCACCTTAGGCATGCTAGGAAAAATATATACAAACGGTCTAACAATTCTATACAGATTTTGGGGGTGGAAATACCAAAGTAAATTCCAACAAGAAGAAAAACTCATTTGAACATAAACAAAAACCAAGAAGATGGAGTGAAATCGTGTTAGAAAATTGATCTGCTTCTGGTCCTGTTCCATTGCTTTCGGTTGGATTTAGTTACCACAAGCCTTTGATGGATGGTGCCCTTTGATTCTGATTTTGTAAACTCCCCCTTTTCTTACTGAAAAAAAGAAGACGAGAACAACCCTAAAGTATTTGGCTCCCAGGGTACGCACAGTTTGTGAAACAGACAGTGCCAGAACTCATCCTCTTGAAATGGATTCTGGAGCCCTCATTGCAGCCTCTTCGTAAGCTCTCCTCTCCACCCTTAGCCTAATACAAATGTCTGGCATGGACTTCAAAATGGCATCAGACAACTTCCATCCCAGAGGATTTTTCTTGGAGAGAGAAAAGAAAAATATTCGGTTCATGAGAACAAGCCAAACTAATCAGAACAGGACAGAAGTAACAAGTTCATAGAATGTGTGACAAATTAACCTTTTTTTCCCTCCTCCTGAAATGAAGCCCTGAATAAGAGATGGATTTATTTATTCTTGTTCTTTTTTATGAAAGTGACTTGGCCACATATTCAATGGTGAAAAAAAGTAAGATTCCACATTTAGGCAAGAAAAACAAAATGCACAGATATAGTATATGTGGTGCCTTGCTCAATAGTAGCAACTGTGAGAGGGATCTTGGAGTCCTAGTGGACGACCATTTAAATAGGAGACAGATGTGTGTAAAAAGCCAACACAGTTCTAGGCTGCATGAACAGAGGGAAAGAATCAAGATCACCTGAAGGGTTAATACCACTTTATAAGGCCTTGGTAAGGCCACACTTGGAATACTGCACCCAGTTTTGGTCGCCACGATGTAAAAAAAAAAAGATGTGGAGACTCTAGAAAGAGTGCAGAGAAGGGCGAAGAATAGTTGCAGGAACTGGGTATGTCTAGTTTAATGAAAAGAAGAACTAGGGGAGACATGATAGCGATGTTCCAACACTAGATGTTTTTAAGATGTTGGATAACCATTTGTCTGAAGTGGTGTAAGGTTTCCTGCCTAAGCAGAGGGTTGGACTAGAAGACCTTCGAGGTCCCTTTCAACTCTGTTATTCTATGCTTTAACATAGATCTAGCTATAAATTAGGATGCAGAATGTGTAGAAGATTCCTGTTGAATAAGAATGAAAATATATCAGTGTAGCTGGTCCTTCTTTTAGCAACCAATGGTTTCCAATATCATGGTTAAGAATATGATCCTTGTTGGATGAGAAGAGAAGTCCCCATCTTCCAACATCCATGGCCAACCAGATGCTCTTAAGAGAATTTGCTAGCAAAACATGAAGGGAAACATGAAGCTCTTTTATTTCCGACACTTGGAATCTGGGTTAGGAACTAACCATGGTTTGTTGTTTTTTTCATGTAGAAGAGTCTCTTTTCCATCCCTAGCCACTTTAGATAGGCCTTGGAAAGATTGGTGAGTGTAGAGTGAGCAATGTAAACCAACATTGAGGAAACTTTCTTCTCCCAAAGTTTGTATCATTGACATGATTGGGTATGGCTAATCTAGTGAAAAGAAGGACCAGGGGAGGCATGATAGCAGTCTTCCAATATCTCAGGGGCTGCCCCAAAGAAGAGGGAGTCAAGCTATTCTCCAAAGCACCTGAGGGCAGGACAAGAAGCAATGGGTGGAAGCTTATTAAGGAGAGAAGCAACCTAGAACTAAGGAGAAAACAATGAACTAACAGAATGGCTTGCCTTCAGAAGTTGTGGGCACTTCATCACACGACAAGGCCTTACCATGTACCAATTACTTAATTACTGCTCTGCGCCAATTCTCAAAACTAGCATGTATGAGAGAAAAGGAAGACGAATACAAAGAAGTAAACCTCAAGTATTTGTGTCCTCCACACAAACTTTGAGTTATTCTCCATCCCAGAAAAACTGAGTAGAATCAGCACTTTACTCCACCACTTGAAAACTCCTTATGGGATGTCAGCGACTAAAACCCTGTAGAACAGGGGTCTCCAACCGTTGCAACTTTAAGTCTGAAGGACTTCAGCTCCCAGACTTCTCCAGCCAGCTGGGAGCTGAAGTCCTTCAGACTTAAAGTTGCAAAGGTTGGAGACCCCTGCTGTAGAAGGTTTGAAAGCCAGGGAGATCTAGGAAACCTGAGTCGCGAGAGGCAAAAAGAAGGAAGCGGCTGAGTCATCCGTGCATATCTCCTCGGAATAAAAAGTCACAGCGAACAAGCTGCCAAACCTGTCAGAGATACCTGAACTTCAACAACTGTCTTTCCCAACCGCTGTCATCCTTTTTTCAAAAAAAGAAAAGAAAAAGAAAAACCCATCGGAATAAAGAGCGAGAGAAAGAGAAAGACATGGCATTTTTTCATGGTGCGTGAAATACCTGCCAAAACTCCACACTTGTTAAAATGAGACTGATTCTCATCAGAGGGAAAGAGAAGTGACATCCCAGCCTTTGTCTTTCCAGACATGTTTTATTCATAGATTGGGGAGGAGAGAACGGGGTGGGTGGATAGAAGAAAATGGTGGCCCAGGACACAGTTTGGGGCAGTGGTGAAATTCAATGTTTTTTTTTTACTACCAGTTCTGTGGCCGTGGCTTGGTGGGTGTGGCAGGGGAAGGATACTGCAAAATCTCCACTCCTACCTCACTCTGGGACCAGCCAGAGGTGGCATTTGCTGGTTTTCCAAACTACTCAAAACTTCCACTACTGGTTCTCCAGAACTTGTAAGAACCTGCTGGATTTCAGCCCTGGTTTGGGGTCGTTTCCATGAGACAACACCGAATGGGCAATAGCTGAACTAGAATTCAAATTTCTGTCAAAATGTGGTTATCCTTCAAAAGAGAGAGCTGGGTTGACCTATAATCAGATTACAAAGTAGGAAGGGACCTTGTAGGTCATCTAGTCCAACCCCACCCCCTACCCCCCACCCACGTAGGAGGCTCTACACCAGAGGTTCCCAAACTTGGCAACTTTAAGACTTGTGGACTTCAACTCCCAGAATTCTCCAGGCAGCTGGCTGGAGAATTCTGGGAGTTGAAGTCCACAAGTCTTAAAGTTGCCAAGTTTGGGAACCCCTGCTCTACACCAATATCCTTGGCCCCAAATCTTCATCAAATCATAAAAGAACCGATCACCTTAAAGGACTGACGGTAGCCACAGTAGACAATATTTTGAGTCAGCTCTCCTGTTATAAAGCAGTTCCTTATGCAGGGAGTCTTCAATTTACAACAGTTTGTTTAGTGACTGTTTGAAGTTATTGTGGCACTGAAAAAAGTGGCTTATGACCGCTTTTAACCTTTGCGACTCTTGCAGCATCCCCTTGGGTACGTGATTGAAATTTGGACGCTGGGCATGGTTGCCACGTTGATGTGATCTCCTTTTGCAAACATCTGACACCAGATTCACTGAACAACCGTGATGCTAACTTAAGAACTGAAGTGATTCACTTAAGAACTCCGGCAAACAAGGTCATAAAATGGGGCAAAGCTTATTTAACAAATCTCTTGCTTAGCAGAAGAAAGCTTGGGTTTAACTGTGGTTGGAAGTCAAGGACGTTGATTGTAGTCCCCGTCCAACAGGCTGATCTTTAATCCAGAGGCATTGAGCCGGGTGGAGGTTTTGCTCAAACTCCTCCCAGTTTTAGTTTCTTTGGTTTTTCAAAGATCGTCTTTCGTTTCCTTCGGCCTTTAAAAGAAACATGGAGCTGAAAGGAGGCATATCCAAGTCTGCTTTTTGTCCTCTTTTCAGTGGGGGTTGAATAGGATTTCCCTGGACAGAAATTGTCCCTGTTAGATGTTTATCTGAACTTTCCCTCCCTCCCTGACTGCTTCCAGTGTTCGGATTTTGCATTCCTGGGATAACTCCGCGAACGAGTCCTTTAGATCCTCAGACATAAATATTTTGGCACATCCCCTCTTGTTTCCCAGGGGGCATATAGATTTAGTGCCTGTAATCAACTTCAAATGCGTTTCCAAATGATGCCCCTGGGATGGTCTGAAGGAGCACAGCCTGCTTGGCTTCAAAACCTCGTCAGGTACGAGTCTACTTGGTGCCTAAGCTTTCCTTTTAAATTAAACAAGGGCTCATGCTGCGCAATCGTTCAACTTCAGTTGTGGGTGCTCCAACACGGGAGGTTTCCAAGAGATTAGAGAGTCCTTTGTCAATGGCCAGGATGGCGAACCTTTGGCATGCAGACGTGGCATGCAGAGCCCTCTCTGTGGGCACGTGTGTCGTTGCCAGATGCTCTTCTGGTTTCCAGCACGCATATGCGTGCTGGCCAGCTGGTCTTCGTGTGTGCCAAAATGCTAGAAACCTGAAGACCGGTGCGCATGCCTGTACCGGTCACCTGGCCTTTGGGTTTTCGGTGCATGCCTGCATGCTGGCCAGCTGGTCTTTGCACGCACTGAAGCGCTGGAAATCCAAAGACCAGCTGGTCAGTGCACATGCCAGTGGTGGGTTCCTACAAGTTTGCATCAGTTTTGCTGAACTAGTGGTGGTTTGGTGGCCTGGGTCACTGGCACCGGCAGCAACCAAGGCATGACATCCCCCCCCCGCCCGAACCAGTTCTCCTGGCAGCACTGTAGGCACTGCCATCTTGCTTTTGGCATCTGCACATGCGCAGAACAAATTTTATTGTACTGTGTATGCACAAGCCAGCAGTAGTGGCTGCTGGAACCCACCCCTGGCGCATGTACACACTGGTCACTTGGTCTTCGAGTTTCCAGCTTTCCAGCGCATGCAAAGGCCAGCTGGCCCTTGTACATGCATACACTGAAGCCCAAAGAGCAGATGGCCAGTGTGCGCATGTGTGTGTAGGCAACCTGATCTTCGGGTTTCCAGTGTGCACATGTGCATTCCATTTTGGCCACTCAGTGCTGAAATAGGTATAGGGTCTCCTGCTTGAGCATGAGGTTGGACTGGAAGATCTCCAAGGTCCCCTCCACCTCTGTTATTCTGTTATGCTACACTTCTCCATGCCCATCATGACAATCGTCTGAGGACAGACACACCTTCTTCACAAGAAGCCCCTTGGGACCAGACGACAACATGTTTCCAGTACAGCCCTCGACGTACGACCACAATTGAGTCCCAAAATGTCTGTTGTTAAGCGAGACATTGGTTTTGGAGCTTTGCCACATTTTACCACTTTTCCTGCCACACTTGTTAAGTGAATCACTGCAGTTGATAAGATAGTAATCCAGTTGTTAAGCGAATCTGTCTTCTCCATTCTCTTGAGAGCATCCGGTGGACCATGGATATTGGAAGACCTTGGCCCTGTCTCCTCTCTGTTTGTGCCAGATATTGGAAGACTGCTATCACGTTGCCCTTAGTCCTAAAGAGTGTAACAGAATAGCAGAGTTAGAAGGGACCTTGGAGGCCTCCTACCATTTCAGACTGGTGTCTGCCCAGACTCTACTTAGAAACCTCTAGTGATGAAGGACCTACAACGTTTGATGACAAGATGTTCCACTTGTTAATTGTCTTCACTGTTAGGAAGTGTCTCCTTCATTCTAGGTTGCTTCTATCCTTGTCTAGTTTTCATCCTTTGCTTCTTGTCCTGCCTTCAGGTGCTTTGGCGAAGACCTTGATCCCCTTCTTCTTTGGGACAGCCCCTCCAATATTGGAACATGATATCATGTCACCCCTAGCCCTTCTCCCCTGAACTTTTACAGAATAGAGCATGACAGAGTTGGAAGGGACCTTGAAGGTCTTCTAGTCCAACCCTCCGCTCAAGCAAGAGACCCTATACCATTTCAGACAAGGGGCTGTCCTATTATCTTCTTAATAACCTCCAGTGATGGAGCACCCACAAGTTCTGAAGGCAACTTCTGCTCCTCTGGTTAATTGTCCTCTCTGTTAGGAAGTTTATCCTTTTCACGCGTCTGTAAGGTTTTTTTTTCTTTCTTTCCCCCTTTCTGGACTTTGAGAGAAGAGGGAGGGAAAAGAGCAAAGGCAGAAGTTCCCCTAGTCTTGGCAAATCACGAGGCGGGTTTTTTTCCCCTGGTATTTTTTTTCTTCCCATTTTGTAACATCAAAGCCAGTTCTGCTTCTTTGATGTCCCTGCATGCTGTTTAAGGTAAAGCATGAATGGAGAAATGTCAATCTGCAAGGTGTCCGTGTAGTTTATGCTGAACACTGAAGAGGACTTATAGATAAAAGACGAACACGAGGCCTGATAATGAATGTCCAACAAGGAGGTGTGCATATCTAAAAGACGCACTCAGCTGGAGAATCGCTCGGCAAACCTTAAAACTCTACTTAGCTCAAGTTTAAGAGATTAAAAAGTTTGCCTTTTTTTACATCTGAGGAAAGTCGGTAGAAAAGTACGCCGTGCAGTTTCTTGTTTTCTAATATATATAAAAAACTTTTGCAACCTTCCAACAAACTACGTCACTAGGAAGCCAGATTCACTTTTATGGCTGTGTTACTAACTGGGGCAATTCACTTAATAACTGCGGCAAGAAAGGACGCAAACTAGGACCAAACTTACTTAACAGCCACCTGGCTGAGTGATGGAAATTTTCAGCTCGGTTGTGGTCAAATGTCAAGGACCTCTGTACAGGTAGTCCCCATCAGTTCACTTAGTGACCGTTCTAAGTTACAACAGCAGTGAAAAATGTGTCAAATCACAATTTTTCACACTTACAACTGTTGCACGCTGGTCACGTGGTTTAATTTGGGATGCTTGACAACTGACTCAACATTTGTGATGGTTTCAGTGTCCCGGGGTCATGTGATCTCCTTTTGCGACCTTCTGACAAGCAATGGGAATACCAGATTCACTTAACAACCGTGTTAACAACCTGCAGTGATTCACTTAAGAAATGTGGCAAGAAAATGTGTACAATGGGGCAAATTGTTGTGGCCCGCCAGTGGCCAGCAGATCTGGCAGCATATTCGGACAGTGAGGAGGTTGGGGAGGAACCTGGGCCAGTCCTGGAGTCTGTGGAAGGTTCTGATGAGGGCTCTGTATCGGAGGCAGAGAGGGGGTCAGAGCCATCTGACAGTTATCAGCTGCCTTCAGAGTCAGACATCAGTGAGGCAGAAGACAGCTAGAGCCTGTTCCCAGTGTAGACATGTGCAGAGTTGCCAGAAGAAGGGAACAGCTAAAGAACAGGGGTCGACTTGGGAGTAAGGCCACAGGTGGACGGTGAATGGCTTCTTCCAAAGGAAATAAAAGAGGAGCAAAAGGAGAGTGGAGTTTGCAGGAGACAATGAGTTCAGTTCATTAGGGTGAAGATTTGTTCCTGACTTCTTGCCAAGTAATTGCTGCTACAGAGTGGCGTTTGGAAGATATCAGCCTGGCAGCTCTCCAAGCCTGATAAAGGTCTCTGGTTTGGAAATCTCATGAAAGACTGTGGGCTGGGACTTTGCTGGAGAGGAATTCCCTTTCAGCTAAATAAAATTGGTTTTATCAGGACGAGGAGTCAGCTTCGTGCTTTTGGGAAGCCTAAGTCAGAACACAAACTTCTCACTGAGCAACATAAATTTTGGGCTCAATTGTGGTCGTACATCAAGGACCTCTGTAGTGAGTTTCATCCATGCTGCCCAGAGACTTCTGGGAGTTGAAGTCCAGCCATATAGCAACTTCCGTTTAACTTCTGTTTCCTTAGGCACTTCATTCGCCCTGCCCTGTCCCTGCTTGGATTACACTCAACTCTCCTTCAGTGGATCTCTTCGTCTGATCCCGGTCTCTAATTATGCAAGCATTCATCCAGATTCCAACTCCTGATATTGCTTCAGCTCACCAGATAACCGGATGACTCTAAATGGAATTTCAATCGCTCCCTGCCCTGAAACCAGAGTCGAACCAGCAGCCCTGGGCATTCTTGAAGCTGTGCCAGTTTTCTGATAAATTATCATCCCTCCCATGCTTTCACCTATCTTTTAATAACTTGGAATAATGGGGGAGTGTGCTTTATTTTCTCCCCCCAGGGTACATTTGTTCAATGGCCTAATTATTTGGATGGTTAAGGGAAATTCTCCCTGATGTTTAACCTTAATCAAGTCTTTCTGCCTTCAAAGGGATCTTAAGGTAGATAAGAGCAAAGATGAAGGTGGAACTGCTTTTTTGGGGGTTGCTTAGCTGGCCCGAGAGATGATTCTGCCTGCCAGAGAAGAAAGCTCTTTCAAGAATCCCAACTTGAGATGCTGAGTCATTGAAGGAAGATGAGCAGCTCTAATAGAAAGGAACAGGGCTATCGTTTCTTCTTTGGCTTTTTATACTTTTAAGATGTGAAGCTTAGCCCATGAAAAGATGAAAATAAAACCGAAGAGGATGCCCGGAAAGCCATTTAAGACTTTGAACACTCATTCTTGCATTTCATCTTTTTTATCTTCTATTTCATTTTGATCCTTCATTCAGGAGGGCCCAATTGAGGTAAAGGTAAAGGTTCCCTTCGCACATATGTGTGCTAGTCGTTCCCGACTCTAGGGGGCGGTGCTCATCTCCGTTTTCAAAGCCGAAGAGCCAGCGCTGTCCGAAGACGTCTCCGTGGTCATGTGACTGGCATGACTCAATACCGAAGGCGCACGGAACGCTGTTCCCTTCCCACCAAAGGTGGTTCCTATTTATCTACTTGCATTTTTTTACATGCTTTCGAACTGCTAGGTTGGCAGAAGCTGGGACAAGTCACGGGAGCTCACGCAGCACTAGGGATTCGAACTGCTGAACTGCCAACCTATCTGATCAGCAAAGCTCAGTGTTTTAGCCACTGAGCCACTGAGTCCCAATTGAAGGGCGAGAGAAATACCAAACTTACATGACCTGTGAGGTAATATTTTATTTCTTTGGATTCAGGTTGGGGGGGGGGGAGAAGAGTTGTAGCCAGATTAAAGGCAAATGAAAGCATTCAGACCCCGTTTGGGATAATGATGAGCTAGATCTCTTAGGAAGCAGAGGATTGTTATAAGAGGCAGTAAGGATCAACCAGCCTTTAAAGGAGATGGAACATGGTCTCTGAATCTCTGGGAAGATCAGAATGCAGGTTGTTCTCAACTTACAACCATTCATTTAGCAACTGTTCAAAGGGCACTGAAAATGTGCCCTTTTTCACACTTATGACTGTTGCAATATAGCAATAGGACTTAGACTCAAAAGCAGCCTGAAAAAAGCCTCAAAAACATCCCGAAAAAAGCCTCAAAAGCAGCCTGTAAAAAGCCTTAAAATTGCCGCCCAAAAGTCTCAAAAACACTGAAAAAAGCCTCACAAACAGCCCCCCAAACCCTCAAAAACAGCCTGAGAAAAACTCAAAAACACACCAAGAAAAGCCTCGAAAATGGACTGAAAAAATACGGGTTACTATGACAGGGAAAAGTACTTTTTCTATTCCAAACAATACCGATAAAATTAGAACCAAGGGAAATATTCTTGGACACCTCATTGGTTACGGATACCACAAAGGAGATTTTCAATGCGGCTCAAGGATGGATTCTGAAAATGTGCTGAAGAGATATCTTTGGACCTTGACTCTTCCCAGGAAAGGCCAAACCAGAAAACTTCCTTTATATCAACAACTCTTCTTCTCTGGATCGGATCAAAGGAAGATCCCCCCCACCCCACCCCAGAAGTGGGATTTTTCTCTTTCTTTTCTCTCTCTCCCTCTGTTCCAAACTGGCCCCTTTGTTTCTTCCCTGCTTTTTCTGACACAAAGGGAAAACAGTCCTTCCTTCCTTCCTTCCTTCCTTCCTTCCTTCCTTCCTTCCTTCCTTCCTTCCTTCCTTCCTTCCTTCCATGCCAATCCTGTTTCAATTCCTTCTTCTGAAATGCTATTGCTGGCTCTAATTAGTCACTCATATATATATTTTAAAGAAGAGATTGGAGTTGAGAGAGAAAGAGAGAGAAAAGCCATGGGTTGCCTTGCTTATTTAATAGGGCTCCAAATATTTGCAGGGAAATATAACTATTGAATAAGATCTGCTTTCAAGTGTCAAGTCCTTAGCATGTCAGCTAAGGGAAAACTCCTGACAGGTATTAGGTGAAGAATAAGCATTGCCTGACAAGGGTGTTTGCAGTAAAAAAAGAAGAAGAAAAAAGAAAAAACCCACATCAAAATGTAACAATGAAGAAGAAGATGGAAGTGAAAAGGTGGGGGAGAGAGAATGGGAGGGGAGGAAATTCACCTCTCTCTTTTTCTTCTTCTTCTTCTTCTTTTGTTAAATAGGAAACTTTTACTTCTCCGTGCTAGGTTTGGAAGCATTTCAGCTTTCCCATTTGATGGGCCCTTCCCAAACTTCTGGTAGGCCTGCTTTTCACCCTCCCCAAGCCTCCCTCTGTGCCCTGCATTTATCTGCATCCAAAACGGGCCGCGTGGGGACTCCTGGGAGGGATGGGGCCATGGGCAGGGCCAGCCAGGAGTGGGATTTGGGGGTTCTCCGAACGGCACAGAATCTTAGCTAGAGGTTCTCCCGAACCCCTGCGAACACCCAGCAGCCCACCCTTGGAGTGTTGTTACCTTTCAACCAAAGTGGTACCTATTGATCTACTTGCATTTGCATGCTTTCAGATTGCTAGTTTGGCAGGAACCCTAGCCATCATGTTGTTTGGGGGGATCTTGGAGTCCTAGGGGACAGTCACTGAAATACAAGGCAGCCGTGTGCTGCAGCTGCCAAACAAGCCCACACAATTCTAGGCTGTGTTAACAGAGGGATAGAATCAAGATCACGTTAACTGTTAATACTGCTTTATAATGAGTTGGTAAGGCCACACTGGGAATCTGGCATCCACTTTTGGTCACGCAATGTTAAAAAAAAAATGTTGAGACTCTAGAAAGAGTGCAGAGAAGAGCAACAAAGCTGATTAGAGTCCTGGAGGCTAAAACATATAAAGAACAGTTGCTGGAATTGGGACTGTCTAGTTTAATGAAAAGAAGGAGTAGGGATGATATGATAGCAGTCTTCCAATATCTCAGAGGTTGCCACAAAGAAGAGGGGGTCAAACTCTTCTCTAAAGCACCTGAAGGCAGGACAAGAAGCAACAGGTGGAAACTAATCAAGGAGAGAAGCAACCTAGAACAAAGGAGAAATGTCCTCACAGTTAGAATCAGCGGAACAACTTGCCTCCAGAAGATGTGGGTGCTTCAACTATGCAAGTTTTTAAGAAGAGGTTGGACAACCATTTGTCTGGTGGTATAGTGCCTCAGCAGGGGATTGGATTAGAAGACCTCCAAAGTCCCTGGTTATCCCAGTTGCAATGTATGGCTGTGAAAGCTGGACCATAAGAAAGGCTGAGCACCAAAGAATTGAGGCCTTTGAACTTTGGTGCTGGAGAAGATTCCTGCGAGTCCCTTGGAGTATAAGATGATCAAAGTGCATCTTATACTCCGGTGCATCTTATAGTCCGAAAAATACAGTACATAAAGATGGAAGAAGATGTTTTGCTCAGGACCTCAAATAAAAGAATTCTGCAAGTCCCTTGGACTGCAAGGCCGTCCAACCAATCAATCCTAGAGGAGATCAACCCTGACTGCTCTTTAGAAGGCCAGATCCTGAAGAGGAAACTCAAATCCTTTGGCCACCTGATGAGAAGGAAGGATTCCCTGGAGAAGAGCATCATGCTGGGAAGGATTGAGGGCAAAAGAAGAAGGGATGACAGAGAATGAGGCGGCTGGAGGGAGTCATTGAAGTAGTAGGTGTGAGCTTAAATAGACTCCAGAGGATGGTAGAGGACAGGAAGGCCTGGAGGAACATTGTCCATGGGGTCAGGATGGGTCAGACACAACTTTGCAACTTTACAACTAACAACAACAACAACAACAAGTCCCTTCCAACTCTATTGTTCTGTTTTGTTCTGTTTGTTCTGTTTTTTAATGCAGGGTATAGAGGAGAGGGCCATCTACAGATCAAAGACCGATAGCATGGGCAGGTAGGGTTGAAATAAATCTGTCGGAATGGTTGCTGGTCAGGATAAGCCATCATGGATCAAATGGACCGAGAAATTGCTTCCCTACCTTGTTAAGAAGCCTGTGGTCTGACATTCTTAAAAAGGGTAGAATTCAACACGCTGGCAATCTATAGATCCTGATAAGGTATGCATAGGGATACAATTCCTTTGAAGTTTAGCTTAGCTAAAAACAAACAAGTTTGAATTGTGTTGCCCCTTTGAAAATGGGGAGGGGGTGCGGTTGGAAAAAAAATGAGAGTTGGTGGGAGATGCAGGGTGGTTCGTATCTGCAGTTCGGGAGGAAAATAAGAAATAGCTGCTTTAGAAAATAAAATAAAAATCAAAGTGTTTGCTGCAAACAGCATGTCTACATCAGAAAAAAAGCCTGGCGCAGGGAGAGTGGGAGGGGGAAGGTCTTTAGATGTAAGGGATTATGAAAGAGTGAATATAATTTGCAGATAAAATGCAAGTGATTAAGTTAATGAAGGATAATTTTGCCAGTTTGAAAACTATAATTAATAGGAATTAATTGTTTATTTAGAAACTTAGCCGAGCTCTGCTAATACTAATAATAACAGAGGGAAAACATCAAACGTGATGCCACTGGAAGCTTGTATAATGAAGAAATGATCCAGATGTTCATAAAAGCTTATAAAGCACTTTTTTTAGAAAAAGAAAGAAAAAAGAAAGAGAGAGACCGAGCATGTATCAAGAACTCGGATGATAAAAAGATGCTACTTGCTGTTCTGCTCTTCTTTTAAACACATCCTTTCTGAAATAATGATTATCATTTATACTTTCATCTTAAGTTAAATAGCATATGGCTTTGGCTGATTAAAACCCCCTCCTGATATTTAATCAGCATCTTAGTATCATGTTTCTAATGGAAGCTGCTGTTGCCCTGCTGATAATAGAAGCTTTTTAAGCAACATCTAAAGTCTCTGGATCAGAGCTTCTGGCTAGAGTGAGCCTTTGAGCCTCTCCTTATGGAGGGACTGCAGAAATATCTCTTGCTGGTTTGTGGGTTTTCATGGACAACTTCAGTAGAGTTGAAAAACATGTTCGCTTCAAACTTTCCGCTCAGACAAAGACTCCTGTTTCTTCACCCCCTTCCTTTATAGCACGGATTTCAAATATGGGCCCAGGACATATTGGGCCACGAGCTGGCCATGCCCATTTTAAACTAGCTGGTTGTGGAAGTCCATCTGGGTGAGCTAGGATGAACCTTGAAAATCAGATTACGTTTGTGTTGCTGCAGAGAGTCTCCCCCTTCGGGGTCTTTTTATGGGGGTCGGAGGGGGGCAGAAATTCTGACTTGGGGTCTGCTTCAGCCTTCTGGCTTTAGGCGAAGGCTGGAGGGAAGTGCCACTGATAGCAAAGAGCTGGGGGGGGGGCTTGTTCCAGTGGGGCTGCATCATGGCCTGGAACTGACTGACCATCTCAGTCCTCTGAGCCTCCAGGCGCCGGAACCTGGACTTGCACTCCTCTGCTTGGAAAGCCTATGCTGGTAGTCCTCAGTGAGGTGGTTCTGCTGAGCCTCCTTCTCGGTCAGATGCAATTTGAACTGAGCTGTTTTGCCAACTCTTTCTCATGGTGGCTGCTTAGCTCCAGCAACGGCTTCCTGTTGGGGCCCTAAGGAGCCCGGGCGTGCAGGCGAGGAGTGGCCAGCGAGGTGCCCTTCGATATGAGTGACATCGAGTTGGCCATGCCCACCCAGTCACATGACCACCTAGCCCCACCACCCAGCCAGTTATTAGGCAGGTCGTATTAATGGTCCGTGTGATTTAAAATTATGAATCTAGTGGTCCCTCAGGTCCAAAAGGTTGGGCGCCCTGGACTAGAAGACCCCCATAGTCCCTTCCAACTTCTGTTCCTCTATGTTCTGTGTTACCTAGTTGAGGTAAACAACTAAGCTCAGAGAGCACCAAGGATGGCGCCATTGAACCCTGAGCTAGAAATATTATTTTCTACTAATCCTTACCGTTTCTTGCCATGGGTCACGTTTGCCAGGAAGAGAAAGCTAAAACATCTGAAATGCTATCTTAGCCCTCTTGCAAGGGATAACAAAGACTTTTTGACTCTTGCAGGGTCTCACAGCCTTTCTCTCCCATTGTTCTATTTTGCTAGCTTTTCTTTTTCTTTTTATAGCAAGCAAATGTGTAAAATCACACACCCCCTTCAGATCAGCAGCAGAAAAGGGACAGCAAGCGACAGTATCCTCAAGGTATTTCCTGACAGCTGACCAAACAAAATGCAACACATTTCTCTCTTTTTTCCCCCCCCATTTCTTTTCTTTGCCTTCCTCTCTGCTTCCCCCACCCCCCCCCCCACCCCGTCCCCTTTTCTGTTGCAAACATCAGAGGGAAAAAGTTGCAGATAAAACCGATGAACCGTTTGGGATTTCTTTCTGAGGCTTCACCGTTTGATTCTTTCCTAAGCGGAAAGCATTAAAAATATCAGTTAACCTGTTTTGGATGGCCTTCTATCCCAGGAAGGGTGATCATAATAAAAAAATAGCAGCAATAGAAAGATTGTGGAGGTCTCCAGCTAACCGAACTATGTTTTTGGCGGGGTGAAGAATGGTGGCGGGGTGAAGTACTGTTACAGAGGAAAGCAGGGACCTTTCAGCACAAAAGCAAAGCAGTTGTGGTTGTTTTAGTTCTAACACGTTAGGCATTTTGAAAGGTAAAGGTTGGATGCCTTAAAAAAAACCTGATAACAATCTAATCACTCTAGTAGTACCATCCATGTGCAATTCCCTGAAAAATACTGATGCTTGAGATTTAAAAGCAAATTTATTTTATTTTTTATTTTAATCATATTTATATCCCGCCCTACTCCACGAAGGACCCAGGGCGGCGCACAGGAATTTAAAAAACATACAAAGGATAAATACAAAATTTAAAAACATATTAAATTACAATCCTATGCTAAAACCAAATTAAAATCCCCAGTTTAAAAACTATCTAAAATAGCCCCGACGGGAGGTTAGGCTAGGCCGGCTTGCTGAAAAAGATGTGTCTTTAGACACTGGCGGAAGAGGCGGAGGTCCGAGATGGTACGCAATTCAGAGGGTAGGTCGTTACAAAGGGCAGGGCCCGCCACAGAGAAGGCTCTTCCCCTGGGTATCGCCAGTCAGCATTGCCCGGCTGACGGCACCCTGAGAAGGCCCTCTCTGTGGGAGTGGATCGGCCGAAGGGATGTATGGGGCAGGAGGCGGTCTCGCATATAACTAGGCCCCGAGCCATGGAGCGCTTTAAAGATGGTCGTCAGAACCTTGAAGCGCACCCGAAAGGCCACAGGAAGCCAGTGCAGCTCGCGCAGGATGGGTGTTATATGGGAGCATCTAGAGGCTCCCGTAATCACCCGCGCAGCTGCATTCTTTTGCAAATTTCTTTTTAAGACTTAAAACTTCCAAACCTAATAAGTAAAGGTAAAGGTTCGCCTCGCGCATCTGTGCTAGTCGTTCCCGACTCTAGGGGGAAGTACTCATCTCTGTTTCAAAGCCGAAGAGGCAGGACTGTCTGAAGACATCTCCGTGGTCATGTGGCCAGGATGACTAAACAACGAAGGGGCAAGGAAGGCTGTTACCGTCCCACTTTCCTACTTTAAACAGCAATAACAGAAGCTTCTTGCTGGCTGATCCACCCTCTTCAGGATAAAAACAAGGATAGGATTTCCCAGTTGCAATGAATGGCTGTGAAAGTTGGACCATAAGGAAGGCTGAGCGCAAAAGAATGGAGGCCTTTGAACTCTGGTGCTGGAGGAGACTCCTGTGAGTCCCTTGGACTGCAAGGCCATCCAAACGGTCAGTCCTAGAGGAGATCCACCCTGACTTCTCTTTAGAAGGCCAGATCCTGAAGAGGACACTCAAATGCTTTGGCAACCTAATGGGAAGGAAGGAATCACTGGAGAAGAGCCTCATGCTGGGAAAGATTGAGGGCAAAAGAAGAAGGGGACGGCAGAGAATGAGGTGGTTGGATGGAGTCACCAAAGCAGTCGGCGTGAGCTTCAATGGACTCCAGAGGATGGTAAAGGACAGGAAGGCCTGAAGGAACATTGTCCATGGGGTCGCGATGGGTTGGACACGACTTTGCAACTAACAACAACAAGGGATTATTTATGAATTGCCTTGTGTATTAAATTGAAAAGAAAGGCAGGCGACAAATTAAATTAGGGAACTAAACATGCTACCAAGCTCCATCTGTTGCACCAGCTGTAGTCTGTCTTAGAGAAAAGACATCCCTGACAGCCATTCCCTTATAACCTTCCAGATAGGAATATCATAATTTACACTGTGTGGTTTTCTCTTGAGAACATATTTGGCAGGGTCATTTGTTTTAAACAATGTTTTCAAAGTATGGTTCAGATCACATTTGGATGGAGTAAAAATTCCCAGGCTACAAATTGGTTTTAAAACCTCTGGGGCAATCTCAGAATGCCAGAAGTTCTAGAGAAGAAGTCATCAGAGAATTTATGATTTAAATTAAGTATAAACACATATGTGCTCGTTGTTCCTGACATTAGGGGATGGTGCTCATCTCCGTTTCAAGGCCAAAGAGCCAGCACTGTCTGAAGACGTCTCTGTGGCAATGTGGCCGGCATGACTAAACGCCAAAGGCACACGGAACACTGTTACCTTCCCACCTTCTTACTTTAAACAGATGGACTGCAAGGCCATCAAAGTGGTCAGTCCTAGAGGAGATCAACCTTGACTGCTCTTTAAAAGGCCAGACACTGAGCCACTGCGTCCCTCAAATTAAGTATAGTTATGACTTTTAATTACGACAACTCAACAACCTGGTGCAGTACTTTACCTATATTCCTATATTCCAGATGCAGTTCCATGGAGATCTACTTTAAACAGCAAGGGCATTTTTCCATTGAAACCTGGATTCTGATCTATAAGTAGCTATAGAGCCTAGACTAAAGAATACAGAACAATAGGGTTGAAAGAGACCGTGGAGGTCTTCTAATCCAGCCTCCTACTCAAGCAGGAAGCACTATATGATTCCAGACAAATGGCCATCTAATGTTTTCTTGAAAACCTCCAGTGATGGAGCACCCACAACTTCTGGAGGAAAGGCACCCCACTGATTAATTTCTCCTTAGTTCTAGGTTGGATCTCTCTTGACTGTTCTTCTATCTATTGCTTCTTGTCTTGCCCTCAGGTGCTTTGAAGAACATGTAGACCTCTTCTTCTCTGTGATCGCTCCTCAAGTACTAGGGGGGACTCTAGAAAGAGTGTAGGGAACAGCGACAAAGATGATTAGGGGACAGGAGGTTAAAACATATGAAGAACAGTTGCAGGAACTGGGCATGTCTAGTTTAATGAAAAGAAGGACTAGGGGAGATATGATAGCAGCGTTCCGATATCTCAGGGGCTGCCACGCAGAAGAGGGAATGGAATTATTCTCCAAGGAGTGTAAAACATGAAGCAATGGGTGGAAACTCATCAAAAAGAGAAGCAACTTAGAGCTGAGGAGAAATTTCCTGACTGTGAGAACAATTAATCAGAGGAACAACTTGCCTCCAGAAGTTGTGAATGCTCCAATACTGGAAGTTTTTAAGAAGATGCTGGATAACCATTTGTCTGAAGTGATGTAGGGTTTCCTACCTAGGCAGGAGGTTGGACTAGAAGACCTCTAAGGTCACTTCCAACTCTGCTATTCTATTCTAAGACAGCCATCACAGCACCCCTACTCCTTCTCTTTGTTAAAGTAGACATACCTAGTTCTCTCAATCATTCATCATAAGGTTTAGCTTCCAGACACTTTATCATCTTTTTTGCTCTTCTCTGCTCTCTTTATATGTATATTTATATATACATTACATAAATATATATTTTATGCATGCCCCAGGCAATGTCTGGTGTTGGGTCTGGTTCATGCTTGCCGTCAACAATTGTGATATTTTCTTTCTAGCCAACATCAAGTGAAGAAGCTCTGGAGTTCTACAACAAAGGTATCTCTAGATCCCCCAAGTCTTGTCCCACCAGCCCAGACAAAACATTTTCCTTTTTCTTGGTTGTTATTGTCTTACCAACTTCAATAAAATCTGGAAAGGGATTGTAGCTTGCACTTGAAAAAAACAACAACATCCCAGAGCTGAAATAGGAAAATAATAGCCTTTGCAGAAAAGAATTCTTGAATTTTCCAGAATCTCTTGGGAACAACTGTTGAAAAGAATCCTTTTAAATTCTCCTTCCTTCCTTCCTTCCTTCCTTCCTTCCTTCCTTCCTTCCTTCCTTCCTTCCTTCCTTCCTTCCTCCCATCCTCCCTCTCTCTCTTCTTCACTATTTCCTCCCTCCCTCCTTCTCTTTCATCTCCCTTACTCCTTCCTTACTTCTGCTTTATTTCCTCCCTCCCCCTTTTTTTCACTATTTCCTTTTTTCTTCCCTCCCTCCCTCCTTCTTTCTCATCCCCCTCCCTCCCTCCTTTTGCTTTATTTCTTTCCTGCCGCCCTCTCTTCTTGACTATTTCCTCCCTCCCTCTCTCCCTCCATTCCCTTCCCTTTGTGCAGAGCAAGACTACACACCGTGCTGTATGGTTGTGGGGTTTTTTTAGTCACCTGAGAAGGAATCCTGTGAAGTTGATCAGTGTTGTTCTTACAACAGATGGAAATTTGTTTTGGAAGAAATGTGGTTTGGGGAAATAGTTGCTCAGAACTGGCCGGTTCGGAGATGAAAACAGATCTTTCTAAAAAAGCTTTTTCCTTTTTCCTTTAAAAAAAAAAAGAAGAACGCTGGAACACTAGCCTGGATTTTTATGCCTCTGTGAAAGGAGTGACAAGGGCAAAAAAACATTCAGTGGAGATGCTTTACTTATTTTTTTTTCTAAAATACTTAATAATGAAGGGAAATCCCATCCAGCATTTATCGGTAGTGCTTCAGAAGATTAAATAGACAGGCGAGCTGCGGAAAGACACCAGAGCTGGAAATAAAACATTTCATTTGCAATGGAGTGATGGCCCACTCATGCTTCAACCCGTATCTCTTGCAGAAAGAACAAGTCGTGGTTTAAAGAGGAGAACTGGTTGGTGCCAGCGTTTCATTGTGGTTAGAGTTCATCGCTAGGGCTTGGAGATTAAATATCCAGCTAACCATCAAGCCCACCCAAGAGATTTTGGACTATTCCCTCCCCGATTGAGTTCACACATTGCACTCATTATAATGTGGTTTCTTTTGTGCTTAGGGCACCTCCGGACACCGTTTATCTATGCCCCTGGGTCCCAAGCCATCGATAAACCCCAACAGTTACGATGCTCAACCTCCCGCTTGGCTTTTGCAGCAGGAAAACCGGATGTGGACTGTGCCCCAGATTCTCGCATCTGACATCTGTGGCTCTTTTTTCTTTCTTTCTTTTTTTATAATCTACATTTATATCGTCTTTGCAACACGTGTAGGCTGTCCTGAGTCCCAAGCTTGGTTGAGTCTTACTGGGTGAGGATGTAATGGAAAGGGCTTTGGATTCCCATTATGGCTCTGCCTGAAGGAGGTAGATCTGGCTCAGGCCTTAATGGCCCATTGACAAAAGTGAGGGAGCTAAGTTTCTGCCTCCCTTTTAGGGGAAATATTCTGCCCTTTTAATATCTCCTAAAATATCTCATTTTTCTAGGAAAGGGGTGGATGCTGACTTCCTGCAGCTGCTATCAATCACCCTTTCCCTCTGACAGTTTGTCTGGGGAACTACCTCTCACCTTTCGCTCCAGTTTTGCCGAGTGTCTCCATGGCAAGGCACTGAACCCAACTCTGTCTTTCAACCGAGATTGTTTGTTGTCTCAAAACAAACTAAACTGGCACCTGCCAGCTCTCCAGGCCTTACCGAGCTCTTTTAGCTTAGATGTGGCACTTGTGTTTTCAGCTGTCACTGGGACAGGAGTGGCTTTATTAATAAGATTACTTTGACAGTTATTTTTCTTCCGGGTTGTTGTTTTTTTATTTAAAAAAAGCACCGTTTCTTGCTTGATGGCTGAAATAAAGGCTTCCCAACAGCATTTCAATAGCACAAAATTAAATAAAAGGGGGTTATCAGGATGAGGACTTGGCTTTGTGCTGCTGGGGAAGCCTAAGTCAGAACACTCACAATAATAACTGGTGTTTTGAACAAGTTGCGTATTAGGTCAACACCGGCTTTGATAGCCGATTTGTTAAAACATCTCTACCCCTTGACTGGTTCACGGAGGAAATTAAATCCTGTTCTATTTAAATAGGACCAGTTGAAGAAACCACCTTTGTGTTCCACCCAACAAGACATTCCTCGGCATGGTGTGAAAACTTCGCTCTTATGTCTCAAGCTGGAATGATAGGAATACATGGAGTCTGACTAACATGGAGTCATTGACTTACAACAGTTCATTTAATGACTGTTCAAAATCAACACGGACCTGAAAAAGATGACTTATTATGGTTTTCCACACTTACGACCATTGCAGCCTCCCTTTGGCCAGGTGATCAAAATTCAGATTCTTGGCCACTGGTTCATACTTGTGACGGTTGCAGTGTCCAAGGATCACGTGATTCTCTTTTGGGACCTTCTGACAAGCAAAGTGAAAGGGGAAGCCAAATTCATTTCACAACTATGTAAGTAACAACTGCAAACAACTGCTAACCAGGGCATACAAAACCTTTACCAGACCAATTCTCGAATAAAAGTTCATCTGCCTGGAATCCACACTGTATATCAGACAATAATACAATTGAACGAGTCCAGAGGTATTCCACGAGAAGAGTCCTCCACTCCTCTGCTCACAATAGAATCCCTTAGGCCACCAGGCTCGAAATGTTGGGCTTAGACAACCTGGAACTACGCTGATTAAGGTCTGACCTAGGCATAGTACACAAAATTGTCTGCTACAACATCCTACCTTTCAAAGACTACTTCACCCTCAATAATATAGGGGCAAACAATTGATACAAACTCAAGGTAAACCGTTCCAAACTCGATTGCAGAAAATACAACTTCTTTAACAGAGTGGTCAACACCTGGAATGCTCTCCCTGACTCCGTTGTTACCTCCTCAAACCCCCACAGCTTCCACCTCAAACTGTCCACATCAGTGTGCCGACCGTCCCTGTCCTCCTGTCCCCATTTATTTGTACTAATTTCCTTTGTTCATGTCCATGTTCATACTTATACCTGTTATCTCGTACATGTTTGACAAAATAATAAATAAATAAATGATCATGACAAGAAAGATAGTAAAATAGGTCAAAACTCCGTTAACAAAGGTTTTCGCTTAGCAACCTAAATTTTGGGCTCAATTGTGGTCGTAGGTTGAGGACTACCCTTATTGCTGTCCCTTTCTTTTCTTTCCTTTTTGCAATTTTTAAAAAATTCCTCGGTTCTTTTTCTGCATTCTCTCTTCACCCTCCTAAAACCTCTTTTAAAATTCCCTCTTTCTCCTTTCATTTTTATTTTTTGGGGGGTAAAATTTGACTCTCGTATATTTTTACGGTACCCATGGCAGGCAGTCGCTCTGCTGATCTCCCACTGTGCAAATTGCCCTTCAGAGAAAGATCTTCCCGTCAGTAACTTACAAGAGGTGCCAGCAGCAGCAGCAGCAGCAGCTAAAGGAGATTTGGGGGTGGGGGGAACCCATGAGCTTGCAAATCAGCAGGCATCTGTACCCACCCCCGGAATTAGTTTCTATCTTGTATCAAACGCGTCCCTTCCTCCTTTCTTTGAAAGCATGCAAACCAACGAGGTGGCCTCGGGGCAGTGTTTGAGGTTCAAAGACGCATTTGTGGAATTTGGCTTCCTTGAAAAATACAGATGCCTCTTTCCTAGATATAGATAGATAGATAGATAGATAGATAGATAGATAGATAGATAGATAGATAGATAGATAGATAGATAGATAGATAGATAGATAGATAGATAGATAGATAGATAGATAGATATAGATTAGATATAGATATAGATATAGATATAGATATAGATATAGATATAGATATAGATATAGATATAGATACATACATACTGGTTTACCATTTTAGCCATTGCCTATTTACAGCAGGAATAGACCCCCTTTCCCTATCGGATGGTCCCCACAGAAGGATTCCAGTACCCAGCAATTGTCCAGGTGCTCCTCCACTTCAGATGGACCCTGATTGGCCTCTTTGCTTCAGACACAGAGAAGGGAGAGAATTTCATGAGGACTTTCTCTCCTACGCTTGTCAGGAATGGAATTTGTGTGGTTATTTCACAACAAGGCCTTTTCCACATGTTCATAGAATGGATCCGACTTGATAAAAAGTGTCCACGAAAGAGACCTAACATGATGAATTGGATTGATAACATCAGCAAGTATTGTGGGCTCAATTGGCAAAAGAAAAACCAGATAGATAGATAGATAGATAGATAGATAGATAGATAGATAGATAGATAGATAGATAGATAGATAGATAGATAGATAGATAGATGTCATATGATAGCCAGACAGACAGATAAACAGATAGATATGACGTATGACAGAGAGACAGATAGGATAAATGAGAGAGAAGGCCAGATCTTTAGAAGGCCAGATCCTGAACATCCTTTGGCCACCTAATGAGAAAAAGGACTCCCTGGAGAAGAGCCTCATGATGGGAAAGATGGAGGGCAAAAGAAGACAGAGATGACAGAGGATGAGATGACTGGTCCATTTAAGCTCACACCAAAGCAGTTGGCATGAGCTTCAATGGACTCCAGAGGATGGTAGAGGACAGGAACGCCTGGAGGAACATTGTCCATGGGGTCACGATGGGTCAGACATGACTTCACAACTAACAACAGCTAACAACCCAGAGATTAAACAGACCTCAGTTTAGGTGGTGAGTAAACTCCCTTGTAGGCCGGACTCAAGCAAATCCCTAGATCAAAATGGGCTCTGCTTGTTTGGGACATGGTGTAAATTTAATTGTGGTTTCTTCTATAAACCACCTTTAAGCAGACAGACTTAGCTTGACATGTGAATGAAAGTACAGCACAGAAACAGAGCTTCAGAAGGAATGCGTATGATCTTTAGATAAAGACTGCCCTGTATTTGAAGTTTACAAAATTAAGTGCTTTGTGTTGAAATTTGGATTTAATGCTCTGCTCTTATTTCCAAGCTCCTTGGGAAAATGAAAGCATTAAGTAAGGCTCTGGTCTGAGGTTTCTTTCCCCTTACATCTGTTCCC
Organism: Rhabdophis nuchalis; assembly: GCA_039707465.1. NCBI lineage: Eukaryota > Metazoa > Chordata > Lepidosauria > Squamata > Natricidae > Rhabdophis > Rhabdophis nuchalis. The sequence continues at coordinate 19,123,549 of CM077658.1, forward strand.
AATCCATAGTCATTTGCTCTCTTCTGCTACTCTAATAGGTTTCCTTATAAAAAATCCCCCATATTTAATACAAAAGCTGTGCTTGTTATAATGAGCTTAAAATCTCTAATGGTTCTTCTTCCACCAAATTGCTTCGGGTTCTCCACCACACCACATTAAGTTTGGGAAGGAGGGATTTTTGCTTAATAGATCCTTTGAAAGGCTATTTTGTGAAAAGGGATGGATTTTCTCCTTTTCTCTCTCCTGCAATTAGAACAGAAGAAATCCACTGAAGTTCTTTACCGCATTTGAGAGGGGGGGGGGGGATGAAGCTGCTGGATTTGTGCTGTGAAAATCACAATTGGCTCTAGGTGGCAGCAGAGTGTTGGCATGTCCTGAATCTCTTTTCTGCCATCTAGTGGCCACTCAGAATATCGCAGCCCAGGACAAGTGCATTTAAGGTCCTTTGGTGCCCTCTGAGCTTGGTTGTTTTCTTGCAGACATCTCATTACCCAAAGTAGGCAACCTCATCAATATTAGAAGGGAGTAGGGGGAATGTCTGAAGTAGTTGAAGAGTTTGGGGACCCCTGATAAGACTTCTGGACTGGAGTAACATCTCCTTTCGGCTATTAAACCTGATTGCTTTCCTAATATTATTATTATTCGTGGTCCTATTAAAGCCACATTTCTTAAATTATTTTCGCAATGTCTGAGGATCAGTGAGAAATCATGAAGGTATCTTACAGATTAACAGAGTTGGAAGGACTTCTGTAGGTCATCTAGTCCACCCCCCCATCCCCGCCCAAGCAGGAGACCCTACACACCATTTCTGACAGAGGGCAGTCCAATCTCTTCTTGAAAGCCTCCGGTGATGAAGCTCCCATAACCTCCAAAGGCAACTTCTCTTCCATGGGTTGATTGTTCTCACTGTCAGAAAATTCCTCCTTATTTCCAGGTTGAATCTCTAACACGTTTAGTTTCTATCCATCATTTTTTGTCTGACCTTCACGTGCTTTAGAAAACAACTTGACACCTCCCCCCTCTCTGTGGCAGCTCCTCAAATATTAGAAGACTGCTATCATGTCTCCTCTGGTCCTTCTCCTCACTAGACTAGCCATGCTCAGTTCCAGTTCATTGTTATGTTTTAGCCTCCAGTCCTCTAATCATCCTGGTTGCTCTTCTCTGCACTCTTTCTAGCATCTCAACATCTTTTTTTTTTTAATGATGGAGCTGAAGGAGGTGTAGAGTTTGGGGAATCTCGGATGGGACTTTTGGATGGAGTCACTTCTGCTATTGTCCTGCTGCTTTACAATACAATACAATACAATAGCAGAGTTGGAAGGGACCTTGTAGGTCTTCTAGTCCAACCCCCTGTGTAGGCAGGAACCTTATACCATTTCAGACAAATGGCCATCCAACATCTTCTTAAAGACTTCCAGGGTTAGGGCATTCACAACTTCTGGAGGCAAGCTGTTCCAGAGGTTAATTGTTCTAACTGTCAGGAAATTTCTCCTTAGTTCTAAGTTGCTTCTCTCCTTGATTAGTTTCTACCCATTGCTTCTTGTCCTGCCTCCAGGTGCCTTGGAGAATAGTTTGACTCCCTCTTCTTTGTGGCACCCTCTGAGATATTGGAAGGCTGCTATCATGTCTCCCCTGGTCCTTCTCTTCATCAAACTAGACCTACCCAGTTCCTGCAACCGTTCTTCATATGTTTTAGCCTCCAGTCCCCTAATCCTCTTGGTTGCTCTTCTCTGCACTCTTTCCAGAGTCTCCACGTCTTTTCTACATCGTGGCGACCAAAACTGTATGCAGTATTCCAGGTGTGGCCTTACCAAGGCACTATACAGTGGCATTAACACTTCACGTGATCTAGATTCTATCCCTCTGTTTATGCAGCCTAGAACTGTGTTGGCTTTTTTGGCAGCTGCTGCACATGGCTGGCTCCTATTTAAATGGTTGTCCACTAGGATTCCAAGATCCCTCGCTTTCATTTCTCCTGCCCCCAAACTCCCCACCCACCAATACCTGGAGGCCCACAGCCTTTGTCCCTAGCGTTTTCTTTCCCTCCCGCTCACCTCTTCCTCTAAAAGAACTGATGATGCATTGTGATTTCTCACTCCCCTCTTCTTCTTCTTCTCCTTCTTTTTCTTCTTCTTCTTCTTCTTTTTTCTACAGGGGTTTTATTAAGAAGGCTGGAGACAGTTCTCATTAGTCTCAGTGCCACCTTTTATCACTTATCAGAGGAACAAGCAAACGGAGAGCTGATTCCTTTGATCACGGCAAAAGGAGAAAGAGTATTAAAAACCCTATGAAGATCTGCTAAGTAGAAACCGGGAGAGACAGACTGAGGCATGTTTCAAAGGAAGAAACAGGATTGAAAGTTGCCAGATTTGCTTGTACATATTAAAGAACTGTAGACGGAGCAACATATCCAACTGCTTGGTTCTCCTTCCCCCCCCCCCCCTCACCCCCTCCCCTCCCTTTCTCCTCCTTTGGTTTTTCTTTTTTTTTTTTAATTTTATTTTTTTGAAACAGGCAAAGAGGAATTCATCCACAGGAAGGGCAGGTGATCAACCAGAGCCAGAAGGGGGAGGGGGAAAAAAAACAACCTTGGGAGGTGGGTTTCAAGGGAATTGGGAGATGTAAGTGGGGAGAGAGCTGGAAAACAAGAGGAGGAGACAAGATTGACACGTCAGATTGGGCTCCTGGGAGGCTAAAGCTCCGTAGTGTTCTTTCCTTTGAGGGAAAGTGGAGTTTCTTTCTTTCTTTTTTGTTTTGCAAAATTAATCACGGTATGTGACTGGGTGACTTGGGGGATCTTCTCTACTTTTCTTCCTACACCTACCCATCCCTTCAGGTCAGTGGTGAAATTCTTTTTTTTTTTTTTTTTACTATCGGTTGACTTTGACTTGACTTTGACTTTATTACATTTATATACCGCTCCCTTTCCCAAAAGGGACTCGGGGCGGTGCACAGGAAATTTAAAAACATATATAAACATAACAATATAAAAAATTTAAAAACCAAATTAAATTATTTATCCCTGTGCTAAAAATTTAAAATAAGTTAAAACTATATGTTTTAAAACTATATGGTTCTGTGGGTGTGACTTGGTGGGCATGGCAGGGGAAAGATATTGCAAAATCTCCATTCTCACCCCACTCTGGGGCCAGCCAGCGGTGGCCTATGCCGGTTCTCAATAAGGGTGGAGATGGCATCCATGTTTGGTTCAACCTAGCCTCACTCTGATTGGACTGAGTCTGTTTATTAATTAATTAGGCGTACTATATAACCCCTCTAGGAGCAGCCTTGCTCAGTTTTCCGACTCAGTCTATCTCTGGGACTGGTCCGGTATCTTCTTCTGATCTAAACTACTTCTGTCTCTGAGGTTTGGAATTGGTAGGCCTGTCATCCCTCCACCGCTTCCCTCACCTCTGGGAATTGTTACAGGCCAAGGGACATGTCCCAAGCGCCTCCTTTTTGCTCTCCCATTTGACTGATTAATTCTGAGGGGTGATTTGAAGAGAGGCCTGGATTGGGGGTGTAGCCTGGGTGTAGCCATTGCTACGAGGCCTCTTCTGCCCCGGAGAGCTTGCTGCAGCCGCCTTTTCGCCTCCACGCTTTCGGGAGTAGTTCTCTTAACTACTCAAAATTTCTGCTACAGGTTCTCCAGAGCCTGTCAGAACCTGCTGAATTTCACCCATGCTTCAGGTCCATCAATCAGGATATAATCAAGATCAAGGGAGGCACTAATACCACTCTATAAAGACCACCCCTAGAGTACTGCATCCAGTTTTGGTCACCACACTATAAAAAAGTTGTGGAGACTCTAGAAAGAAAGCAGAGAAGAGCAACCAGGGTGATTAGGAGCAGGGCTGAAATTCAGCAGGTTCTGACAGGCTCTGGAGAACCGGTAGCAGAAATTTTGAGTAGTTCAGAGAATCAGTAGATACCACCTCTGACTGGCTCCAGAGTGGGGTGGGGAAATTTTGCAGTATCCTTCCCCTGCCATGCCCACCAAGCCACGCCCACAGAACCGGTAGTAAAAAATCTTGGATTTCACCACTGATTAGGAGACTGGAGACTAAAACATATGAAGAACGGTTACAGGAACTGGGCACAGCTAGTCTAGTGAAGAGAAGGACCAGGAGAGACCTACTCCAGTATCTTTGCCATGAAAACCCCATGGACAGCACCAAAGGGCAAAAAGATATGATGCGCTGACACGTTTTGTCAGAGCTCTCTGCTATGACCTGTCCATCTTGGGTGGCCCTGCACGGCATAACTCATACCTTCACTGAGTTACACAAGTCCCTTCGCCACGGCAAGGCAGTAATCCATGAAGGGGCCCAACCTTGGCAACTCTTAGGACCTGTGAACTTCAACGGCTCGGGACCTAGTTATCTGCGGGATCGGATCCTGCCCCATACATCCTCACGGTCGATTCGCTCCCACAGAGAGGAACTTCTCCGGGTGCCGTCCACTAGACTTTGTCAGCGGGCGACGCCCAGGGGAAGGGCCTTCTCTGTGGCGGGCCCAGCCCTCTGGAACGACCTTCCCCCCGATATTAGGACAACTACGGACCTCCGCTCCTTCCGTTTAAAATTAAAGACACATCTTTTTCGCCTGGCCGGCCTTGGGTAGTCTCTTCTAAGGTTAGGGGTTTTAGGGGTAGTTTTAGTTTAGTTTATGGGTTTTTAGCGCAGGACTAATTTAATTCATTTTTAATTTTGTATTCTGTCTGTGGTTTTATCTGTATTTTTAATTGCCTGTGCCCCGCCTCGAGTCCCTTTGGGGAGAGAGAGCGGGATATAAAATTAAAATTATTATTATTATTATTAACTCCCAGAATTCCCCAGCCTCTCATGCTAGGGAATTCTGGGAGTTGAAGTCCACAGGTCTTAAAGTTGCTAAGGTTGAACACCCCTTGGATCTAGACACGTGATGGAGAACCTATGGCAAGCAGGTGGCACGCAGAGCCATATTTTGCAGCCCGGCAGCCCTCAGCTCTGGTGCCCATGTATGCGCCAGCCAGCTTATTTTCGGCCTTCCGGAGGGCCGGGGGAGGCTGTTTCTCACCCTCCCCAGGCTCTGGAGGCTTTCCTGAAACCTTGGGAGAGTAAAAAACAGCTCAATGGGCAAACCCAGAAGTTTGTTCCCAATTGAGGAGTTTTCACACATCTGCAGGTGGGGGTTGTGTCTTTTGGACCCCTTTAGGAAAAGGTTCGCCATCCCTGACCTAGACTTTCTGGATTCTCAACATTCAGTGAGGTTCAACAATCTCAGGCAACTTCTGATTCCAGCAAAAAAAAAGAAAAAAAAAGTCAGCCAGGAAAGACACTGAATTGCAACTGTCCTCTGCATCGTGCAAAGAGAAAGAGGAAAAGAGAGAGACTGAGAGAGTTCACTTTTGTTCTTCTCCTCCCCTCATTATCTGATAGTTCTTTAAAGAGTTTCAAGTTTTACTTTGCCTCCTTTTGATCAGGAGGAAATGGCAGTGTAGGGAAGGAAGCACAGCTGTGCCTCCGGCTTTGAACTCACCAGGTTTAAAAGTCTGCAAGAATATTTTTTTTTTTTCCCCCTTCCCTTTCAGCTCGCTCCAGCCTGGCTCACACAGCCTCGTGATAAAGGGAGATATTAAATTGTCCACCAGGATTACTAGAAAGGTAAATTCTTCAATCCAAAGCTCACAGTGGAATTGTGTTGGGTGTGTAGTTTTCTTTTTTGCTTTCAAATTTAAATCCTTAATAAGGTAAATGGCCTGGTTTTTCTTTTTTCTTTTTTTCTTGAATTGCAGGTCTCAATTCCAATTGTGTTTCCCCCCCCCCTCCTTTCCCTTTTTGGAAAAATAAAAAGTGTAGCTTTCCCCCCCCCCCCCCCCTAAAAGAAAAAAGAGGCTGGTTTTATGGCAGGCGCCTAGAACTACAGATGGCATTTAATGTGGCAGCGCCATCTAGTGGCGCCATAAGTTCATAATAATAATAATAATAATATTTATTTTATATACCGCGTCCTCTCCCCAGGGGGACTCGGAGCGGTGCACAGGGAAAAATTAAAGCACTATAAAATATACATACAAGAATAAATACAATAGAATAAAAACAAATTAAATTTGATTGTCCCTGCACTAAAATCCCCATATTAAAACTAGCATTCCCTAACGCCCTAAAGGTAGAGACTAACCTAGGCCGGCCAAGCAGAAAAAGTATGTTTTTAATTTTTGACGGAAGGAGCGGAGGTCCATGGTTGTTCTAATGTCGGGGGGAAGGTCGTTCCAGAGGGCTGGGCCCGCCACAGAGAAGGCCCTTCCCCTGGGCGTCGCCCGCTGACAAAGTCTAGTGGACGGCACCCGGAGAAGTCCCTCTCTGTAGGAGCGAATCAACTCAAGGTTGACTCAACCTTCCATCCTTCTGAGGTTGGTAAAAATGAGGTTCCAGATTCGTCTACGGTCATTCTCAGTCATCCAGGTTGGGGCTGCTTTTTCAAGAGGCAACTGGATTTCCTTGGTTTTTCTTTGAAGACGTTTCGCTTCTCGTCCAAGAAGCTTCTTCAGCTCTGACTGGATGGTGGGGAATGGAAGGATTTATATTCCTTGCAGGCAGCTGGTCATTTGCAAGAAGGCTCCACACCCATTTGCACTACTCAGGTGACTCCGAGGACACAGGCAATCCTCCAAGTGGTCTCAATGGCCTTCTAAAAGGATGCAAATGACCAGCAAGGAGTATAAATCCTTCCATTCCCCACCATCCAGTCACGGCTGAAGAAGCTTCTTGAAGGAGAAGCGAGACGTCTTCAAGGAAAAAACAAGAAAGCCCAGTTGCCTCCTGAAAAAGCACCTTTGGGACAACCATGACCTGGATGCCTGAGAATCCCTACAGACTTTTAGCTATAGAATTTGGGATGAACACCCTTTGAATGGTGTGGGAGTTGGGATGGATTTCCAGAGAAAAAAAATTGCAGACTACAGGAACCAGGAGCGCCACTCAAGTGACCCTGAGGACACAGATAAATCTCCAAGTGCTTCAATGACCCTCCAAAAGGACGCAAATGACCGTCTGTCTGCAAGGAGTGTGCATCCTTCCATTCCCCTCTATCCAGGCAGAGCTGAAGAAGCTTCTTGGATGAAAAGTGAAACGTCTTCAAAGAAAAACCAAAAAGTCCAGTTGCCTCTTGAAAAAAGCATCTTTGGGAGGGCGTAGATTGTTGAGAACACTAGGCTGACTTTATAAACTGCTTAGAGGGGACTGTAAAGCACTGTGAATTGGTATATTTGTCCCCCTGACTTTTAGAACAGATAATCCAGTGGTGCCTTAGCTTTGAGAAGAATGGGCATCTTTCCTGATTCTATTTAGAAAATCTATCTACACTGGCTGGGGAATTCTGGGAGTTAAAGTCGCCAAGGTCAAGAAATACTGTCCTAGAATCTTGGCTTACTCTAGACGTCTTGGCCTTGATTTCTGGCTTAGCATTTCATCTTATCTAACCGTATTCACACGGCGTTCTCAACCAATCTCTACCATCCAAGGTGAACATCTCCATTCCCAGTAATTTTAACGGATGGGAAAATGGGATCAAACATGAATAACTTGTAACACGGATCCCAGAGGATGTTCAAACTGTTCCAACCCAGATGTTACATGCTCACGATGGTGCCATTGGAGGTTTCTGTAAAGCATCAAGCAGATGTTAGCTATCTCCTGCCTCTTTTGAGATGAAATAGCATAGGATTTGCATTTGGTCTGTCACCCGTGGTTGGGTTCTTTCAAGGGCTCACGGAAGCTTCTGAAGTGCCAACCCAAAACAAAAAACCTAATCAAAGCGAACAGTTTATCTCTATATTAGTATTCTGGGTCCTTTACTGTTTATCCTAACACAACCAGGAGTCTCCATCCATGAATGTGAAGTAAATGCAGGGCCCACGTGGAGGCTCAGAGAGGGGGAAAAACAGACCTCCTGATTGTTCGGAAACTCGGGGGACGCAGTTTTCACCCTCCCAGAGGCAAGAGGAAAATTTCCGGAGCCTGGGGAAGGCGAAAAGTCTCCCCCTCCGTGGCGCAGGAGGTTGACTAGGCCACATCCACTACGGCCACATCCACATAGCAACCCGGCAGAGAACCCATTGCTGATATTTTTGAAGCCCAATCCTGCATAAGGGTATAGACACATAGACCAGCGTTTTTCAACCACTGTTCCGTGGCACACTAGTGTGCCGTGAGATATTGTCTGGTGTGCCGTGGGAAAAATTCCTGCCAGAATATCAGCTTTGTGTTCAGCCAAACAGGCCCAGGTTTCGCACTGAGTAAGTAAACAGAAATATGAACAATTATAAAATACTTTATTATTTCATAATAAAGTAATTATAAAATAATTTCTTTGTGTTTATTTGATTCCTATTCAAGAGAATTACTTTATATATAGTCAATATAGGCACAGAGTTACAAATTTTTAACATTTTCTAATGGTGGTGGTGTGCCTCGTGATTTTTTCATGAAAAAAGTGTGCCTTTGCACAAAAAAGGTTGAAAAACACTGACATAGACAATAGCTCTCAGCTACAGGGTTGGGATGCCTTTTATTTCAACTCTACTGTTCTGGAAGAAAGAAACTGTCAGCATCACGTTCTGCACATTTATTAGGCGATGTCCACGGGAGCACTTTTACGAAACGGTTTTGGATCTTTCTGCAATGTTTCCACCGGATGATCTCTGGATTTTATCATAAGAGCAAGAAGTTTTGCTTTCTCCCCACAACAAATCCTGCAAGGGTGGGTTCCGGATTCTTTTACTGCTGGTTCACTCAGGGATGCACTTTGGGTGTGCGCGCTTGATGCATGCCATGCGCTCATGTGCAGTAGTGAAAAACTGCTTTTGCACATGCGCAGAAGCAAAAAGCAAGGTGGTGCCTCCATAGGCGCCACCAATAGAACCAGTTTGGAGGTGTGGGCAGCCAAGTTACTACCTACTTGGCTGAAGTGGGCCCAACCAGAAGGAACCCACCTCTGAAATCGTGTATATATTTCCCCTCTAAATTCCCAATATCTTTCAGTCTTTTTACTATTGGGGAAATGTTCCTGTCTCATCAAAAGCCGCATTATATTTCTCTCCCTTTCTTCTCCTCATTGCACGTATTCCTGTACTGTCAGTTCCTTCAGTGTCAACATTTTCTGTGGAAATTTCTTGGCCTTCCTCTCTTCCATCTTCTTTTGGAAGAACAGGAAGTCTCTCCCGAGCTCATAGGCTAAGGAGATCATCGTTTCTAGCAATGGCAGGTAGTACCGGTGACCAGGGTGTTTTTCTAACCGCTGTAGGGCCTTTTCTCCAAATTCGAAGGCACTTTTGAAGTTCTCCAGATCTTTGTGACATACAAGGATGGCGCAGAGGGTGGGAACCAGCAGAACGGGTTTGTGCTTTGTGAGCTTCTCTTGCAAAGCTATGGCTTCCAGAAGACCTTGCAAAGCTTTGGTGTATTGTCCTCCCCGAAGGCAGCTGTAGGCCTCCTCCAGCTCAGGCCTTGTTAAGAAGTCAATGAACACCCGAGATGTCCTGATGAACTCCATGGAGTATAGAACTCGCAAATAATCCTGGAAAGCTAGTTTCCTCTCCAGGATGACTTCGTCCATGAAATTGCCAGTCAGGATCTTTTTGGGAAAGACCAGGTCTTCCATTTCATCATAAAACTCCCTAAATAGGCTCGTGTGCAGCTTTTCAAAATCAGAATACCGGCGTTCGATCATTGATATGTTGCTGTCAAAACTGCCAGTCTGGATAATGATGATTTGGTACTTCTGGAAGGGATACACAAGCAAAATATTTTTAGGAATGTCAGATGGAAAAGGAGACCCAACCCGTATTACTTTGATTATTTGCAGTTTTAGTTTAGCACAATATGCCGGTTTTTCGCCATAGTGGATGGTTTAATCTTATGCGTTGATTTATATCCTGTGGTTTATTTAATGACCCATGATCCAAGTACTTATGGCTTAGTACTTTGTGTGAATTACTGGCTCACACATAATGCAATGCCGCAACCTATGGTTTACAACTGGGGTACCACCCTATTCAAAACCATGATGCTTGTGCTTAGGTGCAATGTAGCTTAATCCAGTAATTGCTATAATCATTATATTTGTGGTTTATAAAGTGGCGTTAAGATAACCATTATATTCTTAACCATGATTTTGTACAATAAATAAAACTATTCATCTACCTAATGAGGTTATCAGAGTCGTGATTGATTCAGCTGATGAAACAAGATTTGTTCAGATAGAGACCTGAGCCATCTTAGGTCTACATCAGTGGTAAAATTCAATTTTTTTACTACCGGTTCTGTGGGTGCCGCTTGGTGGGCGTGGCAGGGGAAGGATATTGCAAAATCCCCATTGCCACCCACTGTGGGGCCAGCCAGAGGTGGTTTTTGCTTACTCTCTGAACTACTCAAACTTTCTGCTACTGGTTCTCCAGAACCTATCAGAGCCTGCTGAATTTCACCCCTGCTTTACATAGGTTGCTTCAAACCCTAGGTTGCTCATCATCATCTTTCGTTAGCTTATTAGCTTACCACATATTTCGAGAAAGGTTTCTCTACAATTTTGGCTGATGGGATTTCAAAAAGCACCTTGACTTCTCGGCAGCTTCGTTTCTCATTCCGCCAGTATTCCTGAAGTTCTTTAGTTGTCATGGAAGAATTGGGATTTTTCTCAGCTAAAATTAGAATTGTGGATTATAGACAAGTGTGCTGATTTAGAATAATGGCATGGATTGTAAACTTTATATCATCTTTAGATCGCACGGAGGACTCATACAGGTTAACACCAAGCAAATAGAGATTGGGCCTTTTCTAGATTTTGATTTGATCCCTTATCATCAGTTGTACTGGAGGAAGGATTTCATAGCATCCCTTATTCACAGAGACTTTGCCCATGTGGTATCCAGAAAGTAGAAAATCTATTTTATATTCCCATATGGTGTTCTTTCTAGGATGCCCCAAGATCTACTCTGATCACCCCAAACCAGTGGTGGTATTCAGCAGGTTCTGACCAGTTCTGGAGATCCGATAGCGGAAAATTTGACTAGTTCGGAGGACCAGTAAATGCCTCCTCTGCCTGGTCCCCATCTATTCTCTGCCTCCCGAGTCCTAGCTGATCAGGAGGAAATGAAGATTTTACAGTATCCTTCCCCTGCCACGCCTACTAAGCCATGTCCACAGAACTGGTAGTAAAAATTTCTGAATTCCACCACTGCCCCAAACATTTTCAAATAGAGTGATCATGCAGATAAATTTTATGCTTTTATCTCCCCTCTGGGAGGAAGTTTCGAAGTATTTCTAGAAGGACTACCAGATTCTGTAACAACTTTGTTTTTTATGCCATCCATGTGATAAACTTGCAAGATTCGTTTTTTCTCGACATGTACATGTTTACATCCGAAATAGATTGTGTGTCAATCCTGGAAGCCATCTTTTGTATTGGACCTTCAGGACTGCCACGTTTAATGCTGTGGGAAATTGGGAGGGGGGATTATATGGAGTATGGGAGATATAGTCAAAATAACATTCCTTTCTCACAGAGTCAGGGACATCTTGCCCTGCAGCTGCTGATGGTGTGGCTGGGAAGCATCTCCAGTTTTGGACAGTGCCTGATTGGGCCATGTGATGGATATGTCACATGTGATGGGCAGGGACTTGGACTTTCTTTTGGGTGGGGAAAACCTGGAAGCTTTCAGATTTGGGTTTCCCCAGATGTGCCAATATGACATCTCTAATAAAATGGAACTTTGAGGAACCTCAAGCCTTGGAGTCTTCTTTCTTTGGGGGTGTTACTTGGAACCCTGACACTGTGATGTTTCTCCATATACCTACATGCCCAAATAGTATATGTGGACATGTAGGTATATGCATACTTTTTTTTGTCAGATTTATTTAGTGTATACTGGGGGTGGTGACCCGTTGAGAGCTGTATGCAATGAAATTTCATTTTAATGTATGCCGTTTAATGTACATTAAAAGTGAAAATAAAGTTTAGTCTAAGTTCTGCTTATTATTTTTGGAGGGATGTTAACCCTATATTCACATATCAGGAGGCCAAACATTTCCCTCCAGTTACACAACGGTGGAAAATTCTTCGTTAGCTAGGCTGTTCTATGACTATTTTGCCTCTCCCCTAATAACCAATTGCTGTATAAAACTATTTCTCCTTTTACTGTTCTCTTATTGTAAGGATGAGTCAAAGACCGTAATAAAGATGTTTTTGATATTATCTTTAGAGCACTGAAATAACTTTAACTTGGAATTCTAGGGGAAGATTATATAGACTACATTAAGCCACAGTTTACAAGCCATGATTGCCGGATGCATGCAGTAAACTGAGCAGAATTTATTTTCAAACCCGCCATTTCTCCAAATATTTTAATATTCTCTAGCAGGCCTTGCAAAACTAAAACCAAGTCACCAACAAAAGCACAAAGTTTATACTCTGTTATCTTCTCTAATGTCTCTATTTAGCAGTTCCAACACCAAGCTAAATAATAATAATAATGGGGATAAAAGACACCCCATCTTGTTCCTTTCTGGATTTATTCAGTTCTGTCAAATCCCCATTCACCATAATCCGAGCTTTCTGGAGTGTATACATGGACTTCAATCCCTGTAAAAAGGGATTCAAGAATCCAATTCAGAATCAGAATGAACCAATAAGGGCCACTGAATTCAGAACCACGGGTAGTTGTGCAGGATCACAATTCTTAGCAGTGCCTTCCCAATGGTGGGGCTGATGGGATTTGAGATGCAAAATATCTGGAGGACAGCATGTTGCCTATACTACAAAATGGCTTACCTGGTTGGTTGGTGGTCTCTTTTGCTTCCTGGATTGCTTGACATGAATCCATCTTTTCATAATCGTCCTCTTCATCGGAATGGGTGACTTTAGGAAGTTTGGATGTCTCTGCAGCATCTTCCTGTCCTTCTTCCACTCCTGAGTAGGACTGGTTTTCATCCATCATACAGCTTCCAGTGAAAAATGTAATCAGTATGTATAATGGTAGGTGGGAATATCCTTGAAAGGTGGAGAAAAGAGATACTGTCTAGGGAATGATCAGATAAGAGAGGACACGGCCCACAGATGCATAACAGGCAGAGGAAAACACCACCTCAATTTATCAAAGAGATGGCGGGAGATTTCTCCTATCAGATTTGCAAGGTTTAGTTAATGTAGCCTTACAAGAAAGTAGACACGTTTCTTGTTTGCTGTACCTGAGAAAGCTTTCAGTATATCACAGGAAGCTTTTCAGACATGTTTTCACCATGTTGAATAAGGTGCAGTTATCATTTTGTTGAATAAGGTGCAGTGGATTGCGTTCACACAAAACACACAATAGATGGAACTCTCTTACAACCACGTCTAGCCTACTGACTCTCTAACAGGACCAAACAATAACAGTTAGGAATAGACATAGTCCTAAATAAAAAACACAGGCCAGCACATGCCACCAGTTGGAAACTTACCTAGTCTTAATTAAGACAGACAAAATCCTGCCCTGGTAGAACTCTGGAAATGATTTGATGCGTTGCGAAGGCTCTTGCCTCTAAAATGGGGTGAAAGAAACACTTCTGGCTTCCTTTTGAGCTCTCCAGAGACAAATAAACATTGAGTTTCACTTTAGATCTCTTGGTCAACTTCTCTATTTTATTCTAGCGAAGGAAGTGTATCTGAGCTTCCTCATTTTTAATCTCATCTGTGCTGCTTTAAGAAGGTGGTTACTACAAAAAGGCATACGTTCTCTGGTTTTTTAAAAAAAATATGTGGTCTCGGACACTCCCAATAATCTGGACAGTGTTAAGAAGAACAACCTTCAATTGTCTGCATGTAATAGGGAAGCTGGAATATGTATGGATTGCCCCAGTTAACTAGTTTCCTACTTTTCCATGAAAAAGTTATGCCAGAAATGTCTGGATTTATTGAGCTAAGAACCAGGACCCCAGAAACTAATGAAGGGCACGTGGTTTTTAAAAAACTTTTAAGATTGACAAATTGATATCGCTTTATCTCACATATTTTGGCTTCTTTTTTGTTCTTAGGGACTGTGTCTATTGATCTCTGAAAAAAAATACTATGTAATTCAAAACTCAACAATAACAATAGGGCAGAATGAAAATACATTCATCATAGTGAATTGATGATGATAGAATTTGGAGCATATTTCAGGCTTTTACGTCAAATGTTTGATTTGGAAGGCAATTCATTTCATTTGGAGAACATCTCAGATAAATACGGTCTTAGAAGGCCTATCCAAGTAAGGATAACTCACGATGGGTTTTATGTGGAACAGCTTGCTTGAACTTGTGGGTGCTCCAACACTGGAGGTTTTTAAGAAGAGATTGGACAAATATTTGTCTAAAATGGTCTAGGGCAGGGGTCTGCAAAGTCGGCTCTTTTAAGACTGGTGGACTTCAACTCCCAGAATTCAGAACTCTGGGAGTTGAAGTCCACCAGTCTTAAAAGAGCCGACTTTGCAGACCCCTGGTCTAGGGTTTCCTGCTTGAGCAGGGGGCTGGACTAGAAGACCTCCAAGGTCTCTCCAACTTTGTTTTTCTGCATTTTGATTTTCTGGATTGCCCTTTGTTTTTTGATCATCTGCCTCTTGCCGTGAGCTCACAAAGTCAGATTTCTGCCCATGGAGTTGTCACCAACAAGAGATATTTCTAGGCTACAATTACCCAGATGCAACAGGTCCCCTTGAGCTTGTTAAAGTAGATGGAAATGAAGAATCTCCATCCAGCCTCTGCATTTTTAACGGATTAATATTTATCAGTTTCTGCCTGTTAAGCAGGCTGTGGTTGAAATAAGCTCTATTGCTACATGAGCTGCCAGCTTTCTGACTATAAATATAACGTTCAAACTGCTTCCTGTTAAAACTAATTAAAAAAAAACTAGTAGCCAAGAACTTTCTGATTTACCAGTCTCTAATCCAATCTATCAGCAAAAGATAAATTGGCTTAAAATAGCTGCTACCGTCTAATAATAGAATTGTGCTACCAGAAGTGTGTCTCACTGTTATTTAAAATATTTCTGAGAATTTTGGCCAGTAATTTCCATTACAACACGATACTTTTTCAGCTGTGGTAACCTACAGAACCTTGAAATAGGTTGCTTGATGTTGGGGTGAGGTATTTATTTTCGAAAGATGAGATTTGGGGCACTAAAGGATTTACCCCCCCCCCCCCAAAAAAAAGAAATGATTGTGGAAGGAGGTCTTCATTTTGCAGAATTCAGAATTGTTGACTCCCTTAAAAATGGAGTGAGCAGATCATTTCTTCAAATCATAAGAGGGAAATTTTTCAAAGAAAAGGGATCTGAAGTTACGGTAGTTCTTCAAACTTTCAGATAAAAGTTTAGATCACACACACACACACACAAAACAACCAAAAAACCCCCCAGGAGGTTGGGTCACAGATTATTATCCTTTGGGTTTAGTTTGTGAAAGGTAAAGGTAAAGATTCTCCTCGCACATATATGCTAATCATTCCCGACTCTAGGGAGCAGTGCTCATCTCCGTTTCAAAGCCGAAGAGCCAGCGCTGTCCGAAGATGTCTCCATGGTCATATGGCCAGCATGACTCAACATGTGAAGGTGCACGGAATGCTGTTACATTCTCACCAAAAGTGGTTTTTATTTTTCTACTTGCATTTTTAATGTGTTTTCCAACTGCTAGGTGGGCAGAAGCTTGGACAAGTAACAGGAGCTCACTCTGTTACGCGGCGCTAGGGATTCGAACTGCCAAACTGCTGACCTTTCTGATCGACCAGCTCTTTGTCTTAGCCACTGAGTCACGGGATCCCATCAGTTTGTTATGTGACTTCAAATACTGTGATTTGTCAGCTGAAGAAGATGGTTTAGCTCCTGCATGTAGACACCCCTTATTCAACAAACTGGCCTTTCAAAAATGATAAAACTAAAATGATAAACTATCATTGCCTGTGAACCAAGATGCATTCTTCTAGTTTGTTTCACTCTGTTTACAGGCACAGAGCAATTCAACTTTTTATAAACAATATCTAATAAAACACCCTTCCCACCTCAAGTTGGAAAACAGATTCACATTTTAAAAGATGCCTGGTTTTTTTTTAATATACAGTGTGAGATGAGGCGAACCTCCAGCCAGATTTAAAGAATACAGTTTCAAGTCTTCTGATAGAATTGAAGCCTATTGCCCTTATTGATATTTTATACAAGGACAATGGAGTGTTTACTTACCTTCCTTGCAGTTCAAAGAACTAGACAGATTCGAGGGTTTTAAAGCGTTTAATTAAAAAAGGAAATAAACAGGGCAGAAATCCAGTGCGACACCATCATCAGTCAACAAGAAATCCAGAATCGGCAAAGAAGACGAATATTTTAAGGGTGCAAAACCTGTACCTTGAGAGCTACCTTTTTCCAAAGCTGCCTACAAGCCCAAGTTTAGACTTCTGAAGTGAGTGGTCCACACTAGTCTGCTCTGAAGGAAGGGAGAAAATGAATGTCGGAAAGATAAGGAAGTGCAAGGAGACCATACTTAATTTCACCCACTGATTAAGTTCTACCCACACGGAACCTTCTGCAGGAAATGTCACCCATCCCTGCTCTAGCTTCAGTGTTAAGGGGAAAAAAAGATATGAAAAATGCCTTGCTGATATAATCAAGTAAATAATTTGTTGGGATTTGCTCTAGGTTGAAGATCTGAAGACTTTCTCGATCTTAACCAACCGTATTTTCGGACCTTGAAGTAACACTCGTTTATAAGCCAAGATTCCTTCATCTCAGAATCAAAGGAAAATGCTGGCATAAGAATCTTCTTCAAGGCCCGATACTACATGCAGATTTCTCCTTCTTCACCCCTCATTTCTTATCCTTCTCCAGGTGGCCCAGAATGACTTCTAGTTTCTTCTCCAACTTCTTTAGATTCCTCTGGCATAATCTGATCCATTGGGTTCACTATTGTCTCATAGGCGTTGAGGTCACGGCCTGGAAATGCACTATATCCTTTCCATTCATCCAGGTAGTCTTGGAGATCGACGGGCAAGTTGCTCAGATCTGGGTCATCGTCTAGATTTAGGTCTGAAGTGCTATTCAAGAGATCGCCGTCTTCTTTCACCTCGTGCATCATGGCGGTGATTTCCATGCTATCGCCGTCCCTGATATCTGGAATACTGTCTGATAAGATGTCGTGGACTATCACTGGTTCCAGACCGGGCGTGTACCACTTGGCTCCAGAAAACTCCAGGATTTTTTCCACTGAACTGCAGGGAAAGCAAGTAATTTCATCAGATGGAGGAGTTGGTCTTCATACTGGCCAACACAGATTGGCCAGTGTCCCACAGAGGATGGGATAAACCAGTGATGGCGAACCTTTTTGGCAGTGAGTGCCCAAACTATAATACATGCATTTGCACAGGAGCATGCGCACGCTGGAGCACCGGAAACCCAAAGATCAGCTGCATGTGCACTGGCCACCTAGTTTTTGGGTTTCTGGCATGGGCATTTGTGCGCCGGCCAGCTGGTCTTCGCACATTCTAGAGTGCTGGAAACCCAAAGACCAAGTGGCGACAGTGCATGTGCCCACAGAGAGGGCTCTGTGTGCCACCTCTGGCATGGGTGCTGTAGATTTGCCATCACGGGGATAAACCCTTAGAAATATCCTGAAGTAGAATAGGAAATATTCTGGATTGTTTTATAGGCTATAAGAATATAGCATCCTTGATTGTATCTCTAAACAAAGCAAACAGAATGCAATATTTACATATTATCATTTCATAAAAGGTGGCAATGGAGTTGGTCTTTTTAAAACTCTGGAAGCATTTATGGAATTTTACATTTATATATATATATATATGACAGCATGTCTCCTCCCTTAATTGGGGCCCTTACAGGAAGTTGTGGAAACAATTATCTATACTAAATACTCCTGGATTAGCTGATGAAACAGGGTAGAACCGATTAGGCTGGAGTACTAGGCTTCTGCCTTGGATTCATTACAGCCCCGGTTCGAATCCCAGTGGGGTGTGGCCAACTGATGAGAGCTAATAAGCTCGAAATAGATCTATCTTGGTCTCTCAAAATTAAAATTTATTGATCAGCTCATAAAAACTAACACACACACACACACACACACACACACACACACACACACACACACATTGCATAACAAGGAAATCCTCACATTTATTCTGGGCATCAAACAAACATTTCATCTGACAGTGTTTTACAAGATTACTTCTTTTACTGTTCTTTCCAAGTATCATTGCTTGATGGATTGCTTTCATCTAGAATCCAAAAACTAATATTGGATATGGGTTTCTCCAAATTGTTCCTATTTGTCAGCACTGTTTTAGCAAGCCAAAGAACAGAAAGTAGTACCTCCTCCTCGTCCTAAAACAGCAAAGGCAACATAAAATAGTTCCATGGAAGCATCTCCAGCACTTTGCTGTCCTCATTTGTTTGAGCTTTTGAGGTGGCAACCACGACCTCTTGGAAAAGACACCTGAGAACAAGACTTCTGCCCCTTGCGGTCAAGCGCACTAAGTCCTAACACCAGACTACTCCCAAAGCTCCCTCTTGGCTTGGATGGAGATATCTGAGTGAATGCTCCACCTCTATGACCCTGGACTGCCTGGTGTTGCCTTTGTGACACCTTTCAGCTCATGCTTTCTGTGTGCATTGTTCCAAATAATTTGCATACTGGCATCACATTGGTGCAGAATTGCCAGCAAAGTAGCATCTTTCTAAAGCTAGGGTTGAAGAGGAACTGGCAGCAGAGTCGTGCAATGAGGAAGATGGGGAACATGTGCCAGTCCTGGAGGCTGGGGAAGGCTTGGATGAAAGCTCTGCATTGGAGGCAGAGAGGGGACCAAGGCTGTCTGGCAGTTCTCAGCTCCCTGTGAAGCTAGACAGCAGTGACGCAGAGGAACAGCTGGACCTGTTCCCAGTATGCGCAGGCACAGAGCTGCCAGAAGAAAAGAACAGCTAATAAATCAGGGTCGACTTGGGAGTAAAGCCACAGGTGGACAGTAAATGTCCCATAGGAAATAAAAGAGGAGCGAAAGAGGAGTGGGCTTTTGCTGGAAACAATTTGTTCGTTCATTTGTTCGTTTCAGGACTGTGAAGATCTGTCCATGAATCTCAGAGAGCTTCTTGTCCTACCCTCAGGTGCTTTGGAGAATAGCTTGACTCCCTCTTCTTTGTGGCAGCCCCTGAGATATTGGAAGACTGCTATCATGTCTCCCCCTAATTCTTCTTTTCTTTAAACTAGACATACCCAGTTCCTGCAACTGTTCTTCATGTTTTAGTCTTTAGTCCCCTAATCATCTTTGTTGCTCTTCTCTGCACTCTTTCTAGTCTCCACATCCTTGTTTCATTGTAGTGACCAAAACTGGATGCTGTAATACAAATGTAGCCTTACCAAGGCCTTGTAAAGTGGTATTAACCCTTCACGTGATCTTGATTCTATCCCTCTGTTTATGCAGCCTAGAACTGTGTTGCCATTTTTGGCAGCTGCTGCACACGACTGGCTCCTATTTCAATGGTTGTCCACTAGGACTCCAAGATCCCTTTCACAGTTACTACTATTGAACAAGGTATCACCTATATTGTACCTGTGCATTTTGTTTCTCTTGCCTAAATGTAGAACCTTACTAATTTAAATTATTAGCCACCCAGCACCATGTGTATGAGATAGGTAGCCATCTGTATCTATCAAATCAATAAATAAACCATTGGTTTAAAAATATCCCATTAAAAACAGAAATGTAGTGCACATTGGAGGTGGTGACCCTTTCGAGAGCTGCATGCAACCAAATGTCATTTTAATATCTGCCAATTAGTGAGCATTCAAAGTGACAATAATTATTCAACATCTAAGACTTAGTCTAAGACATAAATTACATCTATTTTCATTATCTCTCTCCATCCACCCATCCATCCACCCACACAATTTTATATCCATTTTATTTTATTACATATAATAATAATAATAATAATATTAATATTAATAATAATAATAATAATAATAATAATAATAATAATAATAATAATAATAATAATAATAATAATCTTTATTGTCATTGTAAAAATTACAATGAAATTGGTTTTAACTTCACTGGTGCAAAATTATAACAGAAACAAAAAAGAGAGAAAAGAAAAAAGAAAAAACTAGCATGTGCATGGAGTGATTGCGATTGAATTTAAAAGTCTCACAGCCCATGGATAGAAGCTACCTTTAAACCTGTTCGTTCGGCTGGCTATATTTTTATATCTTCTGCCTGATGGTAGAAGGGCAAAGAGATACCAACCAGGGTGTGAATCATCTTTGAGAATCTTCCTTGCTCTGCTAAAGCAGCGAGATCTGGCGATGTTATCCAGTGATGTCAGAGGGCAACCGATGGTTTCTTGTGCCGAATTGATCACTCTCTGTAGTGCCTTCCTCTCTGCAACTGTTAAACCAGCATACCACACTGTGATACAATATGTGAGGACACTTTCTATGATGGACCGATAGAAAGAGATCATCAACCGTTGTTCCACCTGATTTTTCCGCAGGACTCTAAGGAAATGAAGTCTCTGTTGAGCTTTTCCAATCACCAGAGACGTGTTGTTTTTCCAGGTGAGATCTTGGCTAATAAGCACTCCTAAGAATTTAAAAGAGGAAACCCTCTCCACACAGCCCCCCTCGATATAGAGTGGGGCAGGTTCCTCTCTGTGCTTCCGGAAATCTAGCACCATCTCCTTTGTCTTGCTAGTATTTAGATGTAAGTTGTTTCTTGAGCACCATGCGGATACCTTCTGGACTATATATATATGTATGTATATTGCTCCTGTTTTGTCAATGTTTAAATATAGTGTGCATCTTCTATGCAAAGGTTTTAATACATTTTTAAAGAATCTATACGAAAATGTAAAGATCTGCATAGACTTAAAAAGAAACTTATTTTAAAACGAACTTCTCTCTTTTGCATTCATTTGCACGCACTCTCTCAACAGGTGTTCCTCCATTTTTATTCTTTGTTTTTCAACTGTGCCTTGTTATTTTTATTATTATTTTGGGGAGAAACAACATAAATCAAAGAATCCGCCACCCCCCAACCCCCAAATATATTGTAAATAATTGTAAGCGCCGATTACAGATTAATATGCAATACCAGCACATTCAACATACCCCCTCCGAATGACGTCATCAATCTGGGGGCGGAGGCAGCAGGAGGAGGAGGAATGGTAACGTTTTACTTTTCGAGTCCCCGCCCACTTTTCCTCTCCGCTCTTTCGCTTTTTATCCAATAGGAATAGAGGTAAGACGAGCCCTGGGAAAACCCGCCCAATCAAATCAACCGATCACGGCGAGTAGGGGTGGGGGAGGCATTGGGAGGGCCTTGCTTTCCTTTCTAGCCACTCCTCGAACAGGAACGAAGCCGGCCAGCCAATCCAACGACTCTTTGCTACCGTTCAACCTAGCATGCTGGTGAGGGAAAAAGATGGAAATTCCCTCCGTCTGACAGAAAGCGAAGAGCGAAAGGGAGAGAGAACCAATCGCAAGGAGCGACGCCTGCTGCCGCGTGTTCTAATTGGCGAAGCGCGGGAACGGGGCGGGACGGAGGGGGCGCTGCCAACCCAGCACCGGGGGGTTAGGGTGCGCTTGGCGAAGCCGCTCGGCGAAGCTCCTGAGAGGATGGGGATGGTGGCGGTCGTCGCCGTCGCTCCCCGCCTTCCCCCACGGGGCGCCGGGAGGCCAAGAAGCCCCGCTGCGGCCGCCTACGAAGGGAGGAGAGAACGGTAAATGGTGGGAAGCGGCCGGAATCGCAGCCGGCCATGGCGCTGAGGGGGGAAAAGCGTCGCGGCGGGTTCGGTCCCTTCCCCCTCCTTCCTTCGGGGTCCTCCGTGGGTCACGGTTCCCCCTCAGAAAAGACCGTGGCGGCCGGCGAAGCGCTCCTTTGAGGTCCCTGCACAACAGTCCTGCGAGGTAGACTGGCCTGAGAGGAAAAGCGGCCGGCCCAGACTCGCTCGCGGGGAAGGGAGGGAACGGGCGGTGTGTGTGTTTCAATCGGGGCTTCTGCTATTTTATTAGGATTAGAATTGTTTATTTTGTCAGTGCACATGTATTATTATTGTTATTATTGTTATTATTATTGTTATCGTTATCACTCTTGTCACAAATGCTATGTGACATGCTTTCTATGTTTTTATTCGTGATTTTACTGCTGCCTGTACACAGCCCTGAAGGGAGAAGGGCGGTATAGAAATTTAAATATTAAATATTAAATTAAATACCATTGACTAATAATAATAATAATCTCTATTATTCATTAAACACAAAACTCAGTCCCCTTGGG
Source organism: Rhabdophis nuchalis (assembly GCA_039707465.1). Classification (NCBI taxonomy): domain Eukaryota; kingdom Metazoa; phylum Chordata; class Lepidosauria; order Squamata; family Natricidae; genus Rhabdophis; species Rhabdophis nuchalis. Next base: position 19,145,874 of record CM077658.1, read on the forward strand.
GAATTAGGGCGGTATGCAAATTTGAATAATAAATAAATAAATAAGTCAACTGTACATTTAAAAATGTGTTACAAATAACATTGACTGTTGTTGTTGTTGTTGTTGTTGTCTATGGTTAGAATCAGTCTTGGGACTGGTGGGAAATTTAGTAAGTCAAGTTCTAACCAAGGAACTAAGGATGGTTAAGGTTTGAGGACAGGAATAGTTCAAAGCAGGGTTTTGGGGTTTTGTTTTGTTTTGTAAAATTAGGGTGTATATGTCTGATGAATTCATGGGTGACTTTGGGCCAGTCCTGCTCACAGGGTTGTTGTGGTGAGGAAAAGGAAGTATTAGCTATGTTTGCCACCTTTCAGTTATTTATAAAAAGCAATAAAGGTAGGCTACTTAATAAATAAGATCTATCTATCATCTATGTATTTCTATAGCTATTCATCTCTGTCTATCAGTATCTATCTATCTATCTATCTATCTATCTATCTATCTATCTATCTATCTATCTATCTATCTATCTATCTATCTATCTGCTATCCTGTCATTATCTATCAATCTCATCTCTCTCTCATCTCTCTCTTCCGTCTGTCTATCTATCTATCTCTAGCTATTTGTCTGTCTCTGTCTCTCTATGTCTGTCTCTTGTCTGCCTGCCTCCCTGCCTGCCTGCCAGCGCACCCACCCATCCACCCATTTTTTCTATCTTACCTCTCTGCCTGTCTATATCTATTTCATTTATCTATCATCTAACCATGCTAGGAAGTCTTTTAAGTATCACTCCGAGGGCTCTAAACAGAATTGGTATAATGACAAATTTATTTTTCCATAAGCATTCAACTTCAAACTGCATGTCCCAATATTTGTAAGTTTTTCCCCCAATTGTTTTTCGTTGGTCCTAGCATGACCCAGAATAGCAACATCAACAAACAAGGCCTTCTTATTGTCAGCTACTGTTCTACCAGGCATGTAATGAAGAAAGATGCCTGTCGGATCTTAAAAGTCCCAGAAGATCTTAACCTGTTGTTTCTCCAAAACTTTCTCAACTTTAGGGTCCCAGGAAGTTGTTTTTTTAGCTACATTCAAATTCAAACTTTTGGCGAAGTTTCCAATGAATAATTCTGCAACTTGGTCATGTGGTTGCTTGAGGTTAGCTTGTGAAATTGTTCTGCAGCCTCTGATCAAACAGTCAATTGTTTTATCCTTTTCACTAGAAAGGCGACTATTCGCTGTCCTTTGTTTCATGTTGAATTTTCGCCTTCTTGCAATTAAGTATAATCTTTATTGTCATTGTACTTAAATACAACGAAATTGGTTAGCAAAGCTATTCTTCACATTGTTATGATGGTGCTGGCAGTTGCTCCCCTTCCTCATTGACTCTTTTCCTTTAGGTTGGCTTCTCCATTATATAAACACACACATACACAGACCTTTCTGTGCTTGAGACATAGAGGGAGCACCTTAAAATGTTTGGGATATGCTTTGTGTACAATTTCAGAGAAAGTTTTCTCCCTCCTCCCCTTGTTTTCCCTTTCTGGTTTCACTTTCTCATTTAGGGAGCCACTTTTTGTGCTTAGGCAGGTTGACAAAATTGCCTAAAGTTTTTGCGTATATATGTGTATATGTGCCTGTGCGTATCATATATGTATGATAAAACATATAATACATGTAATTAAATATATGTGTGCTTGTATGAAGAATATGTATATATGCGTGCGTGTGTTTCTGTGTTTATGTATGTATTTATGCCAGACATACACACAGCATTTTTCATTTGTTTTCTTAAGGGTGAGGAAACAAAAAAGGGGTCTTGTTTACTTCTAGGCAGAATATTAAGATTTTTCACTCAGAAAGTTGTTAATTTTTCTATGGATATCTCATACTTAAAAACAAAGGTTCTGTGGTTTCGTCCTTTTAAAATGTTTACTCTATAGAACAGTGGGGTTTTTTTTGTGTGCATATCTATGTCAATTATAAAAATATTTCTTCTTATAGCACTTACATTACTTCATCAGAGTTCTTGGGTTTGTCTTTTGCAATCAGCAAACAAATACTGGGGTCACACTATCACATAACAGAAAGAGATTAATAGGGGAATCGCGATCATGCCTGTTCTGGAATAAAGACTATTAATTTCAGTCGTGCTTCATTGTGGGCTAGCCTGCACAAAACAGCAGCTGTGTTGTAGCAGAAGCCTTTGTGGACTAGAATCTGTTTCTGCAATGCCAGGATGGGGTCACTGGTTTGCTCAGGCTGAAACTTCAGGCTGAATTGGTTCATGTCTTAACTTAGTGAGCTTAAACCCGTATATGCAAGCCTTATGATCACATGGAGTCTCTTTGCATAAGTTGTACTGAACCACAAAGTTAGCAGTGAGCTGTAGCTTTCCCCACAATTAAGGTAAAACTTTGGTTTTCTCTATAGTCAGATTGCGAGATTAACAAAACACTTGCCTTACCTTTATTTCCCAAAAATTCAACTAAAAGGGGAAAAAGCTCTTATTTGTGAGAACAGCTGTCCACTCAGTTCAAGATATTAATACGGATTGCAAAGATAAAATCCACATGGTCAGTTTTGTGGTGGCGGTGGTGTGATGATGAATCTATTAGTCAGTCAATTTTATTGTGCTGAGAAATTCTTCAGCATGACCTTTGTAGCTATCTAAACATGTCCTCATTCTTGCCAGCTGGATGTTGTCATAGGTCTATAAAAATCAGTGATGATGCTTGCTTTCAAAAGTGTCTTGTTTTCCTGTCCTTTACTCCTTTAGCCTCTAATGATGTTTTCCTTTATTTTTATGCTTCAGGTCATATTCTGGATTTAGCTCAGTAGGACATGAATGAAGAAAATTAAGTCATTGGAGCTGGAACTTAAAAAACCCCACCTCATTTACAGTTATGCTGCCAACAAGTTTCTTTTGAAGATTCTTCTTTTTCACCTTTATACAAAGCTTGAACCACAATGACTTCGGGTTTGTGGAGTCAAGAAAAAGCGAGCTCTCCATATTGGGAAGAGCGTATATTTTATTTACTTCTCCAGGAATGTAGCATTATAGACAAGCAGACCCAAAAGCTATTAAAAATACCTAAAGGTAGTATTGGTCAATTTATTCAAGACAGGTCTTCCGGTGGCCACATCAGGAACAACCCTTCATCCAAAAGCAAGAAGCTACAAATAGGAATCAAGATTTTGGAACAGCCCCACGTGGTCCTGTACGTTGACGAGAAAGAGCTCGTTGATATAGACGAAAAACGAGCCGAGCTGCTATTGGCAATCACCAATTGCGAGGAAAGATACAGTATATTTAAAAGCAGAAGCAGGCTGCGTAAGGGCCTCCACATCGATGTTGGTTCCCCAGTGAAAGTGCAGCTGAGATCAGGAGAAGAGAAATACCCTGGAATAGTTCGCTTTAGAGGACCCTTAATACAAGAGAGATCTCTGTCGGGTATATTTTTTGGGGTGGAGCTTCTGGTAAGGATTCTCTTTCTTTTTTTAATGTACATTGGTGAAACGTGCTTTCCAGTATGGTTGAGTGGGCCATTTTGAAAACCGGCAACACGTTAGGTTTAATCCGTTCATTACGTTTGTATCCCTGCCTTCCTTTTAAGATTGAAGGATTGTGGGTGATGTTTTCTCCACACCATTTTATTCTTGCAATGTAGCTGAAGTAGGTTGTGTTGAGAGAATGTCTACATGCCAGACATGAGTTGCTTTTATTATGAATATCTTTGCATAAATTTCAATTTCTCATTTGCTGGATTCCTGCAGTTTGTTGAGCTAAAAATAAACTGATTTATGGCAGTTCAGCATACTGCTGTGAAAATAGGCCTCCCTAATCTAAGGTCTTCCTGTGAGTTGTAATTTCTGTGAAGGTTATGAAACTTGGGGCCTCTTTCTCAGCTCTGAACATTCAGCTGAAATGTCACAATTCATTTTTTCCTTTTCCTTTTTGTAAATACAGGAAGAAGGTCGTGGTCAGGGCTTTACTGATGGACAGTACCAAGGCAAACAGCTGTTCAGATGCGATGAGGACTGTGGAGTGTTTGTTGCACTAGACAAACTAGAACTGATGGAAGATGATGACAATGAACTGGAGAATGACTATGCAGCTCCAGTTGACTCAATGCAGGTAGACCTTCCTCCTTTGGAGCTCAACTCCAGGGTTTCTGTGAAGATAGGGAAGAATATAGAGTATGGGACAGTTATATTCTGTGATGTCATACCAGGAAACGAAAGTTTAGGATACGTTGTTGGAGTGGACATGGTAAGAAATCAAGATTTTTATGATTTTTTGCATGTGTGTTTAAAATAGTACATGCAATATTGCTGGTGGGTGGAATCCTTGAAAGCTACTTATGGCGGTTGTTGCCATGTGTAAATCACTCTAGTATATTTTTTAGTATCAGATAAAATGTATGTTAATTTGTTTTTGGGGAGGATAATCATGCTTCTTGGATTACAGCATAGTAACAGAGAATCTTCTCTAGGGCATTTGAATCTTACAGAACAATATTACTTTGTTGAACAACAAACAATGAACAAGATTACATATGAATTTAACAGGATTTATTTATTGTTCAAAATGACTTGCCAAGTTAAAAAAAAATTCTTATCCTTGATTCTAATGATAAGCATGTTTTATTGAACTCCGTTCTTTTCTGAGAAAAATGGCGATGTATGTCAGCGTTAGCCTCTTGAAGGGCTATAAAAGACTCTTCGGTATGAATTTGAATGGCGCCTCTTAATTTGTAATGCTCAAGAGCATTTCAATAATACTTGCTGTTCCTCACCTTTGTCCTGAAGTTTGTTTCTATAATTGGAAGACATACAATAGCTTTGAAGTAAAAATACTGAAATGGCTATATTTGTGTAAGTTCTCTAATTGCTTACCAACTGGGCTTTGTACCTCAGTAATTGGCAGGTTTTTTTTCTTAATTGTGACATATGATTTGTGGTAGACAAATTGTTTGTGTTTGTGTTTCTGTCTGAGAGGTGGGTTGCCAGCATTACAAGAATCTGCTTTTTTTGTGTGATGGTTTGTGCTTTCAACCTTAGCCTTTGCATAGCCTTTGCAAATGTTAGTAACATCCTAGTTTTCTTGAATTCATTCAGCTGTTCTCTTGCGCTATAAGGATAAAATATGTTATAAAATGCTTTTTAGGATAATCCAATTGGAAATTGGGATGGAAGATACAATGGACAACAGCTCTGTAGTTTTGCAAGTGTTGAAAGCACGCTTCTTTTGCATATCAATGATGTTATCCCAGGTAATACTTTATTTTGATTTTAAGAAGAGTTTTCCAGATTTTAGCAGGTTTATTAATGTCTGGTTCCAGTTTTAGATTTGCTTAAAATTTGGCCTTTTGCAGTTCATTCTTAAAGTAGATATTTCAGTACCTACTATATTACTTGGCGTTGGTGTTTTTTTGTTTTGTTTTTGTTTTGGTAATGTGCATTTCCTTTTAATTCTGGAAATGTTTTCAGAATCATTAAAATGTCATGTATTTTTTTCATAAACTCATTAAGAAGTGCATTACAGGTAGTCCGTGACTTATGACCGCAATTGATCCCAAAATTTCTGTTCCTAAGTGAGACAGATGTTAAGTGAGTGCTGTCCCTTTTTACATCCTTTCTTGCCACACAGTTATTAAGTGATCACTGTAGTTGCTGTTAGTATCATGATTGTTAAGTGAATCCATTGACTTTGCTTGTCAGAAGATCACAAGGTGGATCACATAACCTCAGGACACTGGATTTTTAACACGTGACCTTAGGGATGCTGCAATAGTTAGTGAAAAACCATCATTTTTTTTAGTGCCCTTGTAACTTTGAACAGTTACTAAAGGAACTGTTTGTAAGCCAATTATATTTGTCTTAATGGGATGCTGGCCTTCACAATTATTTCCAGATAATAAAGCTTGAGGACTGAAAGTCCCATTATCTGGCAGTGAATTTTCTACTTCAGAAATTGTCTTTGTTTAGTAGGATAGTGTGGGGGCTAGGGAACTGGAACAGTGTTGAATGGAAATGATGTGGCTGCAGTTCACATTCGTGAATAATTATGCATAATGATTTAAAGGCTAGTTAAGAACACTTAAAAACCTGTAAGAAATAATGCAAAAGGTCTCTTCAGGTGACTCTATTTTTTTTTTGAACAGCGTTTGTGTATTAGATGATGGGATTGTTTTCTTACACTCTCTTTAAAAAGAATATGTTCAAATGATGCCCACATATGCTCTGATCAAAGAATTGGTGTTTGTGAGAAGGGCTCGGAACCACAGGCAATCTGTTCTTTTCTCCATATTATTAGAGTGCCAGTTTTTCTATTCACAAAGCTTTAATAATACTGTAACCCCCCTGCTGCATGCATGAGTCAACTGCATTGCACTGGAGGAATATAGTGACTTGAGCAAGATGTACTGAGATTAGCTGACTTGCTTAGCAAGAAACCATAAAACCTTACGTTACTAGACGGCCCTTTTATAGTTTTTCAAATTTGACATTGGCGATGAAATTATTTAGTTGGCTTCATTGCCAAGGAAACTGAAATATGCAAGCAGTCTTGGAACCAGCAGATCATACTTTTCTAGGGAAAAGACATCTGGATTAGGAGATTTACCTTTTGGCTTGGTCAGGACAAAGACAGAAGCTTTGTAGGTGTAAACTGAACCCAAAGTTTCATTGGCTGAATTTGAGAGAGATGAAAACAGAATAACAGAGTTGAAAGGGACCTTGGAGGTCTTCTAGTCCAACCCCCTGCCTAGGCAGGAAACCCTACACCACTTCAAACAACATCTTCTTAAAAGCTTTCAATGTTGGAGCATGAGATGCAGATAGCTGTAAGAAAACATTAGAATTGCTTGGCTGGATTCGTATAAAGGTTTATTTAGACTGACAAACTGTTCCAACAATGGCCATCTGAGAAAGTTCTTATTTAATATTTAATCATTAACCATTAAAAAAAAACCTTCCACATCGTTCCTGGATAATGGTGGTTCATATTATAGTTTCATTATGACAGGTATTATAATTGAGGCATCATTTACGGTTCAGCTTATCTTTACATGTAAAATCTTGTATGTCAGGACTTTCAGCCCTCCTGAGGAATGTCTAATGTGTCCTATTTTTGATTAATGTTTTGAAACTAATACATTACATTGTTATATAGGGTGCTCTTATCCTTTGTGAAATATCTAAACTCTGCTCTGTTTTAGAGGCCGTGTCTCAGGACAGGAGAGCTCCCAAACTCGGTTATACTTCCAGAGGTGGTGGTGAGAAAGCTTTTGGCCATAGCAAACCAAAATCTACAGGTACTTTGACTCGACATTTCAGTGAAAATTAGTGTTAAATGAGGATTGCCATAGTGCAATCTCCTCATGTTGCTATTCAAAGGCAAGTGTGATTACTAAAGCAGTCCCTCCATCAACATCAGTGAAGATATTTAATGTGTATTTTATTGTGTTCTTTATAAAGGTTTGAACATATCAGCATCTTTAATTGCTATCCATATATATGGAAAAATAATTGTGTTATTGCACCAATTATGATTGGAGCCCTTTGAGTGATACTTAAAGGACTTCCTAGGATGATTGGATGATAGATAAGTGAGATAGATATAGAAGGGTAGAGGGGAGGGAGGGAGGGAGGAATGGAAATGGAAATGGATAAATTCATTTTCCATTGAACCCTCTGGATTCACTGCTTGAATTTCCTGTGCTTGATACTTCAAATGGAATACAAAGAGCATCATTCTCAGCCCATGGATCTTTCTAGTCTATTGAACAAGACGATTTAGGCAGTTTCTGCCTTGCATATTAAGATTACAACGACTACAGTTGAACAGTCCATATTTCACATGTTCAAGGATTTATGAGTCAAGAGTTTTTGGGATTTGGTGGCATATAATTTTAAATAATCTACTGATGTTCATTCCTTCTAAGATATGAAGTCTAAAATTAGTGATCCATATGTGGTATTAATTTAGGGACTTTATTGAGAAAAGAGTTTCATTAAGCTTAAATAGAATGTTTACCTGATGTAGCTTTGTTTTCTAAAAGGTACCATGTGCATAGCTTGAGATGTAAGGTGAGAACAGAGCTGTTTGGTTAAAAGGGTTGGGACCGCATGAGATCATGCAGTATTGTAGTGATTGGACCAGACAACCAGCAGTTGTGTTTCTTCCATAAAAGTCATGCAGTTTTGATGCAGACTTTTCTAAGAACATCAAAGCTTACTTGTATATATTCTTCCCTTCTGACATGGTCTGTTTTTCAGGTGCACTCTCTGATCCTGGAAACAGAAACAGAACAGAATTTTTTTACGCTTTAAATGGCTCTTCAGTAGATTCTCAGCCAAAATCAAAAAATACATGGTATATTGATGAAGGTAACAAACTGGATTTTGATCACAGATGTAGTAACAAAATATGACTGTAATGATGCAGAGAATTCTGACAACTGTATTGACCTATATTTTTGGATGCGCTTTGATGCATCCTTCCCGCTTCCCCCCCCCCCCAAACTGCAGCTTTCCTTGTATTGCTGCTTTGAGTCAAGATGAGCATGGCCCATCATCCACTACTTACTTCCACAACCTCAGAGGAATTATTTTACACTCTCATTTGATCCAGCAAATTATCACAAACAGCTTTTGAAAGTTGCCCTTGACTTTTTTTTTTAAGCAATTCCATGCAGCAGCAGTCACATGGCTTTAAGAGGGTAGGGAAAAATCTAAATCTCATTTGGATAATTTCAAGTTCCTTAGTTCATGGCTGTAGTTTGTCAGATAACTGAAGACTTTTTCTTCGTTTTTTCAGGTTTTTATGGTAATTTTTCAGTCGTGGTAGAAAATGCCCAACATCGCATGACAGCTTGATCTTACTCTCTTTATTAAACCAGTTGGGTTGCAGGCAGAGCGTGCAAGAGGCTTATAAATAGTAATGTGCTATTATACCAGCTTGTGACCTCATGCACCGAGCTTAGATTCATGATTTATTTATGTGTCTTCAGGAGACAAGTTGGTGAATGTGTCCTTTAGGGCCTCTCCCTCCGCCACTGATTGTACGAATTCACGAGAGGGGTAGATTTCATTTTTTGTTTCCTGGTAAATCTTGGCTTCCAGATTACTAACATCTCAGCACTGCTTCTCAGCAACTGTGGGATGCATAGATTTCAACTCCCAGAATTCCCTCGCCTACACAATCTAGAACAGCAGTTTTAAGCAAATAGTTTGAAGTTGACCAATAACTCTTGAATATTAAATAGTCCTTAAATTTGTTGAATAACATGGAATTGTGGCTTCAAAGGTTTTTATGTTACAGGGTTTTTTGTTGTAGTCACATCAGCTTTTCTGCTGTGCCCAGCTGCCATAGAGTGTAGGAGTCTGAGAAAACTTAAGGGACAATGCCCAATTTATTTGGAGCATGTATTAAGCTCACATGATATTCTGTATGAACTTGGAATGACTCCAGGATCCCAGTTTCTTCCACCCAAGTTTGGAATTGCTGTCACCTGCTGTAATCTATCACTGGGAAACTTTGTAATAATTATTTATGAAATTTTATTTGGTTTGCTGAGCAGAAGATCAGTTATAGTCCTTGATTATAATACCCTGCTTCCCCCAAAAATAAGACCTCCCGGATAATAAGCCCAATCGGGCTTTTGGGTGCATGTGCTAAAATAAGCCCTCCCCGAAAATATTGCAACACAGCAGCAGCCATGAGGTGACCACGCTCGCCACCTCCTGCACCTTAAAAATAATAAGATATCCCCGAAAATAAGACCTTTACTCATTTTATACACATTATATACATTTTATATACATTTTATATACATTTTATACACGCTTTACTCATTTTATGTGAGAAATGCATCACATCAGTTCAGGTACTTTAATAAAAGTTGAAATTTGTAATCTGTGCCTATTTCTTTGCTTGCCTCCAATTCAACAGTGGCTGAAGATTCTGCAAAATCACTCAATGACTCCTCTTCTGGCTTTGGAAATTCTTCCCCACCGCTCCAGCCTGCGCCGTCAAATAGTTTATCTTCCGAAAACAGATTCCATTCCCTGCCTTTCAGCCTAACCAAGATGTCAAGCGCCACCAACAGTTCCATATCACACAGCCCACTCTCCTTATCTGTCCAGTCGGTCATTGGAGAAGGAACTTCCGGTCCAACCCAGGAGAGTCCCCCAGCCACCGTGGCCCCCATCAACATGCATGGCCTCGAAGCTGGCTCTTTAGCAGAAGTGAAAGAAAACCCTCCCTTCTACGGAGTAATCCGTTGGATCGGGCAGCCGCCAGGGGTCAATGAAGTGTTAGCCGGGCTCGAACTGGTAACTACTGTCAGATTTGAAAACCCGTGGGCCAATTCCTGCCCATCTCTAACCCTGCGTTATCTTTTCATTATTGCCTTTCTGTTAAACTTCCTGGCTACAGCTTGGCTCTGACATCAGGCCAGGTAAAAATTTACTGCCAAACTGAAGCCAGCTCAGAATTCTGATACACAGATAGTCTTCGAGTTGCGACCATAATTGAGTCTGCAGCTACAGTTGTAAGTCATGATGGTCATAACCTGATTAGACCTGATTTTAATGAACTTTTTTTTCTTTTGCAACCATTGTTAAGTGAACTCATTGTTTGCTATGGGGCAATTTTTGTGGCAGTGGTGAAATTCAATTTTTTAAAATACCGGTTCTGTGGGCGTTGCTTTGTGGGCGTGGCAGGGGAAGGCTATTGCAAAATCTCCAATCCCACTCCCTTCTGGGGCCAGCCAGAGATTCTCTGAACTACAGAAAATTTCTGCTACTGGTTCTCCAGAACCTGTCGGAACCTGCTGAATTTCACCTCTGAGTTGTGGTCATGTGACCACAGGCAAGCAGCCAAGGGCCCAAAATGTCACGAGAGAGGGGGGGGGAGGGAGGGGGGGGAGGGAGGGAGGGGGGGGAGGGAGGGAGGGGGGGAGGGAGGGAGGGGGGGAGGGAGAGAGAGAGTTTGTCTAGGCTTTGGAACTTCAAAACCGAGTCGTAAGTCCCATTTGGGTTTGATGTAATTTTGAACAGTCACTGAATGAGTGATTGTAAGTCAAGGACTGGCAGTTCTGTGACTCATTGTGCTAAGTGGGGAGGGACGGATGTAAATAGGGACACTACATCAAAAAAGATGGTGATCTCACCAGGAACCACATTTAAGGTTTGTAGTTTAGTCAGAAATCGTGCGGATGATGTGAGTGTACTGTTCGAGGGTTAGGTCGGGAAGCTTAAGCGTTGTGACCACCACTTAGCCAGGTTATACGGAAGAGGGTATCCCGTAGCACTACAATTTCCAAAGGTGTGAGCGTTGACCGAGAAGTGCAAATTTCTCATTGGTTTTTCCAGGAAGATGAATGTGCAGGTTGCACCGATGGGACTTTTAAAGGGACTCGTTACTTTACCTGCGCACCAAAGAAAGCTCTTTTTGTCAAACTGAAGAGCTGTCGACCGGATTCCAGATTTGCTTCACTGCAGCCAGTGTCCAATCAGATCGAACGTTGCAATTCCTTAGGTATGGACTCCCTTTCTCTCTCTGTGTACAGCTTTGCTTTCATTCTGAATTTGGGGGGGACGGGGATGGGGACACCATTTCCAACGATCAAGGAAGTTATCTCGGTGCATGTGTGTGCGCTGCTGCCTGTAAGCATGTATATATGTGCACATTTGTGAGAAATAAGTGTACATGTTTCTATCAAAACAATGTTAGTCACAAGAATGGAGAAATGGGTGGACCTGTGACTTTGATGGACTTCGTATTGGGCTTTTGATATTTCCATTGTGCTTGTTGCTAATGTGGGATTATGAAAGAGTACAGTTGCAGCTTGAATTCCCCAATTTGTTTTTCAGCTTTTGGAGGCTATCTCAGTGAAGTGGTTGAAGAAAACACTCCTCCAAAAATGGAAAAAGAAGGATTGGAAACAATGATCGGAAAGAAAAAGGGTATCCAGGGTCATTATAACTCCTGCTACTTAGATTCCACCTTATTCTGGTAAATAAAGAAAAAAAACCTGCATGTCAAGCCTCAGATGAAGAAAACACAATGATATGTGTTTTTAAAAATTCAACAAGGTGACATGAACCTAATAGCATGCTCATGGTATTTTTGTGACATGCCCAAAACGTGATCACTTGATTGTGGGGCTACTGTGAGGGTCATACATGTGAGGACTACAAAGCTTTTCAGTGCCTTTGTAACTTTGAATGGTTATTAAACAGGGTAGTCATTAAGTGAGGCATATTAGGGATTTCTTTTTACCGTGTAAGTTGCCCAGAGCTTAGTTTACAGTCTGGGAAAGGCATTATGTTTAAGACATAGAATCAAAATTAATAACTACTTCTTGTCCTGGATTTCTTTTTCCATTCCAAGTATTCCTTTCTCTCTCTTTCTCTGCTGATTGAGCCTTCCGTATTTGATTTGGCTCACATTCTCTTTTCTAAGGCAAAATTGTCTCAAATTCGACTTAAAAATGGTGAGCTTAGCTGCTGGCAAGTTTCAGATTACACTCTTCCAAAATGTAAACGCTGTTCCTGGAAACAAGATATTTGTCAGAATCTCACAGAATCTGTTAAACGCATCTCTTTCTGTGATAGATTTTGGGAAAGTTATCAACCTGAAGGTGGTTTCCTCCCCCACCCCCCTTATTTTCCTGTTTGAAACTTATTGTTTTTCCCCCCCTACTCTTTCAGCCTGTTTGCATTCAGTTCTGTTTTGGATACAGTCTTGCTTCGGCCGAAAGAGAAGAATGATGTAGAATATTACAGCGAAACTCAAGAACTGCTACGGACAGAGATAGTAAATCCCCTTCGAATGTAAGTGCAAATGAGCTACCTGTAAAACATGCCAGTTTTGGTGGGAAATATCGAAACCTTCTTCTACAAACAGGAAGATGTTTGAAATGGTTTCTGGAAGGTGGAACAAGAAGCTTGAAAACCCCTGCTTTGGTTTGACTACTTCTGGCCCCTCCACAATTTTTAACTGGTGTTTATGTCTTTTTGCTTGTTTTTCCTTTTGGTTTGTGAGTGGCAGATCAAGTGATTGTAGATGATAGTAGGCGATAACCTGGCATTGGTCAGATATTTATTCATAGGGGGAAAATGTCCTGACCAAATGTAATTTCTAATGTTGATTTTCCTGCTTGTGTAGTACTGTGAAGTAACTGCACTGCGCTGTCTGTCTGTCTGTCTGTCTGTCTGTGTCCTTTAAATGTACAGCGCAGTGGAGTTACCATGGTATGAGTTCACAGTAGTACACTCCCTTTAGAAAGGGGGAAAATGAACATTAGAAATTCCATTTGGTGAGGACATTTTCCCCTATAAATACATACCTGGGCAAAGACCAGACAGACAGACAGACAGACAGACAGACAGACCGGACCGGACCGGACCGGACCGGACCGACCGACCGGACCGGACCGGACCGGACCAGACAGACAGACAGACAGACAGACCAGACCAGACCACACCACACCACACCACACCACACCACACCAGACAGACGAGACAGACAGACGAGACAGACCAGACAGACCAGACAGACAGACCAGACAGACAGACAGACAGACAGACAGACAGACAGACAGACAGACAGACAGACAGACAGACAGACAGACAGACAGACAGACAGACAGACAGATAGATAGATAATACCTGGCCACACACCTCTACCCCTACCTACATGTGGCATGTACACCCTCCACCTTTCATTCACTGTCCATTACATTATACTCTTTCTACTTTGTATATGTATTCATTATTCCCTGTGCACTGCCACCCCTTTACACATTACATTATGTTTCCCTTTCTTTCTTTATTCTGTCTCCTCCAGATATGGATATGTATGTGCCACAAAAATAATGAAGCTCAGAAAGGTGCTGGAAAAGGTTGAAGCAGCGTCAGGATTCACATCAGAAGAAAAAGGTACATTCATTCTGTAATATTGTTCATGACAAACACCTGACATAATTTTTCTTCTTATTAAACTTCACTTAACATAACATCTTATCATCACCATCATAAACCCTTTTATGTTCATTTCCTACGCTGTCCTTCTTTTAAACACTGATTAAACTCATACATTAAATTAATGTTCTACATCTGCACACTCTTAAAATGGTGAAAAACAAGTGTCACACCATCCCCAAATAACCTACAAAGTTTTGACACTATGTTTCTCCCAACGTTTTGTAATTTTGTATTTTTCCTCTTAGTTTTTTGGTTGCATCTGCTTTGATACCCTCATGAAACACTCTCTTTTTTTTCAGATCCAGAAGAATTTTTGAATATTTTGTTTCATCATATTTTAAGAGTAGAACCACTCTTAAAAATAAGGTAAACACAGTCCTTGCCTCGCACAAGAGGAATTTTTAAACCCACAACAGTTATTTTATTATCTATAATTTATAATCTTCAGGATAATTTCCGGCAAGAAGTTATGGCTGGAAACACCCTGCAAGCATCTTCATTACTTTTATTTGTGTTTACTTTTGTAAACTGTGAACATTTAGCTCTGCCTTTATCTTGACAGCTTGGGGATATTTCAAAAGCTTTTATTGCTTTTATCGTCTCACTTACTTAACTTCACTGATAAATGTCAGTTATCTCTCAAACTTGTATCTGCTATAATAGCATCAGGTGTGGAGAACTTGTGGTCAGCCCAATATTGCAAAATTACAACTTGCACCTCTTATCTATGGACTCAGTCTATATACTGTATAAATATAAATGTAATAGTTCACAGTCTGGTATCAGCTATTTAACTTTAAACTAAAATAATCTCTTTATCCATTTGGGGAATAATTTATTCCAGGATCAAATCTGGCTCAGTCACCAGGACTAGCGGTTTAGTCTTCCGAGTTTTTAGTCTCACATTGGAGCCCATCTTCAGGGAACCTCTTTCTAGCGGAGTGTGTTATAATAATAATTTATTCTTATATTTATAACTAAAGGTTTGGAAAGGATTTTAAAATCCAAGTGACCTGGCTTCTTTCCAGATGCAGGAATCTATTGCTACATGATTCTGCTGTAACCCTGAAGACTATCTGTCTGCAGTAGTTGTAGATTGTACTTTTTAAAATCAATATGAAGTGTCCCCATTGTCAAATACACTTGTGTCTCTCTTCTTAGATCGGCAGGGCAAAAAGTCCAAGACTGCTATTTCTATCAGATTTTTATGGACAAAAACGAGAAAGTTGGAGTGCCCACCATACAGCAGTTACTGGAATGGTCTTTCATCAACAGCAATTTGAAATTTGCAGAGGTTTGGAGAACGATTCCTCATTTTATAGTTTTACCAATCAGTGAACATTTTGCTGGGTGGGGTTGATCAGCTTTTGAGAAGCTGAAGCACGCAAGTGTCTCCACAGTAGTTCAATACATTCTTAATTGATTTAGGAGGTGACTCTTCCTTATTTTGAATGAGGGATTTGCTTCTTCAGTAGATATCACAAGAACTTCCTTGACGCTTTGCTTGAGCTATTTGCGCAAATGATTTATTAATTAAAGAATAGGCAGGGAACTCAATGTATCCAGATGTCCCTCAGCTTAAATTCACTGCTGCCTTGTGTGAATGACCAGTGGAAAAGGGATTCTGGGAGTTTTACTTCAGCGTCACCTGGAGGCCCATTAGTTTCCTTCTTGCTTTAGATCAGGGCATCAAACCTTGGCAATTTTAAGACTAAGTGGACCAACACCCGGAGGCTGCGGAATTCTGGGAGTTGAACTCCACTAATCTTAAAAGTGGCCTACTTGGACACCCTTGCTTTAGATTAAGTCAAAGATAGGACTAAGCTGTATGACTTATACCAAACTTTAAGATTTGTTTTGGTTCCTTGCTTTTGAGAGAGCTATTGTTAAATTTTACATTAGGGGCATCAGGATTTAATAAACTGAAACAGAGAGAATGAAGTTTCTAGGCTAAAACAGGTATCCTTTTTCTGTTGGTTTTACTAGGCCCCATCATGTCTGATAATTCAGATGCCTCGATTTGGGAAGGACTTCAAAATGTTCAACAAAATTTTTCCTTCTCTGGAATTGAATATCACAGATCTGCTTGAAGACAGTAAGTTTAAATATGCTTCAGGATAGTGCAATAAGACTAAATTTTCAGTTGAAATTGATTCCAGGACATTGGATGAATGAACCTGGATACTTCATCAATAAAATGAATCACCTTCAAAATAATGCAGAATGGAGTTGCTGTGCACAAAAAAATCTTGTTTCAATGCAGATACACAAATAGAATCGGTCTGAAATTTTCTTTGCAGACTTTAACAGGACCATACCAGTGGTTGACTTCCAGACTGCTCCAGTTTTGATCATAATACCTTTTTTCCGCTTCCTAAAATGAATTAGTTCCTAATCATTAGGAAATAAAGAATACAGATAGCCTAAATCTTTAGGAAATAATCTGTTACCATCTAATTTATTCTGGATTTTGATGGCATGTTTTTAAGTCGAATGCCCATTGTATCAAGGCAGAATGAACAAGATTTAATTTTTCCAACAATTCCTGGAGAAATTGTGAGGAGTTTCCCCCACCCCCCATTCAGCTCTTGTTTCCACCCGTTCCTTCCTATCTACCACACCTGTTTCATACTCAATAGCAAAAAATCTAGAACTCTAAACTTCCAAACATGACAGGGCATATTCTTTAAATTAGTAATAATAATAATAATCTTTATTGTCGTTGTAAAAATTACAATGAAATTGGTTTAGTAATATCATAGCACAAATGGAGTGAGCTAATTTTCTTTTACTCAAAAGTTTTATTGTCTATTAAAAAATATCGTAGATGTGGGTTCTGTTTATTCAGAATGGTAGCATCCAGTGGGTGTTTTTTCTCTTGTAAAATGCAGCCCCAAGGCAGTGTCGTATCTGCGGAGGACTTGCAGTGTATGAATGTCGGGAATGTTACGAAGATTCAGACATTTCCTCTGGTAAAATCAAGCAGTTTTGCAAAACTTGCAATACGCAGGTAAGGTTTTTTTCTTTCTTTCCCAAATGTCCTAGGAATTTGTTTTTGATATCGCTGTCTTGTGTGAGAACTGAGTTCTTTCATGAATGGGCAAGAATGTAATTCCCTTTGCTAAAAGTTTCTTTCTTCCGTCCCATGATAGGTTCACCTTCACCCCAAAAGGCAGAGTCACAAATTCAACCCAGTGTCACTTCCGAAAGATTTACCGGACTGGGATTGGAGGCACAGCTGCATACCTTGTCAGAAGATGGAGCTCTTTGCCGTTCTTTGTATAGAGACAAGCCACTATGTGGCTTTTGTTAAGTATGGCAAGGAAGATTCCTCTTGGCTCTTTTTTGATAGCATGGCTGATCGGGATGGTATGTACTCTCTTTTGTGAACGCTCAACTGTTAGCCTGGCCCTTAAATGAATGAACATTTTTAGTACTTAACATCTGTCGTGAGTCTCATAATGTCACGGTTGAAGCAATAATTAGCCAGTCTTTCAACCATGGCATATACTTTTGTCAACATTCCCCAGATTGTAGGGCACCTTGTTGAGAAAAACTAGATTAATGCTGTAGGCTAAGGCCAGAGATATAAAAAAATTAAATATCTTGGGAATTGCAAAACTTACATCCAAAATGAATTTGGACGATAGTGAGATATGTAAAGTTGAAGGAGACAATATAATAGAATAACAGAATTGGAAAGGACCTTGGAGGTCTTCTAGTCCAACCCCTTGCTCAAGCAGGAAACCCTAAACCCGTGATGGCGAACCTATGGCACGGGTGCCACAGGTGGCACGCGGAACCATTTCTTAGGGCACGCGAGGCGTTGCCCTGTCAGCTCCAGCGTGCATGTGTGTGCTGGCCAGCTGATTTAGATCTTCTCTTGAGGCCGTTTTTCGCCCTCCGGAGGCTTCAGGGAAGCTCCTGAAGCCTCTGGAGGTGGAGAGTGGAAGCTGTTTTCACCCTCCGCAGGCTCCTAGAAAGCCTCTGGAGCCTGAGGAGGGTGAAAATAACGTGCCAAAAGCAGAGGGTCATGCACATAGCATTATGGGTGTGGCACACCCACGCACGACCCCCCCCTGCGCTCCCCCCGCTTTTGCCGCGTGATCCAAAAAAGGTTAGCCATCACTGCCCTAAACCATTTCAGACAAATGGTTGTCCAGTCTCTTCTTAAAAATCTCCAGTGTTGGAGCACCCACAACCTCTGGAGGCAAATTGTTCCACCGATTGTTTTCACTATCAGGAAATGTTAGTTCTAGGTTGATTTTGTCCTTGATCGATTTTCACCCATTGCTTCTTGCTCTACCCTCAGGTGCTTTGGAGAATAGCTTGACTCCCTCTTCTTTGTAGCAACCCCTGAGATATTGAAATGCTGCTCTCATGCCTCCCCTACTCCTTCTTTTCATTAAAGTAGACAAAACTGGTTCCTGCAACTGTTCTCCAGTCCCATAATCACCTGTGTTGCTCTTCTCTGCACTCTTTCTTTTTGTGAAATTCATGTGGTTTATTCCATAATGGATAATTTTAGATACAGATTGGAGATGTAAGTTGGCATGAAGTAGAATGCTTCTTACCTGGGATTACATCATCTCCTAAAAGTGCTTTTTTCAAGTAGTAACTGGACTTTCTTTGTTTTTCCTCGAAGACGTTTTGCTTCTCGTCCAAGAAGCGTCTTCAATGCTGAAGAACTGAAGAAGCTTCTTGGATGAGAAGCAAAACGTCTTCAAAGAAAAAACAGAAAGTCCAGTTGCCTCTTGAAAAAAGCACCTTTAGGACAGCCATGATTTGGCTGCCTGAGAATCTCCATAGCCATGTGGTCATCTCAATACAACATAGTTTGGGCTGTCTCATTGTCCTGCTGGGGTAATCCCATGTCCTGACTTCTTTTCTCTTCCCAAGGAGGTCAAAATGGTTTTAACATCCCTCAAGTGACTCCGTGCCCAGAAGTTGGCGAGTATCTGAAAATGTCTCTCGATGAATTGCACTCTCTGGACTCGAGGAGAATCCAAGGCTGTGCGCGGAGGCTCCTTTGCGATGCTTACATGTGCATGTATCAGAGCCCTACGATGAGTTTGTACAAATAGGACGTGGGGGACTGTCGCGAGAATGGAGCCTTTTCCCAGGGACCGGACAGTGGCAGCCCAAGAAAGCTCAACGGAGCTGTGAAGAGTCTCAGCTTGTGCGTCTGTTGCTGGCAACGGATGCCTCGAAGGTTATGGAAATCAAAGAACTAGAAAGAAGAAGATGCTATTTTAACGGAAAGGGGGAATGGTGCGGTGTTGTGTTGCTAAAACATTGGAATATTTTTGCTCTTGGACCTCTGTGTGTGTGTGTGTCTGCGTGTGTTTGTGTGTTTGTTTTTTTAAATAAAAAAAGTCTAAATGAAGCGATTGTAATGTTTAGGTTGTGTTTCAGAGAAACTGTTTACATAAATCGAAGATTATGCCCTCCCCCCCTTCCCCCGGAGCCTTCTGATTCTTCGGATCCTGCACAGCCTAAAGGAAGAGGACTATATTTTGGAGGTTGTATGTTTCCCAGCGTTGTATCCATCGTGTCTGTAAGACCAGCCTTATGACTTTGCCTACATCAAGGTCTTTTGCTTCCTTATTTTGACCTGGAATAAGTTAAATCACAAAACCCAAAACATCTTGAGTGCACCAAGTTGAGTGTATCAATGCAGACATACATGATCAGTCCACCTTGTCGCTCTGGACCAAGAATTGTCATTGTTTTCTTCATAGCAAATGAGTACCTTCCAGGAAAAGGAAGAGCCTGCAACCTTGCAGCAGTACTCGGAATGAGCTCCAGAAGCGGCAGATTTGCCTCCCTTGCACAACTGCCTGAGTCCTGTTCCATGTGCTGGATACAATTTGTAAGGTCATTTCTGGGAATGTGTGGATGAACCAGTATGATGTCTTCCCATGGACACGCCCGTCTTCAAAGCTAATCCTGAAAGGCATTCCATTGCTGTCTTCAAGCTTGATTTCCATAATGGAAGAATCCCGAAAACCTATTTGGTTTTTTTTCCTAAATGAGTTTTGGAAACTTTTTCAGCATGTGTTCTGCATGCCTCTTTGTCAATTTTTCAGAAAGTACCCAATTACTCGGAAGGTCTGAGGCTATTCTCCTTTACTCCAGTGACAGGAGAAAAGACCCTCTGACGCAGCTTGCAATTCAGCGTGGTAAAAGGGATGAGATCAATTCATATCATTTCAAGAGCTGTCGTAGAGATCATTCAAAAACACTCCATTAAATTATCTTTCTGTGTGTTGTTAGGTAATAGCTTATGTGTCCGCATGCTTCTGCACCTAGAGGGCAAATTTGGATTACGCAAGCAGTCCAGTCTTCTTAATACATTTGTTCCACAGTTCTGACCGAGGGAATATGAGTCAAGTTTAATCTCATCAAGATATTCTTTTGCTGTTTTGCTATCCGCATAGGCTTCCTTTTATGGTTATAGCTGATTCGCCCAATGGGACTTTGAGGTACTGTATGTTGATTGGGTGGATTTGACAGCGTCTTCAGGTCTAGGACAACTTGCCACGGACAACTTGCAGTGGGACAAGAGTTACGCTAATATTGAAGAAATAGTGGAATAGAATCATTAAAGGAAGAATGCCAAAGGAGGGACAAAATGAAATGTGAATGACAACAAAATATATTTTTAAATTATTTTAATTAATTGAATTGTGTTGGCCATAGCCTATTGGTCATGGCGAGTTGGCCCTGGTGAGTTGACCATGGCAAGTTGGCTTCATCAAGTTGTCCCATTCCAGTGTCTGCAAAGTAGGATTGTGATGGTAATGGTCAGCATATTGTACATTTGGGATAAATGTACCCCATAGACACCATATGTAATAATAGCATGTTTAAGACCTCGGTTGCTAGTTATTGTGCACTTATATTTTTTTGTCTCAGGGAATGCCATGGAAATGAAGTGTGTTGTCTATTAAATGGAAGGCGAACATTGTATTTCCCCCCTGTCCTGTGCTTTAGAACCGTACTCACACATTCATCATCTCAAAGGATTATATTGAGCCAGTGTGCAGTTAAATCATTTGACTTGCTGTTCAGTACATGGCAAAACATTACTAGCTTGTTTGAAGTATTCAGTGTCGTATTGAGTATTTTTTATGAAGTGTAGATGCAATAGCTTTTCTGCAGTATGGAGGAAAACCTGCTAACGTTGCCTTAGGTACATTTTGAAAACAGTAGCTGAAGGCATGAGTGAGGTGAGAAACAAATGAATGATATAAAGACGGATTGTATGTTATGAATATAAACCTTCAGGATGGATGGTGGGTGCTGAATATCTCTTAAGATCAGCTTGTTGTAGAGAAACTGATGTAGAGAGTAATTAGGCATCTAAAGCTTTTTCCAATGGTTTCTAATTGCACAGCAGGGCTGCCAGCTCATTGCATTAATTCTCATTTGTGTAACTCGTGATTGGATGCCCTTCTTGTCCCTACTTACCCTGCTTTTCCTTTGAACATTCGTGGGAACTCCACGCCTCAGAAGACGGTTGGAAATCGTGGTTTGAGAACATGTCATGCTCCAGTTGGCTTGGACTGAGAGGAAAATGGCAATCTTGATGGCGCGGTAGGATGAAAGAATGTGGGCAGGTAGTGAGCAGTAATCGAAAGAATTCGTGGAAAGAGATACTGATCAGAAAAGACGCTCCGTCTTTTTGTCAGGTTGCAAGGATGTGGAGAATAAGGACAGGAACACATCCATGCATCATCCAGAGTCATTCTCGGGTCATCTGAGGATGCGGCTCCAATCCTTGGACAAAGGTTTATGTGGCGGTGAGAATAAAACAACAGGGTCTAGAAAGCTGGTGGCCAGCTGAATCTTGGGAACTATCTCCCTTTTAAAATAATCACATCGGAGGTGGCGTATGAGATGAAGTTTGGTGGTTTTGATATATAATGATCCTTTCCAGCTTGTTTCCCAGTATTGCAAGAGGGAAAGTCTTCGCTGGTGACAGATTCTCCCTTTTGAATGTGCAGTGCAATAAAACATACATGGCAAATCTCTCTCAGTCCACCCCTTTCCTTGCCCTTTTCTCTTTCCCCTTCTGTTTCATCCGTCGTGATTTGGGCATTTTGACGCCCCGCTCTAAAAGGACTCCAGCGGTACTGTGAAAAGTGAACTTTTAAGCCATTGCCCTGCAGAAGGAACGCAACAGAAGTGAGATTTTGTTTTGTTTTGAGATTGTGTTTTCCACATCCGCACGGACTTTGGCGTGTTATCAAGACATAAAGGGTCGTCTTTTGGTTTCCCTGGAATTGCTGAGATTGTCACGAAGAATAATAGTGCTTGAATCAATATGAAAGCTGAATTGGATTTTTATCTTGACCTGAACTGCCTCTTTCGAGGCTTGGGTTTTATTTATTCTGCCATTGTAACAAACTTAATGTTCTGCATTGGCTTGCACAATTTTTAGAAGAACAAAAATAAAGATTTTGTGGTTTGAGTGCCATTGTCTCCTCTATTGAGTGTCTCAACTGAGAGCTTAGGAAATTTTTCAGATTGCATGTGTGAAGCCTTAATTTCTTCAGACGAGGAAAGAAATGACACCCTATATTACTTCTGTACTTAATATTTAATGAACTCATCATTTTTGTGCCTGTGTCGTTTATTTAGAATGCTAGAAAGGTTTCCAAGGTTTGAGGGGAAAAGGATGACCATATTAAACATTTTGCGCTTTACTCACTAGTTTTGGGGGTGGAAGAGTGATAATATAATTGAAGAACCTTTAGACCTAAGCATGCAGATCTGACAATAACCGCCTAAAAGCTTATTTGTGCTGAATCCTGCATTGAGCTTGGCATTTTGAAAGACTACAAGGTGCAAAGAAAATGAACAGAATAGCCTAGTGCAGTGGTGGGAAACCTTTTTGGCACCGAGTGCTGAAAAGGGAGCGCACACACTCGTTGGGACCGCAACCTGGAACAGGAGCTGCCAGGGGGGCATGTGCGCACGTGAAAATGAACTTCCGGTTTCCGGCGTGCACATGCGCACTGGCATGCTAGCCTTCTGGTTACTGGTATGCATGTGTGCGCGATGATCAGCTGGCTGACATGCATGCTCACGCTGGAAAACAAGACCAGCTCTTCCAGCTTCCGGCACTGCTGCATGCACGAAGGCCAACTGATCATCAGATCCACATGCGTGCCTGAAACCTGGAAGAGGAACGGGCGATGCTGCAAGTGCCAGGCAACATGGCTACATGTGCCATTTCGGGCATGCGTGCCATAGGTTCACCATCACGGGCCTAGTGCAATATTACATTTATAGTTGCAATTTTCAGCTTTGGTGCCTTTCATAAATGAGCGTCATCAGCATGCCCCATCAGGTACAGAACGGAAGATGGGCAAACTTTGCTTCTAGTAAGTAATCTTGTGTGAGATGATTGGCTAGATAGTCCAAAATCTGACAGCCAAGACATTTATGATCTTACGCCTGTTATAGGCTTCTGGCTATCAAAGCTGCCAGACACACAAAACTGCATGTCTTTTCATTGCTCGACAAGCTTTAATGCCCTCATTACACATTCTCAACACCAGTTTCAGCTGTGAGTTTCTAAGCATAGGTGCATTTGCAGCAAATCTGCTTTTTAACTCCTTTAATATATCTTGATGTTTGAAAGACAATCTTGTATTCAGTTTTGTTTGCAGCTGCATTAAATTAAAAAAAATATGCTCCAGATGCCACCTTGTGGAATTAATACACAACTGCTGGTTGATTAGTCTGTTTCTTTCACACACCTTAAAAAGGGAGGATGACACTGGAATGCTTTGTAGTAGCATTTGGAATACAACTGCCCCACATTAATTTTTCCAAGTGCCAATTAATTTGTTCCATATACCCAGATGTTGTACATATTGAGGCAGTAGTATAATTGCTTGGTTTTTAAAAATAATGTATCCAAAGGTTTTAGTGGGTGAGACAATTGCACTTGTATTTCATGCTTTTTCAGTAAGGTTAGCCAAAGAAATACCATTAATTGATTAAAATGTTTTACATTGGTGGGCTAAGGTGTGAATAATGGTTGATAAACCCCAATGGGTGAGTTCCACCTGATATAAAGGTGGATTCCACCTTCTTCATCATCACCATCCAGCCCTACGTTCCATCATGACTTCAAGTAACTTAGACCCTGCCAAAGTAATGTGTCTTATGTTGCAGTTCTATTTAAACTATTTCAGTTTAAAGTGGACCTTTCTCCGCCCTACAAAGAATTCCATCAAAGCTGAAACTTGAGCTACAGTCTTCCTCCTATCTATCTCTACCTACCTACCTACCTACTGCCTTTTTTGATCTCCAGACCATGGAAGTGATTTGCAAATATATGTGTGTCTGTGTGTGTGTTGCATTTGTACTGATAGATAAATAAATATAGGGAGACTAGGATAGATCTATTTCGAGCTATTTAGCTCTCATCAACTAGCCATGCCCTTACTAGGATTGGGGCTTACCGGGGTGTTGTGGCTCAATTACAATTAACCAAGCTTCTTGTATTTAATTTTTACAATGACAATAAAGACTATACAATAAATCACTGAATAGGTAATGCATTATGCAGCAGTTATATGTAATAATGAGTTGGGCAATCATAATTTTTAATAAACGCCGAAACATGAACCACTTCTTCCTTCCCCCACCCCACCCCTCTGTTACCTTTTTCAAAACCAGATAATGATCTAAGATCATGAAAATGGAAGAACAGCTGTGAAAAATATAAGCAAAGCCCAATATCGTATGGAATCTGACCTCTAGGCCTCATTATTGCAATCATATGGGTTCTTCCCTAATGGTTTTCCTCCCTGAATAGCTAAAGAGGTGGCAATGTGTAACTGATAGCACGGGTTTCTAATTTAATTTATTTTTAATATATTTCTACTGCATTTAGTGTTATAGTATTTTATTACTCCCTATGCACTGCCCTGAGTCCTGCAAGGGAGATAGGGCGGTATATAAATGTGAAAAAAAATTAAAAATGTTGTTAGTTGCAAAATCGTGCCCAACCCATTGTGAACCCATGGACAGCTTTCCTCCAGGCCTTCCTGTCCTCTCCCATCCTCTGGAGTCCATTGAAGCTCACGCCGGCTGCTGGGGTGACTCCATCCAGCCCCCTCTTTCTCTGCCGTCCCCTTCTTCTTCTTCTGCCCTCCATCGTTCCCAGCATGAGGCTCTTCTCCAGGGAGTCCTTCTTCCTTCTCCTTAGGTGGCCAAAGTCTTTGAGTTTCCTCTTCAGGATCTGGCCTTCTAAAGAGCAGTCAGGGTGGATCTCCTCTAGGGCTGACCAGTTTGATGGCCATGCAGTCATTACATTCATGCCAGTTGTCCAGCGACTGAATTTTGATCACATGATCAGGGATTCATAAGTGTGAAAATAGTCATGGAAGTCATGTTTTTCAGTGCCGTTGTAACCTTGAACAATCCCTAAACAAACTGTTCTGCGTTAAAAGACTCCCGGTAGACGTTACAATCCTCCCGCCCCCTCAAAAAGAACCCCCCCCCTTCCAGTCATACCATCTTCTCTGCGACCGTGGCTCTTCTCATTCCATTGCACGACTGCTTACGCTTGTCACGGAATTTGCAGCACACGTGCATCAGGTGACGCTGGAGGGAGAGAACCAGAAGGCCCAGAAAGCAGCTGAGATCTTCCCTCGCTGTGCAGGAAAAGTTGCTTGGTGATAAATAGACCTCGGTGAATATAGATTTCCTCCAGCCTCCTTCCTTCAGCTCTCCAAGCGGGACGCCCGTTTTCATGAGGTCATCTTCCTGCCCCGGTGTCATTTTCTACCAAGGTGCCATATATCACCTCTCTGGAGGTGACAGTGTTGCTTGTTGTTGAACACAGATGAGCCTGTAATGGTCCATCTGCTTTGATTTTATTTAGGGTTCCCTTAAGGGCCAGGGGGAGGCGGAGAGAGAATAATAGTGTTTCATCCCATCTGCTTTTCCTACAGTCAGCCCCCGTTTGAATTATCACATGTTCTGAGTGGCTGGCATATGCTGTCACATAAAGCGACATGGAAGTGTTGTTCTCCAGCTGTTGTGTTGACGTACTTTCCAGCCAGTCATTAACTTCCAAGAACCAGGAAGAGAAAGGTGTAGCTGGCATGAAAGAAATTGGGAGTTGTTTCTGAGAATTGTCAAAAGGACAATTCCCACCCTGCCTATTGTTTATGCTAGATTCCAAATCTGGAATTGACAGTGTCACCCAACCAGGTACATCGATGCATAGTAGAAATTATACTGGGCGTCCTCAGCTTACAACTCAGAAAGTTCAAACTGCCCAAAGATGTGCTGATTCTGTTCTACAGAGAAATTATTGAGTCGGTCATCTGCATCTCCATAATTGTCTGGTTTGGCTCTACAACCCAACAAGACAGACACAGACTTCAGAAGTTTGAGTTTGAGTTTATTGGTTTTTTATACCGCCCTACTCCCGAAGGACTCAGGGCGGTATACAGCCAAAATAAAAACAAATATATAAAAGTTAAAAGGAAAGCTTTTAAAAGACATAATTAAAATATTGAAGATAATCAGAACTGCAGGAAAAACAATGGCTACCAACCTGCCTTCCATTGGGGGCCTATATACTGCATGAGTCAAAGAGAGGGCTGTGAAAATATCTACAGACCCCTCACAATCCTGGAAATAAATTGTTTCAACTCCTTCCCTCAAAACGATGCTATAGAGCACTGCACACCAGAACAACTAGACACAAGGACAGTTTTCCCCCCGAATGCCATCACTCTGCTAAACAATTCCCGCAATACTGTCAAATAATTTAGTAAGACTGTATTACTATTATTCTTCTCTTCTTTCCTAGTACCTATCTTTTCCCACTATAACCATGTTATATATATATGCCCAACTCTTTCAGTTACTGTAAAAATAAATTCTTTTTTTAGAAGAAAAAGTCTGGGGTTTTTTTTTCTTAACATTGCCTCTCAGTCAGGCATGGTTTGACACACACACACACACACACACACACACACACACACATTATTGGTATGTTAAAAAAGCATGTTATTTTCGTCAAAGCTTTGAACTTTTCAATATGACTTAACGCTGGCTCTTTTACAATATGACAGCACCAAGTTCACGCCAGTATGTTGCAATGTGAGTGGCTTTTTTTTCTTTCTTGGCAATCATTATTTTATTGCGTCCTACGACTTATGGGTTCCAGCTATAGTTCTTGCTTTCAAGTACTGTGATTCCCTGACGACCCTATGAATTGTTGATTAGATTTCCTTTGATTCAGTTGATTACCGTGAATAATAGGGCAAGGAATGCTATCAGCATTTTGACTTTAACTATAACTGTTACAATTAATTATAGGTTTAATTAGCATACATGCCTGGCAGCAGAGAATATAACATTTCATAGTTAACAGATGACCCTGAAGCTTTAGCAGGAAGTATGACACCAAAGCTCTACGATGGAGAATTATTAATAAATGGCTTCCATTGTTTGATGTCCTTATTTATACAAATTAGCAAGCACTACATAATCAACTTAAACTGTATAATTTATAATAATTGATTTCATTTTGACTGACCACCGGTCAGTCTCTGGAAGAAAAATGGCCCTATTAGGATAACTTTAATCCTAAACATAGCTAATGAATCCTATTACTTTAAGGTCATATTTGAAGCTTTTGTTAATTGTCAGAACCATTTTAAATTGATTAGAGCTAAATTAAATCAATGTAATGTTTAGAGAAAACAATATTTCTAATGGATGAGGCTGGGCTGACCTCGAATAAACATATTTATCAACCGATTTCAGTGAATGAGATGGCTACCAGCCGGCCTCATAATTCATGATTGTCTATAATATGGGAAATGTCACTATCTCGGCAATTAATTATGTCAGGTTATAAATCTGTTGTTTACCGTCCACCGTTTGCCAGCCAGAAAACTTTGACAATTTAGAAAGCAAATGGGCTGGGTAAGGGCCTAACATATTTTAATATATGAAGTTTAAAAAAGAAAAAAAGGAGTGGGGAAGTCTAGAAGCCAAACTTCTGTTTTGGGTTAATATATATATTCTTAAATATCAAGCAAGAAAAATTATCCTAAGAAATGTTCCCATCACCTGTCTAGATAGTGAGATGGGCAAGATATAAAGCGAATGAATGAATGAATGAATGAATGAATGAATGAAGGAAGGAAGGAAGGAAGGAAGGAAGGAAGGAAGGTAGGTAGGTATATAAGTAAATAAATAAATAATGCATGCAAACTTGTAATAACTGGATCTCTGCCTTCAGATTGTGTTTTCCACAACCCTGGGATGTGGAAAAGGTGTTGAAGGAAGAGAGCATGGAATAATGAAGCTGGAAGGGACCTTGGAGGTCTTCTAATCCAACCCTGAGAGACGTAAGTCAGTGCAGCCAATGGGCAATGCATCAAAAAAGAGATCCATGCAAACTGGTTGAGATGCCGGCCTCAGGATCCCCAAGGTCTCCAACTGGAGGAGAATCCTAAAGAATCCCATCCTGGAGCCCACTACAATACAGGTAGTCCTCAACTTATGACCTCAATTTACTGTCGCTCAGCGAGACAGTTGTTGAATGAGTTCCCCCTCCCCCTTTTATGACCGTTCTTGCCACCAGTGTTGCAAATTTCACCTCATTTTACAACCTTGCTTGCCATTGTCAAGAGAATTCACTGCGGTTGTTCAGTTAGTAACACAGTTGCTAAGTGAATCCAGCTCCCCCCATTGAGTTTTGTTTGTCCGAAGGTTACAAAAGGGGGTCGCATGACCCCCCGGGACACTGCAACCATCCTAAATACATGCCAGTTGCCAAGCATTTGAATTTTGATCACGTGATCTCGGGGCAACTTCAGTGGTCGTAAGTGTGAAAAATGGTCATAAATCACTTTTTTCCTGTGCGGTTGTAACTTTGAGTGGTCACTAGGCAAACTATTGTAAATTAAGGACTATCAATGATGTGGCAGCTCAGTGGCTAAAATGCTGAGCTTGTCGATCAGAAAGGTCGGCAGTTTGGCGGTTCGAATCCCTGATTGTTCTAACTATCTGGAAATTTGTCCTTAGTTCCAGGTTGCCTCTCTCCTTGATTAGTTTCCACCCATTGCTTCTTGTCCTGCCTTCAGGTGCTTTGGAGAATAGGTTGACCATATTCTTTGTGGAAGGAACGCAGTGGCTCAGTGGCTAAGACACTGAGCTTGTCGATCAGAAAGGTTGGCGGTTCGAATCCCTAGCGCCGCGTAACGGAGTCAGCTCCTGTTACTTGTCCCAGCTTCTGCCAACCTAGCAGTTCAAAAGCACGTAAAAAATGCAAGTAGAAAAATAGGAACCAGCTTTGGTGGGAAGGTAGCAGCATTCTGTGCGCCTTTGGTGTTGAGTCATGCCGGCCACATGATCGTGGAGATGTCTTCGGACAGCACTGGCTCTTCGGCTTTGAAACAGAGATGAGCACCGCCCCCTAGAGTCAGGAATGACCAGCACATATGTGTGAGGGGAACCTTTACCTTTTTCCTAATTCTTTGCATCTTTGGCTGTCTTCCCTCTGCCTTGTTTATTTATTCATTAGGACTTTTATTTAGCCAGGGACAGGGAAACGAGGACTGAGTCTATCTGTGAATGCTTCCTTTTGGCTGCTTTTCAAAACTTAATAACTTTACCAGCAGCGACTCAGACCCTGTTTGGCCTCTGAATTATTACTGTGGGATGAAACATTTCTTTAACCAAACCAGTCCTTTAATATCCCCCTCACCCCCCATCTCTGTTATTAGATGGACAAATGAATTTTCGCTTTGAACATAACATGCGGCATTGTCTGAAAATTGCCAGTATGAACCGAAGTTGGCAGGTGCTTTCGGCCTCTCCTCGCCGGTGATTGTCATTTATTATATGTTGCACCTTTATCTGTCAAACGTCGCTCGGCACGATATTGATTTGTGTCTGCTTGCACTCAAAGGTCACTTTGATCAACATACTACAAAACCAGAAAAAGTAGGCTTCTGACATTTCATTACCTGGGCTGGGGTGGAGGGAGAAACCAGGGCCCTAAAATAAATAAGAATATGTTTGAGAATCGAACGGAGTGGAGGGACTATAATTAAGAAAAAGACTACTCTTGGAGGTTAAAGGAGGAGGAGGAGGGGGGGGAGGACTAAGGGGTCCTTGGTATTCTCTGAGTTTCTTTTCTTGCAGGCATTTCATGACCCAACTAGGTAACATCATCAGTGCTACCGTAGAAGGGACTGGGGTGTGTGGAATGGAGGAGGAAGAGGAGGAGGACTGGGGGTCCTTGGTGTTCTTTGGGGGGGTTTTTTTGCAGACATTTCATGATTCAACTAGGTAACATCATCAGTGCTAGAAGGGACTGGGGTGTGTGGAATGGAGGAGGAAGAGGAGGAGGGTTAGGGGGGGAGGAAGAGGAAGGAGGGGGAGGAGGAAGAGGATATTGGAGTCCTAGTTGCTCACTTAAATATGAGCCAGCGTTGTGCTGCAGCCATCAAAAAAGCCAATGCAATCCTCTGAGGCTGCTTTAACCAAAGGGATAAATTAAGATGAGGTGGCATCTTAGTACTGCTTTATAAGGCCTTGATAAGACCATGCTTGGAGTTCAGCATCCAGTTTCAGTCAACCACAATATAAAAAGTTGTTGAGACTCTGGAATGAGTGCAGAGAAGCACAAGACGGATGATTAGGGGACTGGAGGGTAAAACATATGGAGAATGGTTGAAGGAAGTGGGTATGCAGGAAGGATTAGGGAGTGACATAATAGCACTGTTCCAATATTGGAGGGGCAGCCCCAAAGAAGAGGGAGTCAATCTATCCTCCAAAGCACCTGAAGGCAGGACAAGAAGTAATGGATGGAAACTAATCAAGGAGAGAAGCAACCTAGTGATATAGCCTTTATTGTCATCGTACATCATATATACATCAGAATTGGTTAAAAACCTAGAACTAACGAGAAATTTCCAAACAGAATAATCAACCAGTGGAACAGCTTGCCTCCAGAAGTTATGGGTGCTTCATCACTGGAGGCTTTTAAGAAG
Source organism: Rhabdophis nuchalis (assembly GCA_039707465.1). Classification (NCBI taxonomy): domain Eukaryota; kingdom Metazoa; phylum Chordata; class Lepidosauria; order Squamata; family Natricidae; genus Rhabdophis; species Rhabdophis nuchalis. Next base: position 19,176,902 of record CM077658.1, read on the forward strand.
AGATTGGACAGCCATTTATGCCTGAAATGATATAACGTCTTCCGTTTGAGCACGGGGTTCGACTAGAAGACCTCCAAGATCCCTTCCAACTGTGATAGTGTTCTATGTTCTCAATGCCTTCTCTTTGGAATGAGTGTTTGCCGGGGGACTGCTGGAGAGAGAATGGCAGAACAACCATTTCAAGCAAGACATGCGCATACATTCCTTGGGCCCTTGAAACCAAATCATTGCAGTGTTCGGTCCACTTCAGATTCTTCTTATCCTCAATTGAAGATAGCAGAAACTGTTTCATCGCCTACAGCACTAAACTGATGATTATCTGGGGTGTCAGCTGAACATGTTCAGCCTACAGCTATGTTTATAACATCAAATAGCAAAGTTTGACTAGCTGTTCCCTTTGATTGCTATCATGGGTTGCATTCGGTCTCTTTGTTTTGGGGTCCCTGTTTCAGATTTTGAGGATGGGTTAAGCTGGTTGTGACAATTAATGATCACTATTCATTTTATGGACCTGCAGTCAAGATATTGGGACTCCAGAAAGAGTGCAGAGAAGACCAACGAAGATGATTAAGGAACTGAAAGCTAAAACACACGAAGAATGGTTGCAGGAATTGGGTCAATCTAGTTTAATGAGAAGAAAGTTTAATGAAAAGTGACATGATGATAGTGTTCTGATATCTCATGGGCTGCCACAAAGAAGAGGGGGCCAACCTATTCTCCAAAGCACCTGAGGGCAGGACAAGAAGCAATGGATGGAAACTAATCCATTATATAAGGTTCCTGCCCACGCAGGGGGTTGGACTAGAAGACCTACAAGGTCCCTTCCAACTCTGCTATTGTATTGTATTGTATTGTATTGTATTTCCTGATTCTAGTCATGTGGCACATGATCAGTAATAATAAAATATGTAAGCCTCTTAAGAGTTTTATTGCAATTTCAACATCTTAAAAACTTGTGCACATTAATTCTCTGTGCCTACTCAAGATTTTTTTGAGAAGTTCTGTATAGCTATGTCTATGTTTAATCAAGGAGGGAACCAACCTAAAACTAAGGAGGACTCTCCTAACAATGAAAACAAACAGTGGAACAGCTTGCCTCCAGAGGTTCTGGGTGCTCCATCACTGGAAGCTTTTAAGAAGAGATTGGACAGCCATTTGTCTAACGTGGCATAGGGCCATGATGGTGAACCTCTGGCACGTGTGCCAGAGGTGGCACGCAGAGCCCTCTCTATGGGCACATGCACCATTGCCAGCTGCTCTTCTGATTTCTGACGCATATGAAAAAAACGGCCCAAAAACGGCCTGAAAATGATCCCAAAAATGATCCCCAAATGGCTCAGGAAACAGCGGGAAAATGGCCTTTAAAACAGCCCAAAAACAGGCATGCGCACCCCAACCAGCTGATCTTCGGTTTTCTGGTGCTCTGGCCCACGCACATGCATGTGTGTTCTGATTTGGGTACTAGGTGCCGAAAAGATTTGCCATCACTGGTATAGGCTCTCCTGCTTGAGTAGGGGGCTGGACTAGAAGACCTCCAAGGTCCCTTCCCACTCTGTTCCTCTGTTCTTTTGTTGCTCCAATGCTTTCTTTCCTCCCTTTCTTATCCCACAGTTGCCAAAGACTGAAACGTTAAAAGAGAAGCGTTTTTCCTACTTTTTTTCAAGAACCTTATATTCGTTCCCCAACTCCCGGGTACCATCCTCTGATTTGTTTTCCAGTTTCGCCACTTAGCTCCAAATCCGAAATAACAACCCCTTTGGGAAGTGCTCAAGAGACTTTTACAAATTTAGTCATTCATCTTTTTATATATATTTTTTTGCACCTTTGGAACATTAGAATTTTAAATTGCAAATTGCCCAGCGTGTGCATCCCAGAACGTAGTTCTACGTTAATAGAGCAAATCGCGAACAAATTCTGACCGATTCAAGCAAGGCAGAAAAGAGGAGACAGATCGCAAGAGCGAGACATTTTCTTGTCACACAAACCGCTGGTGGCTTTTCTTTGCTTGCTTGCTCACTTGCTTAATTAGCCCAAAGCTGAAGTTTCCAGGTCTTTCAAAAGGGGCCGTTAATTCCTCCCCTCCTCAGTTTTTGCATATGACATTAATGCAGCTGGAGCCGGTGTCAATCATATCGTATTGACTCTCCAACTTGTAAACAAAGACACGAGACAATTACAGGTTCAATAAAATCACTGCCTTTGCCAAGACCTGCCAATTTACTCTCTATGGCTCAGGAGACAAAGACTTCCCCCCCCCCCAAAAAAAGAGGCAACATCGAGGGAGGGGGCAGGGGGGAATGAGAAGAAACTTCTCCTCTTATACTAAGCAAAATACACCCTCTGCTATTGCAAAAAATAAATTCAAAAAACCACACCAGCTCTGTTTGCAAAAAGAAGGAATCTGGAGTGGTCTTGTGGACACTGTTCTTCTTTCAGGTTGCTGAAAAACAACATTAACAATGTTGAAAGTTCCCATCAGGCTTTGTTGTTGTTGTTAGTTGCAAAGTCGTGTCTGGCCCATCGCCACCCCATGGACGACATTCCTCTAAGCCTTCCTGTCCTCTACCATCCTCTGGACTGCTTTAGTGACTCCATCCAGCCATATTCTGCCATCCCCTTCTTCTGCTGCCCTCCATCGTTCCCAGTATTAGGCTCTTCTCCAGCGAGTCCTTCCTTCTCATTAGGTGGCCAAAGTACTTGAGTTTCCTCTTCAGGATCTTGTGAAGATTCTTCTAAAGAGCAGTCAGGGTTGATCTCCTCTAGGACTGACCGGTTTGATCGCCATGCAGTCCAAGGGACTTGCAGGAGTCTTCTCCAGCACCCTAGTTGGTCTCAATTCTTTGGTGCTCAGCCTTCCTTATGGTCCAACTTTCACAGCCATATGTTGCAACTGGGGAAACCACAGCCTTGACTATAAGCACTTTTGTTGGCAAGGTGATGTCTCTGCTTTTTAGGATGCTGTCTAGATTTGCCATCGCTTTCCTCCCCAGGAGCAAGCGTCTTTTAATTTCTTTGGCTGCAGTCCCCATCTGTAGTGATCTTGGAAGCCAGGAAAATAAAATCTGTCACCACCTCCATTTCTTCCCCATCTATTTGTCAGGAATTGAGAGGGCTGGATGCCATGATCTTAGTTTTCTTAATGTTGAGTTTCAAGGCTTAAAAAGTTATTTTTGAAAAATAACTATTTTTGGAGAGAGGAAGAGCTCTAAGAATTGGGAATGCAGGCTAGCTTAAAAAGTGCCCCTTTTAACCACTGACTCTAATTTCTTTGGGGCAGGGTTATTTATTTGTTTGGATCCCACCTTTATTTTCTTTAAAAGTAACTGAGAACGTATCTGGCACACCTTTCTCCTCCTGTTTTCCCCACAACAAGGGGTTGTCACCCAGTTGGCTTTCATGCTTAAAATGTGACTAGAATTCCTCATCTCCTGGTGATTGGCTCAAGGTCACCCACCCAGATTTCATCTTAAATCAGGACTAGAACTCACCACCTCCTGGTGATTGGCTTAAAATCACCCAGTTGGCTTTCATATCTAAAATGGGACTAGAATTCTTCGTCTCCTGGTTATTTGCCCAAAGTCACCCAGCCCTCTTTGATGGCTAAGGCAGACTAGAACTCCTGGCTTCTAGCCTGGTACCTCATCCGCTTGTCCAAACTTTCATTTGTCGGATATTTTACTGTTGATTGAACTCTTCCTGAAAGTTGACCAATTAATAATTGAAGCCGGCCTGACTGCTCTCAATCTCCAAGGCCCCAATTTCAGCGTGGCAGCCAAAAACTTACAAAATCTGCAAATGTATAGATATGGTTGTTTTTGTTTTACTTTCTCCCCCCTCCCCCTTCTACATAACATGTGATCTCACACGCGGTCCCTCCCTCCCTCCCTCCCTCCCTCCCTCCCTGCATGTATTAAACAAATTGCACAGCTGAATAGCTTTTCTTAAAAACTGGACATTCACCAAAAAAAAGAAGTTTGGCAGGAAAGACAATTCAGCGTTCTTCTTTTAACAATGGACTGACTGACTGGCACATTTGAAATGCAAGGGGAATTTTTTTCCCCCCTGCGTCTTTGTTCCTCTTTTCGCCCTTTGAGCTGATATAGGAGAACAATGGGAAACAGCTGGGACAGGAAAACATTTGAGGTTTAGATTTCCAAAGCCAGCAAGAAGTCTGCCTGCCAGTTTGCATCTCCTGCCTTGGAGGAGGAGGGGGGGGGGTTGTAATTGGCAACTGAGCTAGGGTGTTTTTGGGGGGTGGGGGAAGCCCGGAGGGGGGGAGAGGAACAAGAGAAATACAATCCATATTTTTAAATCAAACATTACATATTTATTAATGTGCAGCTGTCCTTTTGTTGTGCGTGATTGCTACACCCTCCACGCCTGTTGGATGTAACACACTCTGTCCATTGGAGGGGAGGGGGGGGGAGAGAAATGGTCTTCTGGAGTTGGGATGAGTTTCCAAGAATGGAAGAAATGGGAAGAAGGAGGTTTTTCAGGGCAAAACATGGGACGAGACATGTACCTCGAGGTGATTTGATTAAAGCCACACCTCCTCTTTATCCTGCTTGGGGCAGCGGCAGGGGTGGGGGGCGTGATTCAGTTTTCTGCTGCAGAAGTCAATCTATACCTCCCCCCTTCAGTCCTGCTCATCCATTGAATCTGTCCTTTCATTCAGATAAATATTCAGGCAGAGGGGTGCTTTATTAGCCAGGATTCAGCTGTCTTCTAGTGGGGCCTGGCTTGTCAATTTTCCAGTCCCCTTTTTCTACTCCAGATGGACACGAATGGAGATACGGCCACCCTTTATGGGAGGGGGGGGAAATAGGGAAGGGAGGAAGAGGAAGGAAGGAAGGAAGGAAGGAAGGAAGGAAAAATAAGAGAAAAGGGGGAGGGAAGGAGAAAGGAAGGAAGAATAGTGGAAGGAAGTATAGGAGAAAGGAAAGAAGGAAGGGAGGGGGGGAAATAGAGAATGTAGGAAGAAGAAGGAAGGAAAAAAGGAAGGAAGCATAAGAGAAAAGGGGGAGAGAAGGAGAAAGGAAGAAAGAAAGGAAGAATAAAGATAGGAGAAAGGAAAAAAGGAAGGAGAGGAAGGAGAAGAGAAAGGGAGGGAGGGAGGAAGACTAGAGGAGAGAGGGAGGGAGGGAGGGAGGGAGGGAGGGAGGAAGGAAGGAAGGAAGGAAGGAAGGAAGGAAGGAAATTCAACTCCAACAGCTGCAGGAGCTGAACTGTTTCGCTTTCCTGATAAACTTTCCAAGCTCACTGGTTTTATTTGGAGTTTGGACTTGCCAAATGTCTTCTTCTTTCTTCCCTTGTTTCCTAATGCAAACGGGGACCCTGGAACATACGCCATGCTTAATAAAGAACAAAAAAGAAGGACTGGGAGGATGTGAAGAAAGCCAAGGCAAACAACTCCCAGGACTACTTAAACTCCGTCTTGATCTTCTCCTCCAGAGGAAAGTTTGCAGCCCAACTCACCAAAGATTCCCGCCCGGTTCGTTTCTTCCGGGGTTTGGCATTGTCAATTTCCATTGACTGCCAACTAAAAGGCGCACTTTATCATCATTTGTCTGGCGCAGAAACCGTCTTTGATGCTGCCTTGATTCCTCCTGGGCTGGAGCTGTCATAACTTCATTGGCTTTATAGGGGCGAATCCCGCTTCCCAGCCCCCTCGGTAATTGCCTAATAGACTCTGTTGGCTTTTAATATTTGTTATGCTGTGTGCAGAAAAAAAATATAGCTGTTGACACGACAAGGAAGGGATGAATAGGAGCTCCAGTGTCTTCAGGTTGGTTGCCAAATATGCATCCAGGGGCAAGGAGGATTTGCAGAAGAGACCGGGGGGGGGGGGGCAGTAGTCAGATCCTTTACTCCTCATCTACTTCCTGTTTTCCACTCATGCGTTCATAGTTCTTCCCATAGTACTTTCCACTGGGTAGGTACCTACATACATACCGAATAGAGCTGGATGGGATCTTGGAGGTCTTCTAGTCCAGCCCACAGCTCAAGGAGGAGACCCTACACAATTTCAGACAAGGGACAGTCCAGTTTCTGCTTAAAAGCCTCCAGTGGTGGTGATGATGATGATGATGATGATGATCATGATCATGATGATGATGATGATTATTATTATTAATTAAATTTTTATACCGCCCTTCTCCGTTCCGGGACTCAGGGCAGTGTACAGGCACTAATAAATGTCAATGATATAAAACATAAAATACAGCTAAAAATCTATTAAATAGCTAGCCTGACTAAAATCCTGTTAAAAACCCTTACTAAAAAACCCTTACTAAAACAATTTAAAAACTACGCCAGGCCGGCCACACGAAACAAATGGGTATTCAAGGCCCGATGGAACTGGCGCAGGTCCGTGATTGTCTGTAGGTCAGGGGGTAGGTCATTCCAGAGGGCAGGAGCAGCCACGGAGAAGGCTCTCCCCCTGGGGGTCGCCAGCCGGCATTGCCTGGCCGACAGCACCCTGAGGAGGCCCTCTCTGTGGGAGCGGACTGGTCGGTGGGAGGTATTTGGTAGCAGGAGGCGGTCTTGCAGATAACCGGGTCCCTTGCCATGGAGCGCTTTGAAGGTGGTTACTAATACCTTGAAGCGCCCCCGGAAAGCCACAGGCAGCCAGTGCAGCTGGCGCAGGAGAGGTGTCACGTGGGAGCATCTAGACGCTCCCAGAATCCCCCGCGTGGCCGCATTCACAACTTCTGATGGCAAATCGTTCCACCGGTTCATTGTCCTCACCGTTAGGAAGTTTCTCCTTACTTCTAGGTTGCTTCTCTCCTTGATTATTTTCCATGCTTTGTTTCTTGTCTTGGCTTCTGGCGCTTTGGAACGCCCCTCTTCTTTCTGGGAGCCCCTCAAATATTGGAACACTGCTCTCCTATCACCCTTGATCCTCTCAAGGTTCCAAGTAATAAATCCATAGCAAGCAAGACTCCGAGGCATGTATCTCCGAGGGCAAAAACGGCCTCCCCTGGCCATCTGGAAGGCCGATAATCAGCTGACCGGTGCATGCATATGCGCTGAAGCTGAGGGCTATGGAGGGCTGCTGTGCTGGCAAATATGGCACTGCATGCCACCTGTGAGATGCGTGCCATAGGTTCGCCGTCATGGACCTATGGTAAGGTTACTTATCAAAGTCCTTTCCTTTCCAGGTACTGTTATGGCTGGCCATGAAAGAGGGCTATTTCCCCCCGCTTCTGCTGCTGCCCCCAAACTCACCCCTTGAAGACTTTTCAAGAGCAGATGGCGGCAGTGCTTCTGAATGAAGAGTAACACTTTTCCCCTCTGCCATCTGCCCAACACATTGAGTTGCCATTATCGGGTGCTGCATTTTAATAAACTAGCAGAGTGGACTTCCCTAAAATCCCCTGGCTCTCTTTTGGAGTTTGCTAAGGGTAGCCTCTTCTGGCAGCTTTGCTGTTATCCAGGGAACCTGTTGGGTGGGCATAACGGAGGGCCTCAGGTTAAGGCTGAAGGAAGCTTAGGTTTAACATCAAAAAAAGAGAGTGGAGGAGGAAGAGGAGGACGGGGAGAAGGAGAAGAGAGGAGGAAGTGGGGAGAAGAGGAGGAGGAGGAGGGAGAGTAGAGGAGGGGGAGAATGAAGAGGAGGAAGAAAAGAGGAGGAGAAAGAGAAGGAGGAGAGGGAAAGGAGGAAGAGGAGGAGGGGGGAGAGAGGAGCAGCTGGAGGAAAATGAAGAGGTGGAAGAAAAAAAAGGAGGAGGAGGAGGGAGATGAGGAAGAGAAGTAGGAATGAAAAAGCAGTTGCAACGTTTCATAGGGCAATCAATTCCTTGCAGACCTCATAAGACCAAAAAAAAAAAAAAGAAGAAGAAGAACTACAGAAGAAAGAACAATTCAGGAAGGTCTCTTTTGAAACTTGTCCTGTCTCTGAACAAGAAAAAGAGAAAGTTAAAGGCCTTTTGTGTATGTTGTGTGTTTTACTCTTCAAGCCAGAAGGAAGATCCTATACCTGGACATCAAGTGTCACCAGCTTTCAAGGTTATAGAGATAGGAAGAAGGAGCTTATTGCATTGAAGATGCGGGGCCAGGCTTCCCTCTCTCGCCCTCCACCCCCCTTAGCCCGGAGGATGATAAGGTCTTAAGTCTGCTCAGTTTCTGGAGATTGTTCTTGTTTTTATCATAACCCTTCTTAAGCCCAGGAGGAATATGTAAATCGTTCTCGTTGTCACCGTGCTGCTAACGTAAGAGGACGTCGGAATTGCACCCCGGCAATCCCGCGTTCTAAAATTGATTAATATTTGTTTTCAAAATGACACGGCGGTGATGTATGGATCCTTTTCCAACTTAAATTAATACTTTAAAGAGATGAATGGTCTCAACGGAGGATGTGAAAGTTCAAGCCGGGGAAATTTGCATATTTATATTACAACCAACTGATAATAATTGTTGAAACAGAATGTAATGTAGTTCGTTTTTCATTTTAATCTGGTCCTACTCAAACACAGGACCTCATTAACTTCTCGCAACTAATACCGGCGCTATCAGTCCAGGTAAAACAGGTTTCCCCCTGAATTTATGAATTTCAAAGACCGGTTTTCATCCATGTTACAACAGGTGGGTCGGGCACCGCTTGTAGAGGACTGTGTGTACCACAAGAAATTCAACTTGCTGGAAAAATCTAACTCTCAAGGAATCCTGAGGGTTTAGACTAATTCATTAGCTGAGGATGTTGGAAGGATCGTTCTCAAAGCAGCCTTCGACAGATTTCAAGCAAAATATCCCTTCTCATTCTGCTACCTCTCTTGTAAAATTAAGATTATACCTAGGGAGAAGAAAATGGAATGGAGTGGAATAGAATAGAATTCTTTTTTGGCCAAGTGTGATACGACACCCAGAAATATCCGGCATATGTCATCTAATCCTCCAAGAAAAGATTGAAGGCAAATGAGTCCAGGCAGAAGAAGAACATCATGGCTCTAAACCTAAGAGACCACTTTGGACAAAACTCAACAGCACTTTTTCATGCGGCTGTTGATAAAAATAGGATCGCCAACATAATCGCTGATGTCCGATGATGGATCTGGCAGAAGTAGGAGGAGGAGAAGGAAGAGGAGGAGGAGGAGGTGGTGGAGGAGGAGTTGGAGGAGGAGGAGGAGGAAGAGGTGGAGGAGGAGGAGGTGGAGGAGGAGAAGGAGGAGGAGGAGGTGGAGGAGGAAGAGGTGGAGGAGGAGTTGTTGTTGTTGTTGTTTTGGATTCTGAGCAAAAGACAAAATGGAACTCAGTGGGCCTTTTTTTGAATTGGAAACAAGCTCTGTTTTCTTTGGTGGTTGGCATTGCCTTCTTGGAGTTGGCTGATTTCTAATTGTGTACTTTTCTTTTATGCTTAAGTGTGACAAATAAAGTGAGTTTGATTATAAGTTAATTGTGTTGTGATGTTATGGGGTTGACATTATTTGTTCTTAATAAGGAGGCTTTAATTCTGGGGTATGGATGTTCTTTTTCAGACTTACTGTGCAAGTCTTATTTATATATTTATCATATACTGCAGATATTTTTGGTTTATCGTAATCAACCTTCAGCTGATAAGGTAATGATGATGGCATTTGTTGTTGTTGTTAGTTGTGAAGTCCTGTCCGACCCATCATAACCCCATGGACAATGTTCCTCCAGGCCTTCCGGTCCTTCGGAAGGCTTGGAGGAACCAAAAAGGTTAATAAATAAGTAAAAAACATTCTGAATATGCATTTATCTATGGAATGTTTACTTACTGCAACCAAAAGGTTTTTAGCGACTTCCAATATACTTTGGCAAACATAGATTGGGTGTCAATAATACAAGACATATTACAATGTGCATTCCAGTAGATATTCATACCCCAGCTTTATCAGATTTGCATATTATGTATGGCCTGGTATCATAGTGGAGATATAATATTTTGAAGAACATAGACAAGAAGAAAAAGTCCCACAAGGTGCTAGTTATCATCTTTAAAGCGCTCCATGGCTCGGGACCTAGCTATCTGCGGGATCGGATCCTGCCCCATACTTCCTCACGGCCGATTCGCTCCCACAGAGAGGGACTTCTCCGGGTGCCGTCCACTAGACTTTGTCAGCGGGCGACGCCCAGGGGAAAGGCTCTCTCTGTGGCGGGCCCGGCCCTCTGGAATGACCTTCCCCCCGACATTAGAACGACCACGGACCTCCGTTCCTTCCGTCTGAAATTGAAAATGCACTTTTTCTGCTTGGCCGGCCTAGGGTAGCCTCTCTACTATAGTATTATAGGGTTATAGGATTTTAGTGAATTGGTATTGGGGAATTTTAGCGCAGGGTTTACTGTTTAATTTGTTTTTATTTAATTGTTTGTATTTTCATGTGTATTTATTGTTTTAACTTCCCTGTGCACCGCTCCGAGTCCCCTTGGGGAGAGGGAGCGGTCTAGAAATTAAATTATTATTATTATTATTATTATTATTATTATTATTATTATTATTATTATTATTATTATTATTATTATTATTATTATTATTATTATTATTATTATTATTATTATTATTACATATTATGGCCATTCCAGGAAATTATCCTGCATTTCATCCCTACCAGTTCTCACCCAACTTGATGAAAAATAAATCAAGTCTAAGAGAAGGTAATATATCGAAATTCTTGGGGGTGGAGGTGGGGAGGATGGTATCCTTGCACTTTTTAAGGAAGAGATGGTGAAAGGGTATGTGTGAATGCCTTGCCTTTCATTACATAAGTTTTTCTGCCTTGATCGACAGCAGAAATCTCCACACTTGGCAACTTTAAGACTTGTGGACTTCAACTCTCAGAATTCCTCAGCCAGCCATTATAGCATCCCTGGTTTTTCATGCTTAATTAAACCCCAAGCAAAAATGCTTCTAGGGGCCTTCTTTTTCTTCTGAAGGGGAGGGGGGTGTCTCCAAAGCATGGAAAGGCAGCAAAGTCGGGCAGTGAGGAGGTTGGGGAGGAACTGGGGATGAGGGCTCTGTGTTGGAGGCAGAGAGGGGCCAGGGCCATCTGACAGTTATCAGCTGCCTTTGGAGTCAGAAATCAGTGAGGCAGACGAACAGCTGCAGCCTGTTCCCATTATGCACATGTGCAGAGTTGCCAGAGGAAGGGAACAGCTAAAGAACGGATTGAATTGAGACTAAGGCCACAGGTTGATGATGAATGGCCCTCCCTTAGGAAATAAAAGAGGAGCAAAAGTGGAGTTTGCAGGAGACAATTTGTTTGTTTGTTCGTTCATCATTAGTTTGTTTCAGGAATGTGAAGATCTGTCCATGAATCTCAGAGACTCTGTGCCAAGTCTTTCCTTGCACAACACTGCATTTGGAAAATATTTACATGGCAGCTTTCCAAACTAGATAAGGTCTGTGGTCATAAATTCACCTTTGAAAGACTGTTTGCCAGGCCTTTGCTGAGTGTGAATGAGAGGAATTCACATTCATTTAATAAAAGAAGTTTTGTCGGGACCAGGAACCTGCTTCGGTGCTTTTTGGGGAAGCCTAGGTCAGAGCAATCATAAGCTGGAAGGCGCCTGCTATCCCTACCCCTTGTCCCTCTCTAGCTGAGTCAATCAATGGCTATCCTGAGAAAGCTTGTTATGGCATGTTATGCATCACGGATTTTGATCATATCAATCATAATTGAGTCAGATGTAATCCATCTGACTTTTGCTCCACTGGGGTCACCAGGGAAGTGATGCCTCACTTCACATCAATTACCCCGCAGAGCAAGGAGGTGGGCCAGCAATTCTCTTTGATGGTTCCCAGCTATAAATAATTGTATATTGCCGGTAGTTAAGCTGGCTCTTGGGCACACTACGCTCCCATGAATTTTCATTTACTTTATCTAGGAAGCTGTTAGGCCTAGTGGGTTGAAATAGGGGAAGTTTTATGGTTTTATATCAATCTCCTCCATAAAGATGTTTGATTCTTACACTTACCATTCCCGTTACAGCCACACAGCCAGCTTGAATTATTCTTGAGTTGACGCCTACCCTATAAAGCAATTAAGACTATTTTCAGATTAAACTAATGGAAGAAACATGGAGGGGGAAAAAAAGATGCCAGAGGCCACAGTGAATAATTGGAGACTTATATAAAATATGCCAATAGGAACCAAAGCGAGGTGAAATATTGCCAGGGCCACCTGTCCTATCGCCAAGAAGACAAATCAGCTGCCACAAACAGTGGAATTTGGAAGACATGAAAGGGAAGCAAAATATTTTGGTGCACAATTATTGTAGTTTCATTACCAGGATATGGAACAATGGGATTGGAAGGGATCTTGGAGGTCTTCTAGTCCACGGGTTGGCAACCCATGGCTCCAGAGCCATATGTGGTTCTTCTATCCCTCTGCTGTGGCTCTCTGTCGCCAGTCAGCTCCACAATTGATAAGGCTTTCTGTTAGGACAAGTAGAGGAAAAAGGACGCTGCACAAGGAGGAGACTCTATGGTGGGGAAACCAGACTTCCGGTTTCCCTCCTTCCTTCCTTCCTTCCCTCTCTTCTCTCTCTCTTTCTCTCTTTCTTCTTTCTTCCTCCCTCTCTTTCTTTCTCTTTCTCCTTCCTTTCCTTTCCCTTCTCTCTCTTTCTCTCTTTCTCCTTCCTTCCCCCTCTTCTCTTTTTTCTCTTTCTCCTTCCTTTTCCCTCTCTTCTCCCTCTTTCTGTCGCTCCTTCCTTCTCCCTCCCTCCCTTCTTTCTCTCTCTCTCTCTCTTCCTCTTTCTTTCTTTCTTTCTTTCTTTCTTTCTTTCTTTCTTTCTTTCTTTCTTTCTTTCTTTCTTTCTTTCTTTCTTTCTTTCTTTCTTTCTTTCTTTCTTTCTTTCTTTCTTTCTTTCCTCCCTCCCAATCCAGCAAATCTTGCAAACTGTCATAAGGAACAAATAATCGCTTTTCCACCCCCACCCCCCACCGCCCCCCACCCCTCTCTTAAAAATGCAACAAAAGACACACACACACACATGAGCTGTGGTCTTTGTATAACAGTTAACATTGTCGCTAGTAATCAATTTATTTCATTGGGAAGGACAGTAGCCTCATGATGAGTCAAAGACCTTTGGAAAAACGGTACATCTGTGCCTGTTATTTAAGAATACTCTCCGGCACAAAAGGGTGGAATACATTAGAAAACAAAAAATATGTCAGCGTACAGAAAGGACCTATTGTTATCTCTGACACAGAGGGTTTGAGACGTGGCAAATGACACGGGATGTTTTCCCCTTGTTTGCCAGTCTCTGTAATAAAGTATTTTTTTTGGTGAAAACGCTGTAATTGATACCCAGAAGACAAGGGATTTTAGAGGCCCCTTTTTCTCCTCCTTTCCCTCTCTGGCGATGCCAACCATATTGTCGCTGGAACACACTTTTCCCCCCTCTTTCCTGTCAATATCAGGAACCTTAAAGCAGAATCGATAGAATCCTCTTCTAATGCTCGGCTTTAACGGCAGCTGCTTTGATGTGCGGAGGGATCAATGCTTGTTTGCCTTCAATAGGGGCTGAAAACTCCAGGGAGGTTTTGGGGAAACCGAGTCATCCCTGGATGAGTCCACAGCTTACATTTGACATCCGTGGCTCCCCTCCCCCCCTCTTTATTTATTTTCCTAGGGCCGCTGTTCCAAATCGGGGTTGCGTGGGAGGGGTCTCATTAACCTTTCACTTTCCTGTGGTGCATCGTAGCAGAGGTTGAGACGTAGGTATTAGGGAGAAACTGAAATGGCAGCTCCCTCTGTTTTTTTCCTCTGCTGATCAGGTCAGCTTTCAAGCATCCCTAAAGGTGAACTTTTGTCTAGAGCTTCCACTAACACGGAGGCTACTTCTAGACCCTCTATGGAAGTGTTGCTCAACCATTAGATCCTTGAGGATGAGTGGACTTCAATTCCCAGGATGCCACAGCTGGCTAAACTGACTAGGGAATGCTGGGTGTTGAAGTCCACTCATCATAAATTTGCTACAATTGAGAAACACTGTTCTACAGTGAATCAGTCTTAAAGCCTCATCTGCAAAATGGGCATAAACAGTGATTTGCTACTTTAAAAGAGAAACTAGCACAATCAAAATTTTAAAAGAGAAACTAACATTTCTTCTTGGTGACTCTGTGTTTATCTCAAGGAGATAATCCAGCTGCCTCAATGTTGCAGTCAATCAATCCTTCCTTCCTTCCTTCCTTCCTTCCTTCCTTCTCTCTCTCTCCCTCCCTCCCTCCCTCCCTTCCCTCCCTTCCCCCCTTCTCTCTCTCTCTCTCAATATAGATATATGTCAGCTGGGATCTTGACACCTGTGAATAAAATATGGAGACAGTCCCAATTCAACCTGAGAAGGCCAGCAGACAAAGTTGCTACTTGAAGTAAATGTAAGCCCAAACCAAAGGAAAATCTCTCTGATGAAGAGCAGAAGAGAGATCAGGACCTTGGATAGTTCCAATTCAGTCCCTCTGGTGGAAGTTCTGGACTATTAAGATCTATAATAGCAAGAAAGTGTCCTTGCAATACTAACACTGTTGTGGCTCAACTGTCATGAGTTACAACTGTAATTGCAGATCTCAACGACTATCGGCCGAGGACTTCTGTGATGTATCTGCGACATAATCAAAGCAAACAGTCCAAAGTTTAAACAATAAGTCAGAATAAAACAATAAGTTCTCACAAAGAACGAGGAGAAATAACATATGGAACATTGGATGTGCAAATGAAGTCGAGGAAGACGGACTGGAAAGTGTTTTGCTAGGATACCTTCAAATCTAAGGGGAGCATTGATTGGAGGACATGCTGTCAGTTTTACCTAATTAATTTCTGGAGCTAGTTCCATCGTTAGGGTGGAAATTACAAGAAACTGGATAATGCATGACTTGAATTTTTTTCAGGAGCCTTTATGGGATTGTCATAGGGCCTTGTCTCTGTACAAGCAATCCTTGACTTGGGACCACAATTGGGGGCAACATTTCTGTTGCTAAGCGAGACAGTGGTTAAGAGCATGTTTCCCCATGACCTTCCTGGCCACGGTGGTTAAGTGAACCACTGCAGCTGTTCAGTTAGCAAAACAGTTGTTAAATGAATCTGGCATCCCCATTGACTTTTGCTTGTCAGAAGTTTGCAAAAGGGGATCACGTGACCCCAGGGCAGGGCAACCATCATGAATATGAGTCAGTTGCTGAGCGTGTGAATTTTGGTCACCTGACCATGGGGATGCTACAACGGTCGTAAGTGTGATAAATGGTCATAACTCACTTTGCTCAGTGTCTCTGTGACCTCAAGTGGTCACTAAACAAACGGTTGTAATTCCAAGACTCCCTGTATTACCTAGGCCGGCTCTGGAGGTTCTTTCATCTCTCTGCTGTAGCTCCCGGTCACTCAAAATATGCGTCAAAGCTGCCAATGTGTGATACCTGCCGGCATGCAATTTATTGAGCTTTTCGACTCCAGGTAAGCCAAGAAAATGGATAAATCCAAGAAAAGTTTCAGAAGAAAACAGAAAACAGAAGAAAACGTTTAATTCAACTACATATGCTAGTTTTGTGGCTGCTCAGGAAATAGTCAGGCAGGGGAAGGGTTTTGTGGCTCCTGGTGTTTTGCTTTCTGTGGGAACCAGGTCCCAATGGCTCCAAACTGAGTGTTTAAGGTTGTCGCCTCCTGACCTAGGCATCCTCTTAGATCCAGGTGGATCCAGTAGAGTGGAGTGAAACTTCAAAGAACTTCTGCAAAACTCAACAAACAGTTCCATTTTCATTTCCCCCGAAGATTACTTTGCATTATCAGGCAAAATGAAAGATTTGCAAAAGCGAGCAATCTTCCAGGTCGCCCTTCAGATACCTGGCTGATATTGAAACCAGACGCTGAATATTTTCCTCCTGGGAACCTTTGCCTCACCAGATCCGTGATTAATCTCACTGGCTGTTACGTATCCTGTACATGTTGTCAAAAACTCAGCATGGATCTGCCTGTGAAAATGCCTGCCTGTTATTAAGAAGGAGGGAGAAGGCTGGCAAGAGGGGAAGAAGGCTATAACTTTGCGTCCTTCAAGGTATTATTGATTCCTATTTTTTGTTGTTGTTGGGGTTTTTTTGCCTTTAAGATACAGTAGAAATTAAGTTTCATGTCATGGATTTTTTTTAAAATGTTGCATAAGTTACACAATGAAGCTTTGTTGGCTTACAAAGCTATGAAGCTGAATCAGGCCTCTTTGAATTCCAGTCAGTAGTTCTGGCTCAACTATACCCAGTTTCCTCGAAAATAAGACCTCCCCGGATAATAAGCCCAATCGGGCTTTTGAACGCATGCGCTAAAATAAGCCCTCCCCGAAAATATTGCAACACAGCAGCAGCCATGAGGTGACCACGCTCGCCACCCCCTGCACCTCAAAAATAATAAAATCTCCCCAAAAATAAGGCCAAATGCTTATTTCGGGGATCAGAAGTTATTTTTGGGGAAACATGGTAGTAGCTTGAAGGATAACTAAAGAAAAATTGTATATTTTTCTAAGCCTTTTGCATTTTTGCTTCAGAAATGAGGCTCTTTTTGTAAGGAAAGGAAATGAAGGGGCCTTCCTCTCTCCACCATCTTCTCCTTCTCTCCAACAATATGAGATCTAAAATCTAAAATTTGGTGATATTATCATGAGCAGATTAGAGAGATAAACACCCCTCAGTTTCTTCTAGGCCTAAATGATACACAAGTTGAAATAAAACTTGATTATATATTTATATACAGTTATAAATAGTTATACGACTATTTTTTTTAACCAATTTTTCAAAACTTCCCAAAGTTTCAGAGCTGAATATCCCATTTTGCAATGATTTCTCTGGCTTTGCCTCCAAACCTGCCATTAGCAGGTAAAGCATTCTGTTCAACTAGAGTTGACACGTCTCGTTTCAGAGGTCTGATTTGATTATGTTTTCTATTTCCACCAAGGATGGTTTCAAAGATCACTTTTGCTGACGTATAATCAAAATTATTGATTTATTTTCAGACAGAAATGTAAAATGATTTTTTTCCCCTTTCTTGACAGGTATCTGCATAAGTACCTGCTGAGTAGAGTTAAACGCATGGCAAACAGGTGTGTCTTCTCAGTTCCCTTCCTTCCTTCCTTCCTTCCTTCCTTCCTTCCTTCCTTCCTTCCCTTTCCTCCCTTTTCCACCCCAATACCTCCCTCCCTTCCACCTCTCCTTCCTTCCCTTCCTTCTGTTCTTCTCAGCAATTTGTGGAACATAAGCTTTGTGATTGTAGATGGATAAGGGATGCCAAAATAAGGCCAATGGATCTTTCAAATTCCCAGATGAGTCACTTCAGTCAATAACTTCATCTGGATATATACAGGTAGTCCTTGGCTTGTGACCATAATGGAGTCTAAAATGTATGTTGCTAAGTGAGACATTTGTTGGGAGTTTTGCAGAAGCTGAGTAGCATGAAGTGCACAGCAAGTAGGCCTGTCTTCTCAGCTCAAGGAATTCTGGAACTGAGACTGATGGTCTGTAGACTTCATTCATCCTTCCTTCTCATCTTGGTGTTCAGGTTTTGAGGGCCATTGCTGAGGGATGGATTGTAACCAACACAACATGGCAGTAGGCAGGTATTCTGGTACAATGTACAATTCATAAAAGTCATAGGAATACCTAAATATTTTGCCATCTTTTCAATTTTGTTCCTCCCTCATCTGCAGTCTGTCCATCTAATCATACATCCATCTATTTGATCATCCATCCATTTATCTGTTTGCTGACCAGCGCGTCCCTCTGTCCTTGCAGTCAGCCATCCATATATCTGTCCATCTATCTTTCCATTTATCCATCTGATCATCCCTCCATTCATCTGTCCATCAATTTGGCCATCTATCCATTGGCCATCCATTGATCTGTCCATCTGCCCATTTGTTTGCCCTTCTGCCTGCCTGCCTGTCCATCCATCTATCCACCTGCTCATCCATCTGTCTGTTCACCTGTCAGGCCACCCATCTGTAACTGGTAT
Organism: Rhabdophis nuchalis; assembly: GCA_039707465.1. NCBI lineage: Eukaryota > Metazoa > Chordata > Lepidosauria > Squamata > Natricidae > Rhabdophis > Rhabdophis nuchalis. The sequence continues at coordinate 19,194,847 of CM077658.1, forward strand.
TTTCGATGCTCATGTAAATTTGGGGGTAGGTTCACTGACTTTACCAGTCCCTGAAGCCACAAACTGGCCATCTAGCTTACACCTAACCTCTTATGAGAAACTACCCCCCAGAAAATGGAAGAAAAGGAAGCTTGTGCAAGGAACGACACAGGAACGAGGATTGAAAGAAGTTGTGCTGAATTTGTAGAGAGTTTGGGGGAGTGAGGAATTTATGATGAACGTGAAAAGGAGAAAGAGGAACGTTTGAGAAAAGGAGTGATGCAAAAAGGAAAAAAAATGAAATTAGTTTTCAGAGTAGAATCCTGGACTAGCACTAATAGCCAACAGATAAAAATGAAGAGAGTGTCGATCCAACCCAGGACAGGAAATCTATGAATAGATCTGGTAGAAGAGGCCAGCAAGAATTGGCAGATTTACAGGACCAGATGGAATCCTGTTGCCTCGTCGGGCCACCTGATCCCTGCTCGGCTGGGAGAACCGTGCTGCTTGTCACTTGTGATAATGGCAATGCAACAGCAATACCATTAACCCAGCAGTTTTAGTTAAATGGCATCCTTGCTACACAAGAACCAAAGGGGCAGGAAACCCAAACATGTTTCTCTCTCAGCTTTTCCAGTTCAAGATCATTTGTGATGGGACGGAGTTTTGCAGGCGGAAAGAAAGAAACAAGGACACATCTCACAGAAACATTTTGATGGTGGAATTGTGGTGAAACATGGGAGCTGCTTCTCCCAGGTTCAAAATGAATGTACGTTATGTATTTTTTGTGCAGAGGGGAAAAAAGAAAGAAAAAGGACTCGCTTGATGTTGTTGTTGCCCACCAGCAGCCAGCGGAACTGGCAGTAGATTCGGACAGTGAGGAGGTTGGGGAGGAACATGGGCCAGTCCTGGAGTCTGGGGAAGGCTCTGATGAGGGCTGTGCATCAGAGGCAGAGAGGGAGCCAGGGCTGTCTGACAGTTATCAGCTGCCTTCGGAGTCAGACATCAGTGAGGCAGACAAACAGCTGGAGCCTGTTCCTAGTGTGTGCATGCACAGAGTTGCCAGACGAAGAGAACAGATAAAGAACAAGGGTTGACTTGGGAGTAAAGTCACAGGTGGATGATGAATTGCCCCTTCCAGAGGAAATAAAAGAGGAGCGAAAGGGGAGTGGAGTTTGCAGGAGACAATTAGTTAGTTTAATTGGTTCGTGACTGTCCGAGGCACCTTGCCAAGTTTTGAAGATATCGGCCTGACCTGGCACCTCTCCAAACCAGATAAGGTCTGTGACTGTAAATCCTCGCTTGAAAGAATTTGCTGCCCAACGCCATCACTCTGCTAAACAAATAATTCCCTCAACACTGTCAAACTATTCACTAAGGCTACATTACTATTACTATTAAATCTTCTCATCGTTCCTATCACCCATCTCCTCCCACTTATGACTGCAGGACTGTAACTTTGTTGCTCGTATCCTTATGATTTATATTAATATTGTTTCCTGATTGCTTATTTGTACCCTATGACTATCATTAAGTGTTGTACCTTATGATTCTTGATGAATACATCTTGTCTTTTTATGTGCACTGAGGACATCTATACCAAAGACAAATTCCTTGTGTTTCCAATCATACTTGGCCAATAAAGAATTCTAATTCTAATTTCATAAAAACACAGGGATTCCTAAAAGCAGTTTATTCCTCCTTTGTAACTTTAAGCTACAGAATGTTTGTGCACAGCTGGTATATTCTTTTGACCTCATTTCCCGTGTCATTTTTCCCCTCTCCTCTGGATCATTACCTCCTTGCATGGAATTAATCAACATTTACAAATTGAATTGAATCTAGCAAACTTGTTTTCCCTTCCTAAATTTCATTATCCTACTTAAAGTATTTTAACACAGATGCATAGGAATACTTACCGGAACTTGGACAAACCTTATCCGAAAAACCAAACCACTTTTTAATGAATTCATTTCATTGTGATGCACCATAAAATAGAATGGATTTCCAGAGGAAAAAACTGCAGACTACTGGAACCAGGAGCGCCACTCAGGTGACCCTGAGGACAAAGATAAACCTCAAGCTTCAAGCACCCTCTAAAAGGATGCAAATGACCAGCTGCCTGCAAGGAATATAAATCCTTCCATTCCCCACCATCCAATCAGAGCTGAAGAAGCTTCTTGGATGAGAAGTGAAAGATCTTCAAAAGAAAAAGCAAGAAAGCCCAATTGCCTCCTGAAAAAGCACCTTTGGGACAACCATGACCTGGAGGACTGAGAATCTCTGAAGACTTTGAGCCACTTTTTTTTTAAAAGAGGTTTTTAAAAAAGGGGTGTTTTGTTTTTTGCAATGGGGGGCACATTTTTTCTCCAGCGGGGTGTTGCGTCCCTGAAGATGCAGAATTCAGCAATCTGAATCATTCATCTTTCCTCAACTATTTTTGTCCCTGGTGATACAAAAAGAGAAGAAGAAGAAAAGCAGGGAAGGAAAAAAACAACAACCAAGAACGTGATTTTAAAATCCCTGTCCCGTTGATTAAGAGAAAGAGACAGCAAGCGCATGCATAACGGCACAGAGACAATTAATCTAGGAAACAAACATTAGCGTGAGGAAGCAAGTGTGAGGCTCAACAATGAATTGTTAGGGAGATATTGTGTTTCGCACATGACCCACTTTGCTGAGAAGGACTTAAAGCTGCCAAGAAATATCTTCCGGTTTCTCATGGGATCCAAGCTGACAATACTTAGAGACGTCCACATTTATTCTTTCCCTCTCTTAGCTTGATTATTAGATTGTACATTTTCAGGCCAACGTAGTTTGAGAAGAATTTGTCCAAACTCTGCCCACACTTGACAGATTCAGATTGTCTTGTCTGAAGTCCATTCACCCAAACTAATTTTCTGTAAACATCTTACCAAAATGAGCTATTTGGCTTATTTTATCAGGCTCTCAGATATCATATCATCTTTCCTCCATCCCATCCACCTCCAACGAAACCCATTCAGGATGTTCCAAAGTTTTATTTTGATAATAGGGTGGAAAGCTATCCATTACACAGACCCTTGCCAACTCTGGACCAGAGTCAATAGAACCCCCTTCCCTTCCCAAATGCAATTGGTTGGAATTGAATTTGGGATCTTTTTCAGGCAGATCACATGCTCCATCATTGAGGTGAATGCAGATGTGGAATGTAGATGTATAGTACCAAAGGGGCTTTTTCAAGAAGCAACTAGACTTCTAAATGTCTATGGAGATTCTCAGTCATCCCGGTCATGGTTGTCCCAAAGGTGCTTTTTCAAGAGTCAACTGGACCCTCTGTTTTTTTCTTTGAAGACATTTTGCTTCTCATCCAGAGCTTCAGCTCTGACTGGATGCTGGGGAATGGCCAGAGCTGAAGAAGCGTCTTAGATGAGAAGCAAAATGTCTTCAAAGAAAAACAGAAATTCCAGTGGCCTCTTGAAAAAGCACCTGGATGACTTGAGAATCCCCATAGACATTTAGAAGTGCAATAGTAATGCTGCATCTACTGGACAACTAGACTTAGTGAGAATCTTCATTGACAATTGAAGTTGTTGCCTTCAACTACTATCAACTCCCAGGCATTATTAATTTGTAGTCCTGCAAGGACCACGTAATTCCTACTAGCTTTCTGCAAGTTAAAGGAGAGTAATGACTTGGTTCAAAGACAAAAATAACTTATATCAACTTTGAAGAATTTAGCTCATAATGTCTATATCTAGACCCTACCAATGGACTACACTCCTTTTTCCTTTTAGTTGTGAACCGTCTCACCATCCTGATAAAACCTTTAACAGAAATACTATTTCTCCTTCCTCCTTCCTCTTCCTCCTCCTCCTTCTATATCCATCATCGGATGTTGGTGATCATGTTGGCAATCCTATTTTTATCAACAGCCTCATGAAAAAGTGCCATTGGGTTTACAAAATATTACTTTTTCAACTATCTCTTGGTTCAATTTACAAGTGGCATCAGTGATCTTATTTTGCTTTAAAAAAAACACTGCTGATTCTATTGTGTTTGTTGTTGTTTGTTGGTCTTTTGGGCCATTTGTTGAGAAGAAAAAATATTTATTTACTTGGAGACTTTATTCAGTGAAATAGTGACTAGTGGTAGTTCACACGTATGGGGAAAAATGATTCTTAAAATCCGCCAGCATCTGAGGGCTATCCAATTTCTTTCCTGGCTTTGTGAAGGAATAGAGATTATAACAAACCTTCATTCCAGGTTATTTGCAGTTGAGTTGGTCTACCCATACTTTTAGCAAAATGAAAATGTGGGCGAGTGTCAAGAGGAGAGATATCCATGAACAGAATTAGACCAGAGTCCAATTAGGTGTTATAAAATTAATGCAAATCCACTTCATAATGCAACAAATCCAAATGCACGATGAAATGTTTGAAGGGAAGTTGCTATATGGAATTTAAAAGGCAAAGGTTCCCCTCGCAGATGTGTGCTAGTCATTCTCGACTCTAGGGGGGCGGTGCTCTTCTCCGTTTCAAAGCTGAAAAGCCAGCACTGTCCGAAGACGTCTCTGTGGTCATGTGGCCGGCATGACTAAATGCCAAAGGAGCACGGAACGCTGTTACCTCCCACCAAAGGTGGTTCCTATTTTTCTACTTGCATTTTTATATGCTTTCAAACTGCTAGGTTGGCAGAAGCTGAGACAAGTAACAGGAGCTCACGCCATTATGCGGTGCTAGGGATTCGAACTGCTGAGCTGCCGACTTTTATGATCAACAAGCTCAGCATTTTAGGCACCGAGCCAATCCTAGTTTATACTGGAATTGGAGATCTAGACTTTTCTGGCTGGCATTAAAACTTTGTCATGTGCCTGTGGTTTGAATTGAATGTGTTTAGAACAAATGAATGAATTTCTAAGGGTGGGGAGGGAAGCCATTGAGCTTTGAGCATGATAACATTATTAATACAGTTATTCCAGCATGTCATATTTCATAGCATAAAGCTTGTTTCAAAGCCTGGAGTCCTTCTCCATTAATTATATTTGAAGCCCATGCATCCAGAGCGGAGCTGTTGAGGTTGTCTTGTTCTATTAGTTTAACAAGCCCTGGTATTAATGAGATCGCTTCATAATTGAACCTTTTCATGGGTCCCTTGGTTAAGAAATTATGCTAATCTGAATTTGCAAACACAAGGCATCCATCATACTTGACGAAACAGTAAACATCAACAGTGATCCACGTGGAGTGCAAATGCACCGTTAATTATTACAGGAATGAACAAGCCTCATTATTTCATCTTCAGGGAAGTGGGGACATGTCGGCGAGCATCCGGAAGGCAGAATGCGCCAACTCTCCACTATGTGGCAGCAGGCTCCAGTGAACTGAAGGGAGCCTTCCACCAGCCAAGCGAATGTCGTTTTCTGACAGGGAGAACCTGAACAAATCTTGGCATGCAAAAGTATTTTGAGGAAAGGTGCACATGGTGCGGCTCAAAGAAAGTTCAGAGATTTCGGGGGGTTGGACGATTAGTTTGGATTTCTGGAGGGCCAGATTGTCATGCAAGAAATAAAGATGTCAGCCATTTCTTCCAGCATAAGAAAGAATTTAAGGACTTTGGCCAACAGGACAGCAAGTTCACAGGGTGTCCCACAGGGGTTAGCTGGAGTTCCTTAGGAAAAAGGAGGAGGAAGAAGGAGGAGGAGAAGGAGAAGGAGGAGGAGGGGAGGAAGAGGAGGAGGAGGAGGAGGAGAAGAGGAGGAGGAGGAGATGATGGTGATTTCTTTTTCTCCCTAGCATCTGAAATGTCTAATAATTATCCTGAGAAGCAACCATTCCCACCATGAATGAGCTTAATTATCAAACTATTCACAGGTCTGAATTTTTGCTCAGTTCTTGGAACCTGATAAGCAGCCTCCACGATGATCAGACTGAAAATACTTTTGCCAAAATCTGCAACAAGAAGCAGCAGTGGCTTACTTGCCCAGCCACAGTGGCTTAATTGTGCAAACTGTTGCACCATTAACTCAACTGTGCACGTGATTTATTTATTTATTTATTTATTTATTTTATTAAATTTATATCCCGCCCTTCTCCTTGTTAGGACCCAGGGCGGCGCACAGGGATGTTAAAATACATACAAAATATAAAATATATGAAATTTAAAATACTTATTTTAATAAATAAACCCTGCGCTAAAACCAAATTAAAATCCCAAGTTTAAAAAGTGATGATGAGTAAGATTGATTCCAATCAGCATTATGTTCTTCTATGTGCTTTTGAGCCGCGGGACATGAGGTACAGTTACAGACAGCAAGAATACTATGCTTACAGGATGAAACAATGCTTTTATTGTGGTTTGGTTTGACAACAACAACAAGAAGAAGAAGAAGAAGAAGAAAGACACTTGCTTGGCATGAATAAATATCTCATAGAAATAATTAGAATGCATTGCAAGGCAGAAATGTCCATGATACTGAAAGGAGTTGGTGTAAAAAAGCATGTCGAGACTCTAGAAACAACATAGTATGACTGACTTGTGGGCTGGCAGGAGCTGGGACAAGTAACAGGAGCTCACTCTGTTACGTGGTGCTAGGGATTCAAACTGCTGACCTTTCCGATCGACACGCTCAGCATCTTAGCCACTGAGCCACCCTGAAATATACATGATTGCATCATAAAACAGCCTTCTGATATGTTGAGACTCTGCCTCTGAGAATGCCATTGGGATTTGGGGAGCGACGCCTTTGGAATTCTGGGGATTTGTGGGTGATTCATCCCTGGAAGTTGTTAAGAAGAGACTGAATAGTGACTTGTTTGAAATGATATAGGGTCTGCTGCTTGACTGTAGGATCTCCTGTTGGACTAGAAGACCTCCAAGGTCCCTCCCAGCTCTATTCTGATCGGTGATTGATGGACTGGTAGCCTCAACAGATCTGAAGTCTACTGTGCCATGTAACAAGGTGTAACTAATATACACCAGCGGAATGAGATTTTTCTGCACTGTAGAGCGGCTAGAACTTCAACAAGTTTGCCAGCCAGAGAGGGATCAGAGAGAGAGGTTAGCAGGCTAAACTGACATCTAATTAGATTTCATTTTAAAGTCTAGATGCAGCAATTATGACTTCTGAATAAAAGTGGTTGTTATTTGGCAGGGCAGCCCAAGCAGTGCACATAATTATAATAATTATTGTGTACCTAATGATATCTAATAGGAATCAACACTGCAAATAGAAAAGTGTTCCACAATATGGCCTCCAGTTAAGGGCAAAGGAGAGAACAAAAGGTTCCTTTCCTGGCAGTCTATTGTTTTCCAAGCGCCCCAGAGAACGTCGTATCCCTGTGTCGGTTGAGATGGTTAAGAAGGAGCAGGACAGAAATCAACCCTAAAGAGAACCAAGCGGGTGTTGGTGTAGAGCAGGTGCCTGCAGCCATCTTTTCCTTTGGATCTTTGGCCTGCCACACTTTCTATTATTCTGCTATGCATTTTCTATTGTGGGAAAATGGGAGGGAGGATTGTACGGAGTGAGATGCGATGTAGCCATAACAAAATTCTTTCTAGAAAGCCAAGGTCATTCTTTCTCACTGCGCTTCTGCACCTGACTGGAACTGGATGGGTAGAACTGCCAGCATGGCAGTGGGAGATTGGACCATATGATGGACTTGTGGGTGTGGGGGCAAGATCTTGAACTTTCAACTGGGTGGGGAAAACTGGGAAGCTTTCAGATTCAGGTTTCCCCAGATGTGCCAACATGGCTCTCTTGATAAATTGGAACTTTGAGCCATACTTTGCCTTGACTCTGATTTACTTTTGGATGCTATTTGGAACCCTGACATTAGGGATGTCCAACCTTCACAACTTTAGGACTTATTAAAGTTGGGGCAGAGGGGAAGTTTAGGGGATGGGAGGATAAAACATATAAAGAACACTTGCTGGAATTGGGAATGTCCAGCTTAATGGAAAGAAAGACTAGATATACTACCAGTGGGGTTACAACAAAGAAGAGAGGGTCAACCCATTCTCCAAAGCACCAGAGAAGGGAGGACAAGAAGCAATGGATGGAAACTAATTAATGAGAGAAGCAACCTAGAATAAAGGAGAAATTTCCCGACAGTGAGAACAATTAATCAGTGGAATAACTCGTTACGAAAAGTTGTGGGTGCTCCAATACTGGAGGTTTTTAGCAAAATAGCAATAGCCCTTAGACTTATATACCACTTCACAGTGCTTTCCAGCCTTCTCTAAGCAGTTCACGGAGTCAGCCTCTTGCCCCCAACAATGTGGGTCCTTATTTTACCCACCTCGGAAGGATGGAAGACTGAGTCAATCTTGAGCCTGGTGAGATTTGAACTGCCAAATTGGAGGCAGCTGGCAGTCATCAGAAGTAGCCTGCAGTGCTGCATTCTAACCACGGCTCTTGTTTTAAAGAAGAGATTGGACAACCATTTGTCTGGAATGACATAGGGCTTCTTCCTGAACAGGGGGTTGGACTAGAAAACCTCCAAGGTCCCTTCCAACTCTGCTATTCTGTTGATTCTATTTCACTTGTGAACTTGCAGCACTGCTATCTGGAAAATTCTGGGAGTTGAGGTCTTAAACTCACCAAGGATGGATGCCCCTGGTGTAAAATGTCTATGTATAAATCAAAGGTTGGTTACTCCCTGTTCGGCCCGGATCGGGCAAACTGGTAGTAGCGGTGGCAGGAGGCTTCACCCACCTGCCCGGACACTTCTGCTCTTGTGCCGAAGCATTGTGAGTGTGCCCAAACCAGTAGTAAAAATATTAGCAACCCATTTATATTTGTATAAATACAACCTAACTGGATACAGTGCTGGTCAGTCTTCCCTAATGTCCCTGAGAGATGACCTGGTCGGGAAACTGGATCTCCTGCTTCTCTTGTGTTGAAACGAGGGCCTGCAGAATCATTGCTGCCGTTTGTGCTGATGGTTGGCAGTGAGCTATTTATTTCCTTTAAAAAAACTCCAGATAGAATCCATAGCTGGCAAGAGCAATTCTGCATAATGTTTGCTCTGCATCAGCCGAAGGATTGTATTTATGTAATTAAGGCAGGGGAGGGTTCCCTGCCGATACAGGTGATGGGCTATAGATTTTAACGGGTCTTCGTTTGCAGAGATGGCAAACCCGTCCTGATTCTCCCGATTTTCAATTACCTGCCTGAACCAGGCAAAGCAAAGCAGAGAGAGAGGGGCTGATCAAGCATTTTGTCCTGCAGTGTTTTTCGCTGGTCTCCCTTTAGCTCCATGAGAAGTGATGTCAGGAGGGCTCCTGAGATCAAGACCATGCAAACGCTACCCAAATGCTCCGTCAAGGTAGAGTTTTGTAGGCAGAAATCTACATTTTGTAGCCTACAAAGCAGGCATGAAATGCTTCCAAACTGGGAGCATGCGTGTATGCACAGAGCATCTGTGATGATGTCTAGGTGGGTGGGCGGAGCCTCCCGCCACTATCACTAGCGGTTTGCCCAAACTGGTGCGAACTGGCAGAATACAACCTCTGCTACAGAAGGTAGAAGCTAGGTAGAAGTTCTAATTGTATGCTATTTTTTTCTCACTGAATTGGGAGTAGAGAAAGAAAGCACATGGACACTGTTGAAATGAGTATTTGCAGAGAAAATCTCATCTATCTAGCTATTTGTTTGTCTATCATACGTCTGTCTGTCTGTCTGTCTGTCTATCTATCTATCTATCTATCTATCTATCTATCTATCTATCTATCTATCTATCTATCTATCTCATCTTTCTTTCCTTTTTTCTTTATCATCTAACTATCTGTCCATCTTTCTGCCTGTCTGTCTATATCTATCTGTCTATTCATCCATCCATCCATCTCTTGAATTGTCACACACCTACTCAAAAACCAGTTTCTTCTTGCCTAAGTTCACTTGCATTTAATTTGCCTTTTTAAAATAAACCACACAAGGAAATTGAAACAAGCATAGTTGACTCCTCATAATTCTATTTTATCTCAAGATAAGAAAATAGCAATGGGCAGGAAAATAGCAAAAACGTGTGTGTATGCATCTCTCTCCTCCCCCCCCTCTCTTTTCCTCTCAGAATCTGACAAACTTGCGTGGGTAGTGGTGGATGAAGTCTGCTGAAATCAGAAAAAGCCACAATCCACAATTACTATTATCTCCAGGTGAGACGTCAAGCTACATTTGTCTTGTTTATCTAGTTAAAGAAGTTCGTTTAAATGTTTGCTGCCATTTCCCTCCACTTCACCATTATGGTCCCTCTGTAGGATAAAGGAGAAGAAGAGATGCTGAAGGCTTCGCTGTGTTCCTGGGTAACTTGTTAAGAATCACTTTCCTTGAGCATCGTTTATTTAGAGGAGACAGCTTTGACACCTCTACATGACAGAAGGCGAGCGAATGAGCTGAATCAAAATTGCCCATAGCTGAGTTTACAAACAGCAATTGGGGACTACAGAGAATGTATGTGACAAAAGGCGATGTGACTGTTGGGAGGCTTCCTTACCCAAAGTCTTAGTGGAACACATGATGACACCAAGCAACATCGTCATCATGTTCACCGCTACCATTTCTACCATCAGAAAACATCGTACTCGTCACATGGCCACTAAAAAATGAGGCCAAATTTTAGCAGATCATTCTTATTATTATTTTTTTATACAGCAACATCATACTATTGCTGGCATCATTATGAGCCATGGTGGCGCAGTGGTTAGAGTGCAGTACTGCAGGCTACTTATGATGACTGCCAGCTGCCTCCAATTTGGCCGTTCAAATCTCACCAGGTTCAAGGTTGACTCAGCCTTCCATCCTTCCGCGGTGGGTAAAATGAGGACCCGGATTGTTGGGAGCAAGAGGTCGACTCTGTAAACTGCTTAGAGAGGGCTGTAAAACACTGTGAAGCGGTATATAAGTCTAAGGGCTATTGCTATCAGGTTCCAGAAATACAGCAGATTCTGACAAGTTCTGGAGAACTGGGAGCAGAAGTTTTGAGTAGTTTGGAGAACCGGTAAATACTACCTCCAACTGGTCCTGCCCCCATCTATTCTCTGCCTCTTGAGTCCCAGCTGATCAGGAGGAAATGGGAATTTACAGTATCCTTACCCTGCCATGCCCACCAAGCAACGCCCACATAACCAACAGTCCCACCACTGAAGAACAGGACAAGTCTTCCATACTTAAGTTTTAAGTATGCCTTGATTTTCAGTACCGAAGATCCTATCCCACTTATGAAGTTTAAATTAACGGAAGGAGGGATTGATTTACTGATGGATAAATAGCTTATGCAGCAGGCATTTAAGACTGTGATGGATTAAACTATCCAATGGGAACCCAGTTAGTCCATGAATAGAAGCATCCAGAAGCCGGCATTTGCACGCATAGTTAAGATATTGTAACCTGCTATCAAAAACACAACATCCCCATTGTGTTGCACATGGTTTCATTGCAACCTGTGCAATCTACATGACTATGTCTCATAAAGACACAGAAATTCATAAAAGGGAACTATGTGCATACCACACACAATATAATCACAACTGTCAGTAAAACTGAGCATTCTTTGTTCCGTTTTCCATAATAATAGCAATCTTACAAACGATCCACTAAGGTGCATTGAGCTCAGAAACTTCATTTGATTATTACATTTTGGAGTTCGGGGGTGGGGAATGGTGGTACTATTTTACTATTTTCTGGAAGGGCAGTGACAGCCAGGAATAGATAATATACATTATCTATTGCATCTATACTTAACAGACTGCAAGCAACTCAGTGCTGGGTTCCTAAGCAGTTTACTACCAGTTTGCTGAGACGCCATCTTCACAAAAAGAGAAAACCCATATTATTATTATTGTTATTGTTATTGTTGTTATTAGTTTCTTCATTAAACATGAAACTCAGTCAACTGAACATTCAAAAACACATCGCAAATACCATTGACTGGTGCTAATGGTTGATATGGGTTACTGGGTATCAACCAAGTATCTTCTTAAAATATATGATGTTCTGAGTCAGCACAGTTTTTTGCAGTTCCACTGGTGTTATTGCAGGAAGATGTAATTTTTTAATATGTTTTATAACATTCTTGGACATGGTACCAAGTGACCTGATGACAATGGGTATCACTGTTACATGCTTCATCCATAGCCGTGTAGTTTCGATGGCCAAGTCGCAGTATTTCATGATTTTTTTCAGTTCTTCTTCTCTGACTCTGGGATCTCCTGGTACCGAGATATCAATAAATTGTATGTTTCAGTTTTCAACAACTATGATATCCGGCATGTTGTGTTCCAAATGATGATCCGTCTGGATTTGAAAGTCCCACAAGATCTTCACCTTCTTATTTTCGGTAACTTTTTCCACTTTGTGCTCCCTTGACTTTTGGGATACAGGTAAGTCTACATAATGACCAGTGGATTAATTTAGAAACTCGGTCTTGTCTAGCTTTGTAATCAGTTTGTGCAATTTTGCTGCATTCACATATTAAATGTGAGACAGTTTGAGCTTTGTTGTTGCAAAGTTGGCAGTTTGGATTGTGAGTGAATTTTTGTATTTTTGCTTTCATGGATTAGTTTGTAGTGCTTGTTATTGTTATTATTATTATTGTTATTGTTATTGTTGTTATTATTATTATTATTATTACTATTATTATTATTATTACAACTACTCCTGCTGCTGCTGCTGCTACTACTACTACTACTACTACTACTACTACTACTACTACTACTACTATTCTGCCAGTTTGGAAACATAATTCCGGGGCAGCAGGTTGATAGCAGTGAAGCCCTCCGAATGAAGCAAAGGTGGAACTGTCAGTCGACAGCACTACGACTTGCCTCCCCCTCCATCTCCTCCCAAGACATTCGGGTGTTAATAAAATCAGCAAAATGAAAAATAAGTAAATTATTGCAGGCTATGAAGAGCTGGGGCATGCCACGCCTCACTAACTTCCAATACCACCTCATTCTTAACAACAACCATCGAAAAAGAGATGCAATTTCATCCTTTCGTCTGGATCATACAAAGGCAGGACAAAGGAGACAAGATATTGCAATCCGAAGGTCAGTAACCCACTCACTTGTATAATTATAGCATTTCATTTCTCTCTTCCAGGCCGCTTGGGCTGGGGGTTAGTAAATAAGTCTCTTTAAAAAATCAATTTAAAATAAGATATCATCCATAACTAGAAAGTTGAGCTTTTCTGTCTCAAGAGGGAACTTGAGGGAACAAACCCATGTTTGCAATTCTCTCTCTCTTTCTCCCTCTCTTTCTCTCTCTTTCTCCCTCTCTTTTTCTCTCCCCCTCTCTTTCTCTCTCTCCCTCTCTCTTTTTCTTCCTCCCTCCCTCTTTTTCTCTCGCCCTCTCTTTCTCTCTCTTTTTCTCTTTCTCTCTGTCTTTATCACCCTCTCTCTTTCTCTTCCCCTCTTTGTCTCCCCCCATCTCTCTCTCACACATACTTTCTCTCCCTCCCTCCTCCCCCCTTCCCTTTCTCCCTTAGACCCAGGTATCTTTTGCACTGGAGCAACAGCTTGTTGTATGTACTACTGCAAGAAACCATTACTGTGTTCCTATGGAAAACAAAACAAAACCAAAAACACAAAAATTCAACATTGCAATGAGTTGTTTTGGTTTCTGCAAGGAAGTTTCTAAACCTTGTTCACATTTTCCACAATTCTGTTAGGGGGCTCACACCCACCCACCCACCTCCCAGAAAGTCCTCCTTTCCCTTTCTAAAGTTCTAGAATGTCCAATTAATTCAAAATCTAAATCAAATCGAACACACGTCTCTCTCTTTTTGGTATAAATGCTGCCAAGCCTCTACCAAAAACATCTTCTAGTTCACATCTTCTCCAAATCGCAGAGGCACTGGGGAAAAAAAATGAATTATGACCCTTTTCCGCACTTACGATCTTTGCAGCACCCGCACGGTCACGTGATCAAAATTCAGATGCTTGGCAACTGGCATGTACTTATGACAGTTGCAATGTCCTGGGATTGCGTGATCCCTTTTTCAACCTTCTGACAAGCAAAGTCAATGCGGGAGACCGGTTCACTGAACAACCATGCTACTAACTGAACAACTACAGCGGTTCCCGTAACAAAAGTCGCAAAAAAGGGTCGTAAAATCCTTTTTATATACTATGTTCTTGTTCAGCAATGGAAATTTGGGCTCAATTATGGTCGTAGGTCAAAGACTACCTGCACTGTAGATTGTTAAGTGAGTAATGGGCTTTTATATGTGGACACTCGGCACTTCCAGCTCCTGATCTTTACAGTTATTCATTGGGCGGGTTAGTTTGCTGTGGATGATGGTCCCTGAGGCCATCTTGTTTGTTCTCTAGGGGTTTGTGTCTATCACTACTTCTCTAGCTTCTCCATTTTTTCCCTCCACTTACTGCCCTCATCTCCCACGCCCAATACGGGCTCCTGGCAGCTATGGGATTCAGTTAAATGCTTATCATGTAAAACCTTAAGTGCTAATTGCTTAGTAATGAAAACTTTAATTGCTGGGAAATTAAACCTTTAATTGCAAAGTGGCTGGCAGAATGCCAGTCTATAACAACAAAGATTTGCTTCTTCTTCTTCTTTTTTGATTAAGGGGGGGAATGTCCTTTACTCAATATTACCCACTTGCCCAGAAAACAAATAAAATGGAAATAGGTCTTGAGGGTTTTATTGTTATTATTATTATTATTGTTACAGAGATGAAGAATCACAAGCTGTAGAACTCTGCATGTGGCAAGTCCTGGGTCCTTTTGGAGAAGGGCGGGATATAAATGGAATAAAATTAAAATTAAATTAATTTCAGCTCTTCGCTATGAGCAATGAAAGAAAAAAGAAGAAGAAGAAGAAGAGATGGAATTGAGAAGATTAACCGTGGCATATTTAGAAGGTATGAACTTAGCTGCAATATCTCGCTGGATGGGCACAAATCCAGATGGCCACCAGAGGGCAGCAAGGTGTTAGAGTTTTCTACCCTCTAGTGGTCAATTAGAGTTGTGCAGCCCAACCCAAAGGCCAGTCCATTCTGCAGTTATACTTCCACATGGAGCAAAGTACAGATAGGAGATGAAGAAGGAGAGTCATTTGGGTATGTCACTTGACCAAAATTGGATGTTCAGAACTTTGGCCTGGATTATCAAGCCCTTTACACCACACAGAGCAAATAAAATGATTATTGATTCCTGGGAATGCTTAAACTGGTTTTACTGGGATTATATCGAGGAAATGTCAAGCGGAAGGGAAAGGAAGCAGAGGGGAGGAAGGGGAGGATAAGTAAGGAAGGGGAAGGAAGGGAAGGATAAATAAGGGGAGGGAAAGAAAGGAAAGGAAAAAGGAAAATAAAAGGAGAAAGGGAAAGGAAAGGAAAAAGTGACCAGGTAAGGAAGGGAAGGAAAGGAAAGATCTTTTCAGAGGCTACCCTCCACACAGCAGAGTAGATAAATCACAGTTACTCTAAGCTGGCTGACAGGACTTTAAGCTTCAGCAGTCATCAGTCACAGAGGGAGTTTCTTCTTTTATCTTATTAAATGTAAAAAGAAAAAGTTTTTAAAAAGAGTGCTAGGAACTGGCAATGCTGCATGTTAAAATTGTGCTTTTTTCTTTTTTTTCATGCTTTCTTTTCCCCCCCTTTTTTCCCTTTTTTCTTTCTTTTCTTTTTTTTAAAAAAACCTTCATAAATATCAGCTAGCAGTAAGCAAATTTGGCTAATAAAATGGAATAAAAGGCAGAGGGGTTTCATCCCCAGCCGTTTCCCCCAATGCACTTCGTACCTTTTTTTCCCCTTTCACTCAGTGAGGGTTGCTGAGATTATAAGGTTTGCTTTTATCTGTCAGGAATCAATATTTCAAACATCGGATAAAAGAGAAAATTGAACTGGGAATCGGGCTGAAGTGCTGTAAAAAAAAACTACAAAGCACAATTATCAAAAAGCACTTAAAGTACTTAATAGGACACACATATAAAAATGCTCAAATTAATGTCAAGGATGTATAATGAGCGCTCCTTCCCCCAACCCGCCCTTCGGCTTTTGATCCAAATGCGATGTAATTTGAAAGGGAGCCCGGCTTGTCAATATTTTTCTCGATTGATAAGAAACCCCAAGGAGATCCAGCAAATCTGCTCTGAATGGATCTGGAGGCCTAAAGGTAAAGGTAAAGATTCCCCTTGCACATATGTGCCAGTCGTTCCTGACTCTAGTGGGTGGTGCTCATCTCTGTTTCAAAACCGAAGAGCTAGCACTGTCCGAAGACGTCTCCATGGTCATGTGACCGGCATGACTCAACACCAAACACGGAACACTGTTCCCTTCCCACCAAAGGTGGGCCCTATTTTTCTACTTGCATTCTTACATGCTTTCGAACTGCGAGGTTGGCAGAAGCTGGGACAAGCCACGGGAGCTCAAACTGCCAACCACAGGAAATAAGAGGAGCAAAAGGGGAGCGGAGTTTGCAGGAGACAATTAGTTTGTTTAATTAGTGTGAAGATTTGTTCGTGACTCTCAGAGACTCCTTGCCAAGTATTTTCTTGTACAGCAGTTGCGTTTGGAAGATATCAGCCTGGCAGCTCTCCAAGGACTGATAAGGTCTGTGGTTGTCAATCCACTCTTGAAAGACTGTTTGCTGGGACTTTGCTGGATGTGAATGAGAGGAATTCACATTAGCTGAATAAAAAGGGGTTTTGTCGGGACAAGGAGTCTGCTTTGTGATTTTGGGAAGCCTAGGTCAGAACAGTACCTGCTAATTGCTCATGGATGGATGTGTGGGTTACCTCCTGGCAGCTTCATACGAGCCAGCTAGGAAATTCTATGAGATGGCAGATCTAAGACATTTGGGGGAAGGCAATCATTTGGGGTGTTGGTGGCTGTGTTCAATCCGCAACTTCTTCACAGTTATCTTCAGTGAGGCCTGCAAAGAACATTTAGCAGTGACCCCCACGAGAGCAGAACCACGTGTTACCCAGAGCTTCCCCCCCACCCATCCATCTGAAAAAAAATCCGTGCATTGTATTTTCCCTTCGATTGTTAACTACAAAGGTTTAACTTAAAGCACAAATGTGCTTGTCTTTGTAGGTGTTTGAATTGTAGCCGCTATTTAAAACGAATCAATGTTTTCTTTTAGTATTTTAATAGCCTGTTTGCAAAGCACCTCTTTAAGGAAAATTTGCACTGCGTTCACTCGAGGAGAAAATGAATTTTTATGGGCAGGGTAGAGCTCGTGATAAAACATGGGAAGTTTTCCTGGGCTGCAACTTATATGTGTGCATTGTTAAGAATGTATATACCTTTAGGGCTTCTCAGAGTTGCTCTTGATTTACACTGAGCCAAAGATCAGGGAATGAGAATCCTAGAATGATTTCGTGCTTCCATAAATTGATTTTGTCACCCGATACTCTTATAAGGGCCCGGTGGCTCAGTGGATAAGATGCTGAGCTTGTTGATCAGAAAGGTTGGCAGTTTGGCAGTTCAAATCCCTAGCGCCGTAACCTAGTGAGCTCCCGTGACTTGTCCCAGCTTCTGCCAACCTAGCAATTCAAAAGCATGTAAAAATTGCAAGTAGAAAAATGGGGACCATCTTTGGTGGGAAGGTAACAGTGCTCCATGTGCCTTCGGCGTTTAGTCATGCCAGCCACAGATGGTTCGGAGCCTGGGCATGGCTTACCTATATAGCTCTGAGTCTGTGCAAGAGAACTAATTTAGTCTGCTCTCTGAATTGAAACTGGAAACCAATCTCTCTCTACCATGTTGGAAGAATCTGCTATTGGTATTGTACATTTACTCATGTGTTGTTATGTATATAAAGAAGTCAATGAATCCTGCTGAATCAGTTATCTATGTGTGCTTTCTGGATGTGATTTTCTGCAACAAACTCTGACACACCTACCAGGTCTCTTCCAACTCTGTTAATTTGTTAATCTTCTTTGCGGAAGCCTCTCAAATACAGCAACACTGCTCTCATACCTCTCCCAGTCCCTCTTTTCACTAGACCAGACATACCCAATTCCTGCAACCATTCTTCAATCTCATTGTTAGGCAGGCACATGGAATGGAAACCAGAGGCCACTGCTTCTCTGAAAGTTATTATCACTCCCAACATCTCTCTTGTCCTGAGAATAAAAAAAGATTTGCTTTTTCTAACTCATTTTCCGTTGACTCGTCACCTACCCATTAAATCTCTGTTGAATGTTCCGAGAGGCATACCAGTGTTTATCTATTTGCTATGTATCTGCCACCAAGTGTTGCAGTCATGCCATTGCATAGGAGGCGCAAAGGCACATCTGCTTTGGGACTCACATGTCCCTTTAATGAGCCACCGTCTCCAATGTTTTCTTCTCACACTTCTTCATTGTCTGGTTGTGGTTTAAATACTGTGTGCTGCCTCCCAATTAAATTCCACAGTGCGTGGTGGGTGGGTAACTCTGTTGGGGTCCCCCGCCCCGAGGAGAAAAGCTAAATGAGTTTTATGACAGACAAGAATTAGCTGTATGCATAGACTTTAACCCAAGGAAATATCTGAAGCTTCTACAGTAGTCCAAGTTGAATTGTGAATGAGAGGTGGTGAAAGTAACATTTCTGTAAATGACTATGGAGGTTCCCAGTCACCCAGGTTATGGTTATCCCAAAGGTGCTTTTTCAAGAGGCAACTGGGCTTTCTGGTTTCTCTTTGAAGACATTTTTCTTCTCATCCAAGAAGCCTCTTCAGTTCTTCTTCTTCAGAACTGAAGAAGCTATTTAGATGAGCAGCAAAACATGTTCAAAGGAATGTCTATGGAGGTTCTCAGCCGTTTTTATTTTATTATTTATTTATTGGATTTCTATACCGCCCTCTCTCCCAACATGAGACTCAGGGCGGTGCACAGGAACTATAAAATATAAAAATACAGACAATCAAAATAGTTAAAACTAGAATTAAAGTCATCCAGGTCATGGTTGTCCCAAAGCTGCTTTTTCAAGAGGCAACTGGACTTTTTGGTTTTTCTTTGAAGACGATTCGCTTCTCATCCAAGAAGCTTCTTCAGCTCTGACAGGATACAATTTGGAAGGAACCCCTTCGAATGGTGTGGGAGTAGGAATGGATTTCCAGAGGGGGGAAAATGGCAGACTACAGGAACCATTTGCATTACTTAGATGACCCTGAGGCCACTGATAAACCTCCAAGGGCTTTAACCACCCTCTAAGGATGCAAACGATCAGCTGTCTGCAAGGAATATAAATCCTTCCATTCCGGACCATCTTGTCAGAGTTGAAAGTCCAGAAAGTCCCGTTGTCTCCTGAAAAAGCCCCTTTGGGACTATCTTACTTACTGTTTTTCATACATGCATGCATGCATAGCTACATGACCACGGAGACATCTTCAAACAGTGCTGGCTCTTTGGCTTTGAAATGGAGATGAGCACCACCCCCAAGACTCAGGAATGACTAGCACATATGTGCGAGGGGAACCTTTAACCTTGAAATGTTTCTGTTCCCACTGAGTAAGACATTACAGTGCCAAAAGGAAGTTCATTTACTTTTCTAGCATTATCTTACCAATCAATTGAAAAATTACCTCTATGAATGACAGAACTGTGGACCTTTGAAGTATTTCATTAAAAGGAGCAAACATTAATTACAAACCCAGCCCAACCTTTTGCAGACATAAATTATGGGGATGATCTATTTTCTCCCTCTTTAATTGGAAGTGGTGACCAGCTCTTTAAATTATTATCCACAAAGCATGGATGAAATTAGAATGCAGTGCAGAGCATTCAGAAGGTTTATTTTGCACCCTAAATAACTCAAAAGGAGTTGGAATTAGCCAAAGAATGCTCAGTGATGGAGCCAGTCAGAAAGAACAATATCTTTTGATGAAGAGCTTCAAAATATTATGACCAATAGTTCTACCCGTTCAAATGCTCTACTCAAACTGGAGATTCACAAGGGCTCTGTTGCTTGCACATGTGGGGAATTGTTGTAATCAAATGAAGGAATGGAGAATCTATCTATCTATCTATCTATCTATCTATCTATCTATCTATCTATCTATCTATCTATCTATCTATCTATCTATCTATCTATCTATCTATCCAGCTATCTATCTATCTATCTATCTATCTATCTATCTATCTATCTATCTATCTATCTATCTATCTATCTATCTATCTATCTATCTATCTATCTATCTATCTATCTATCTATCTATCTATCTATCCAGCTATCTATCTATCTGTCTGTCTGTCTGTCTGTCTGTCTGTCTGTCTGTCTGTCTGTCTGTCTGTCTGTCTGTCTGTCTATCTATCTATCTAAAGGTGAAAACCCGCCATCCTGGGCCCAACGTTTGGGAAGCCAGGCTCTGCCTGTCACAAGCCAGGACAAAGGGTGAGTGATGGAGGAGTAACACCTCCTTAAAAAACCTTGCTCCAGCTGGCCCGGCTGGTAGCATCTCGTAAGGGCCCCTTTCCAGGGTTACAGGACAAGACGGTCAACGGTCTTGAAGGCAGAAGAGGGCTCTATGCCCCAACGGCAGATAAAGCAGCAGAACCATCTTCTAAGAGAAGGGAAACTCCGATTACAAACCTCCACTGCCTTGTGGCTCTATCCACTCCTGGAAAAGGCTTCAGGAGTCAACCTCTAGGTAAAATCCAGTCCTGGAAGCAGTTTGTGACTGTGTACAACCACATTCTGGTAATTCCAGTGATGTAGCTGGAACCCATCGTATCGGCTCTGCTGTTCCATTGGACTATTTCAGCCACATGGAGAGGGGGGATCTGCTGCTTGGGTAACAGTCTATCCTCCATATTAATCTACTCAGACCTTGTGCTCTTGAGAGGACACTCCAGCTTTGACCTCTTCCCAGAGCATGATACCATAGTCTTTTGAGACGGATGGATGCCAATGCAATCTATAGTTGACAACCAGCACCTTAAATTGCACCCGGAAGCAAATCGGCAAGCAATGCACCACCTGCAGGAGAGGTCACACATGTTTACACCAGGGTCTACATAAAAATGTGCAGGCCACCGCATTTTACACCAACGAGAGCTTCCCGATGCCCTTCAAGGGCAGCCCCATGCGGAGCATGTTGCTGTAGGCAAAGCAAGGGTTCTCTACATATTGCCAAAGCAATAATTTTAATTTACATGCCATGATAAAGCAAAGCACACTTTTTGCCTGGTTACCTCCTGGGCAATTAGTCTAAAAATTCCTCTCTTAGAGACGATGGTCTCTGATGTCGGGAAGACCTCCGGATGGTCTTTCTTTGGATAAAAGTCAGAGATCGCATGACTTTCCTTGCTTACTTCAGTACTTACAGTGGCCTCGTCACTTGGCTTCAATCACAATTTATCTTTCAATTTTCAAGATTCATCTGTAGCTAATTTTTATGCATTAGAGAGATTAGACAAGCATTTGTCTGAAATGGTATAGAGACTCCTGCCTGAGACACTGTCTGTCTGTCCATCCATCCATCCATCCATCCAATCTTGTCAACTAAGAGATCCAATAACCTGGTTGGCACACAATACTTTTTTGTGGTTGTGCTTTTGGCAGGAGAGCAAAGCATTTCATTATTGGTTATGGCTTGAATTAAAACATCTCACTCACTGGAATGCTACAATCAATAGCATGGCTTCCCTATTGTCCGTCTGTCTGTCTGTCTGTCTGTCTGTCTGTCTGTCTGCCTGCCTGCCTGCCTGCCTGCCTGCCTGCCTGCCTGCCTGCCTGCCTGCCTGCCTGCCTGCCTGCCTGCCTGCCTGCCTGCCTATCTATCTATCTATCTATCTATCTATCTATCTATCTATCTATCTATCTATCTATCTATCTATCTATCTATCTATCTATCTTCTGTCATCTATCATCTATCCATCTCTGTCATCTAGCCAGCCAGCCAGCCAGCCAGCCAGCCATCTATCATCCATCCATCCATCCATCTACCTACCTACCTACCTACCTACCTACCTACCTACCTACCTACCTACCTCAAAAGCAATGTTTTCAGTGAAGTTAATTTGCCCAGTCAACTTGCAGAATGGAGAAATAGTCCTGCATGTCCAGTTCACAGCCATTTGTCGTCTCCTACCCCCTTCTATTTTCTCCCTTCTTCTCCCTCTAGGTCAAACTCTTTAACTGGAACTTTTTCTTGTCCAAAAAGGAAGTGAGGAAGGAAGGAAGGACATGAGAGAAATGACTTGGTTGCAATGATGGAAAAGGCAGCAATAGGCCACACTAGAATATTTAATTATCAGAATGTCTCCCTTATTATTGAACTGGTGGGGTCTTTGGTGCTCTCTGCACTTAGTGGCTTTCTTGCAGCCATTTCAATACCCCACCTAAGGAACATCACTGTTGCAGCACTGAAGATGTTCCCTATTTGGGTGATGAAATGTCTTCAAGAAAATAATCAATCTCAGAGATTTCCAGCTTTGTATCTTTCATATGAGCAGCCAGTCAAAAGACCAAATACTCCAAGAATATTAATTTGTGGGGGCAATCAGGAAGAGGGTTTGCTTTTGGCTCTGTCCACTCCCCCCAGCCCCTTCCTCAATTTCAGCCTGGCTCTCTGCTTTGTAGGGAATGAATGGGGCCAGCAAAACATTTGCCTAGAATTACAGAATCCTGACCGTAAGAACAGTCAACCAGTGGAACGGCTTGCCATCAGAAGTTGTAGGTGCTCCATCACTGGTGGCTTTTAAGAAGAGACTGGACAGCTATTTGTCTAAGATGGTACTAGGGTCTCCTGCTTCAGCAGAGGGTTGGACTAGAAGACCCCTAAGGTCCCTTCCGACTCTGTTATTCTCTATTCTGTACTTACATTTCCCCGCCCTCTTCTGTTTTTCCTTCCCTGCAAAGGCTGGAGTCAGGGCAGTCTCTCCACACACACACACCCCTTACATTACTGTCAACAAGCCAGAAATGCAAGGATACGTATAAAGTGTAATTTTGTCTCATTAGCCAACAACACGCACACTTGCTCTTCATCTCTATAATTCATTTCTTATCGAGGTGGTGTTTTTTTTCTCACTTGTCCCATTCTTCTTGTTTTATAGTTTTTATAAGTTGCCCGTTATGGTTGTAATTTATGTCTGGGATTGGACGATAGCAAATCACTGAATATTTTCATTGATTAGCCTAAATTGTCTAATCTCCTGTATGTTTTTAGGAGTTGATTGGGTGGTATTTACTGATTGCCTTCATCTAATTTAAAAATCAATCAATAGCCACAATGAGAGACGATGGATAAATCGAGTCTAATGTGGCATAACTGCTGCAAATATCCATCAGAGGGCCATTTTCAATCCCATTTGGAGCAGCTTTAATACATAAACCAACATGTCTAACGGTTTTACTTCTGAAGCATATCATTTGGCAATAGAGTTTCACCCTGTGATAGCGCCTGATATTTCCGCTGTCTGTTTAGGGTGATTTCCCACCACGAAAATGAGCATATTTCACCACCATAAAGCTGCATCAAATAAAAGGGAGGGAACGCGATAAACTTGGGTTTAAAGGCACTTTGCTTCATCGTCCTCAATATGATCAGCATATATTAAGCACAGCGCTACCGTGTTTCCTGGAAAATAAGACAGGGACTCTGTCTTATTTTCTTTTGACTACCAAAATAAGCATTTGGCCTTATTTTCAGATAAAAGGTAAAAGTAAACGTTCCCCTCGCACATATGTGCTAATCGTTACTAACTCTCCGTTTCAAAGCTGAAGAGCCAGTGCTGTCCGAAGACATCTCCATGGTCATGTGACCGTCATGACTCAACGCCGAAGGCTCACAGAATCCTGCTACCTTCCCACCCAAGGTGGTTCCTATTTTTCTACTTGCATTTTTACGTGCTTTCAAACTGCTAGGTTGGCAGAAGCTGGGACAAGTCACGGGAGCTCACTCCATTACACGGCACTAGGGATTCAAACCGCTGAACTGCTGACCTTTCTGATCAACAAGCTCAGCGTCTTAGCCACTGAGCCACCACATCTCTGTTTTCGGGGAGGTCTTATTATTTTTGAGGTGCAGGAGGCGGCGAGTGTGGTCACCTCAATGGCTGCTGCTGTGTTGCAATATTTTCACGGGCGGCTTATTTTAGCGTATGTGCTCAAAAGGCCAGTTGGTCTTATTATCCAGGAAGGTCTTATTTTCAGGGAAACGGGGTAGCTTTTCTTCGAAATGGTGTGATGTCTTTAAAAACAAGGCTGCAGATGGAGGCGCCGGCTTCCCCCGCAAGTAAAATTCACTTGGCAAAAGTACAACTTCATGCAGACACCTCTAGATGTTGCAGAGGCAAGAGGGTGGTTTTAATTTTTTTTTTTTTTACGAAAAGGGTGATTTGATTTTTACACCACTGCTCCTGAATTCAGTGGTGTATTAGGGCAGGGGTCTCCAACCTTTGCAACTTTAAGTCTGAAGGACTTCAGCTCCCAGAATTCTCCAGCCAGCAAAGCTCTGTGTACCTTCTGTGCCGTGGTTTCAACCTCATTATGATTGCTTAGCACACCATAACAGGGCAGGCTCTTTGCCTTGAAAAATAGCTTGAAAGTCCTTCGACCGGCGCAGTGTCTCACTGGGAACCGAGTTTACTCCACTTGCAAAGTGGGAAGTTGACAAAAGCAAAAGCTGGGACCCTCTGATGATTGAACACACAGAGAGCAGGCCTTTTTTTCCCCCACGGCTTGGCTGTTTTGGGTGAACCTCTGGAAAAAACATCGAATGCATGCGGAGGTCTCAGGAACCACCAGAGAAGCAGAGGTTCTTGAGAATGTTATCTCTGCTTCTTTGAACTTTCGGCCCCTCCCTCCTCACGGCAGAAAGGGGTGCAAAATTAGGAAGCCTCTCCATGGTCCATTGCCCTTAGATCCAGAGCAGGCTTCCTTAGGAAGATTTCCCCACCCCAAAAATTGATGACTGGTTGGTTTGAAAGTTGTACGGGCATGTAGGTGCATCCATGCAAGAATGGAGAAAAGGGCTCTCAGGGACCTTAAAGCTGCTGTCGCCTCCTCCTCCTCCTCCTCTTTTCCTCCTCCTCTTCCTCCTCCTTCTTCTCCTTTTCCTTTTCTCCTCCTCCTCCTCTTTTCCTCCTCTTTCTCCTCCTTCTTCTCCTCCTCCTCCTCCTCTTTTCCTCCTCCTTCCTCTCCTTTTTCTCCTCCTCTTTTCCTCCTCCCCCCTCTCCTTTTCCTTTTCTCCTCCTCCTCCTCTTTTCCTCCTCTTTCTCCTCCTTTCTCTCCTCCTCTCCTCCTCCTCCTCCTCCTCTTTTCCTCCTCTTTCTCCTCCTTCCTCTCCTCCTCTCCTTTTCCTCCTCCTTCTCTTTTCCTCCTCTTTCTCCTCCTTCCTCTCCTCCTCTCCTTTTCCTCCTCCTCCTCCTCCTCTTTTCCTCCTCTTTCTCCTCCTTCCTCTCCTCCTCTCCTTTTCCTCCTCCTTCTCTTTTCCTCCTCCTTCCTCTCCTTTTCCTCCTCCTCTTTTCCTCCTCCTCCTCCTTTCTTCCTCCTCTTTTCCTCCTCCTCCTCCTTTCTTCCTCCTCTTTTCCTCCTCCCTCTCCTCCTCCGTCTCTTTTCTACCCCCTCCTTCCTCTCCTCTCCTTTTCCCCTTCCTCCATTTCCTCCTCCTCTTTTTCTCCCTCTTTCCCTCCTTTTCCTCTTCCCCCTCTTTTCCCCCTGCTCTTTTCCTCCTCCTCTCAGTGTGACATAAGAAAGACAAACAAACTCTACCATTTACCTGAACATGGGCAGCCATGCTTAACCTCATTTGGGTGTTGTTGTTTGTTTGTTTGTTTGTTTACAAAAGAAAGCCTTCCACAGCCTATGAAAAAGCCCGGACTTCTACTCCTGCCTGTGGTTGTCTGAAAAAGCCTTAGCATCCCTCCCTAGCCCCAAAGTTCTTGAGCTCTTGACTGCCCACAGCTTCTCCACGCCTACCAGATTTTGCCCTTGCGAAAGGAGCACGAACAGAGCCTGCCAGTCTGCGAATGAAACTGTGAAAAGACACGAGGCTCCAGGCGATCGTACAGTCTTCCTTTTCTCTTCCCCTCTCTCTGCAAGTCCGCATCGAGAGCTAGGACAGGGGACCCAGCACTCAAGCGCAGATGTGCTACAGGCATGAATGTGTACAAAGACAGAAGGACGGACAGTTCAGCAACCCTGCAAGGGAGGAAGCTGGATGAAGATGCAAGGTTCAAAGCAAGAAGGTTGATGCAACCTGACAGATAAGGTGCTGTTACCCCACAGCGTAGTTAAAGCTCCTTTTCTGGTTAATAAATGGCTTTGAAAAGAAAACCCCTCCTGAAATGTGATGTATTTCTCATCCCCCCTTCCCTGCTTAAATTGTAAAGAGTTAGGGAGGGGGGAGGAGGAATAGGTGGTGGTGGAGAAGGAGAAGCAATAAGAGAAGAAGGATTGCTGGAGAAGGAGAGAAAGGAGGAGGAGAAATGGGTGAAGGAGGAGGGGAAGTAATAGAAGAAAAAGGACTGCTGGAGGAGGAGGAAGATGAGAAGCAATAGGAGAAGAAGGATTGCTGGAGGAAGAGGAGGAGGAGGAGGAGGGATGGACGGGGCAGGAAACATTCCTGCAACATGCGTCTTTGTCAGTATTTGTCTTGCCAAAGGTTCTTTGGCCCCCTTGTCACAGCCTTGCAAGCCACATTACTTACCCAAACATGCTAAAGGGAGACCATGATGGATATAATGTCCGGAAGATTGCAAGGCAGGCCATTCTAACTGTTAAAATGAAATAAATAAGAAGAATTAAAAAAAAAACTAAGAAAGCTTTCTAGGATAATGGAAGAGGCTCAGTTTGTCCTTGCTTCTCTATGGGTCATTAGTTAAAAAGGGGTGAGCAGGAGAGGCAGAGAGAGAGAGAGAGAGAGAGAGAGAGAGGAAAAGGAGAGAGGGAGAGAGGGAGAGGAAGGAGGAAAGAGAAAGAGAAAGGAAAAGGGGAGAGGGAGAGAGAGAGGGAGAGAGAGGAAGGAGGAAAGAGAGAGAAAGAGAAAGGAAATGGGAGAGAGGAAGAGGAAGGAGGAAAGAGAAAGAGAGAGAAAGGAAAAGGGGAGAGGCAGAGAAAGAGAGAGAGAGAGAGGAAGGAGGAAAGAAAGAGAGAGAAAGAGAAAGGAAAAGGGGAGGCAGAGAAAGAGAGAGAGAGAGAGAGAGAGAGGAGGAAAGAGAGAGAGAAAGAGAAAGGAAAAGGGGAGAGGGAGAGAGGGAGAGGAAGGAGGAAAGAGAAAGAGAGAGAAAGGAAAAGGGGAGAGAGAGAGAGAGAAAGAGGGAGAGGAAGGGGGAGAGAGAAAGAGAGCAGAGGGGGAAAAGAAGGATGCAGGAACAAGCCCTCGACTGCAGGTGCTCCATCCCCTTTGTAAGGAAGCTTCTGGGAGACAAATGATTCTGCCTGGCATTTTGTACACACCGGAGATTGCTTATCGATCCAGATCAGAATATTCAAGCCGGCCCAGAGGGAGAAGGCAGAGTATTTTCTGAGGGAGTTAATAACTTGGCAGCTGAGCTGTCTTGTCCAATTCACTGAATCCCAGGCTCTAATCAGGCCTGAGTTTCTTATTTGGAGGACGGGACCCACATGCGTCGACGCTTTGCCTTCCACTCTGTCTGCCCGGTGACAGTGATTGAAATGACAGCCTTATGGATGGAGGCTAATCAAATTGTTTATTATCAGCCTCAATCGATAGGTATAGATTGTGGAAACATCACTATCCCGCCCACGAAAAGTCATACTAATGTTTCTGGTCCTGCAGATATAATTGGAAACTGTCTTTTCCCGCGGTATCTTCTTCCTTTCTTCCTTCCTTCCTTCCTTCCTTCCTTCCTTCCTTCCTTCCTTCCTTCCTTCCTTCCTTTCTTTCTTTCTTTCTTTCTTCCTTTCTGTCTTCCCTCCCTCCCTTCCCTCCCTCCCCTCCTTCTCCTTCCTTCCTCCCTCCTCCTTCTTTTTCCTCTCCTTCCTCCCTCCCCTCATTTCCCTCCTTCTCCTCCTCCCTCTCCTTCCTTTCTTCCCTCTCACCCCTCCTTCTTCTCCCTCTCTTTCCTTCCTTCCTCCCCTCCCTCCCTCTCCCTCCCCTTCCCTTTTTCTGAGCCACATAGTTTTCTTAGTAGATGGTTTTGTGTTTTGTGGCTCCTGCTCCTTCCATTGTACAGATCCTGCATTTTGGAGGGAGGAGGCATGTGAAATATTTTAATCTTGCAGGATCTCCTCCCCACCTCTTTGGCTAGCCACTTTTAACCATGCACAATCCCCAAAATAGAGGAAGGGGGTTTAGGAGCCTTCACTTGCAGCTATTCGTAACTAAGCCATTCCTGCAAAGAGTGGAGTTTTCAAAATTATATCTTGCAAACTGTAAGGGGGACTTGCCTGTTCTCTAATTGTTGGGTTGAAACTTGGGATCCTATTTTGGGTTTTGGCAGCATCCAGAAAAGGCCTCAGAGAAGTCTACCTTCCCCCTTCCCCCTTGCTTTTCCAATAGTCTCTGAGATTATTTTTTAAAATTATTTTTATAGCATTGTTTTTCTTGTTCAGTTGGAGTTTGACTGACATGAGAAAGACAAAGAAAGAAATCTTGGTTGCCTCCACTCTTAACTCCATCTTCCCTTTGGTTATGTCATTGTGTCTTAAAAATTAGTTCTAAGTTGCTTCTGTCCTTGATTAGTTTCCACCCATTATTCCTTGTCTGGCCTTTGGGTGCCTTGGAAAATAGCTTGATTCCCCTCCTCTCTGTGGCAGCCCCTCAAATATTGGAAGGCTGCTGTCATGTCTCCCCTGGTCCTTCTCGTCAGTAGACTAGCCATGGCCAGTTCCTGCAACCGATCTTCGTATGTTTTAGCCTCCAGTCCTCTAATCATCTTGGTTGCTCTTCTCTGCACTCTTTTCAGAGTCTCCACGTCTTATTTACATCTTAGTGACCAAAACTGAATGTAGTATTCCAAGTGTGGCCTTACCAAGGCACTATAAAGTGGTATTAACACTTCTTGTGATCTTGATTCTATCCCTCTTTTGATGCAGCCTAGAACTGTGTTGGCTTTTTTGGCAGCTGCTGCACATGGCTGGCTCATATTTAAATGGTTGTCCACTAGGACTCCAAGATCCCTCTCCCAGTTACTACTATTGAGCAAGGTACCACCTATATTGTATCTGTGCATTTGGTTTTTCTTGCCTAAATGTAGAACCTTATTTTCTTTGATGCATATGCTCTCAGTATGCATAAGGACAATAAAATACATTCATCAAGATAGATAGATAGATAGATAGATAGATAGATAGATAGATAGATAGATAGATAGATAGATAGATAGAAGAAGGGGGGAGAGGATGGACAGAAGATAGATAGATAAAAGATAGATAAATGATAGATAGATTAGATAGATAGATAGATAGATAGATAGATAGATAGATAGATAGATAGATAGATAGATAGATAGATAGGAGAAGGGGGAGAGGATGGACAGAAGATAGATAGATAAAAGATAGATAAATGATAGATAGATAGATAGATAGATAGATAGATAGATAGATAGATAGATAGGTAGGTAGGTAGGTAGGTAGGTAGGTAGGTAGGTAGGTAGGTAAGGTAGGTAGGTAGGTAGGTAGGTAGGTAGGTAGGTAGATAGATAGATAGGAAGAGAGAGAGAGAGAGAGAGAGAGAGAGAGAGAGAGAGAGAGAGGATGGACAGAAGATAGATAGATAAAATATAGATAGATAATAGAGAGAGAAAGACAGACAAACTGACAGCCAACAACCACACACTAGATGGACATAGATTAAGACAGATAGGATAGACATACACATGAATGAATGAATGAATGAATGAATGAATGAATGAATGAATGCCATGCCTGCATGTTCAAAGCCCTGTCCTTTTTGATATGTCCTACTAATAAAGTAGAAAATGTAAAATAAATAAATAAATAAATAAATTGGGGAAAGCTCTTCTCCCAGAGTCATAGATGCCAGCTCGGCTGTTTTTTAAAAGCCATCCCTCTGCAGATGCCTTTGGGAACAATTACGACTTTGGGTTCTATTAAAACATGCGTCCTTCTGCTGCCAAAATGGCTCTGCTTCAAACCGCTGGCTTTGAAGTGGTGCTTAATTTTTCCTTCTGCTAATTCAGATTCCGTCTGCATTGCCGCCGTTGAGCATCTTCCCTTGGCCTAGATGTTGAGATCCAGTGGGGGTAGTTTTTTTTAATGTTTAATCTCCAGCTCCCCCTTGCTTGACCCCCAGGTCCCTTCCCTTCCCCTCCCCATCCTTCTCCTCTTTTGAAGTGGGCTGAAAAAAGCAGCAGTCCCTCCAATGAGCCATATTTTTCCATTTCCAGGAAACAAAAGCGGAGTGACACGCTCTTTCTAGATCGTCAACGCCAGGGTGACCTTGGCTAAGTCAATGGCCCAGATGCCCAACAAGGCTTCACTTATGTTCGGCCGTGAACACCGGGTGTCCCAAATGTCAGCAATGAAAGGGAAATCGGGAGCAAGCAAGCCGATGGGAAATTGAGTGTAACACAACCCCTTGTGTGCGATAAGAATCACTGGAGCAGATCCTCTTCCCCACAAAGATGTCCTTAAGACTTTGGCATCAAAGAAGTGGGACACATGACATGTTCTGCCACCCACCGTTAGTGGCTATTTAATGACACTTCTTAGTACTTCATTCTTTTCACCCAGATTTCTTTAAAGCAACAGTTGAACAGAATGATAGAAGAGCAGGGTTGGAAGGGACCTTGAAGGTCTTCTAGTCCAGCCCCCTGCTCAAGCAGGAAACCCTATACCATTCCAGACCAATGGTTGTCCAATCTCTTCTTAAAAACTTCCAGTGTTGGAGTATCCATAACTTCTGAAGGCAAGTCGTTCCACTGATTAGTAGTTCTAGAATTTGAATACATAATCTAATTTTTTGCCAATAATCCTTCTGGAGGCAAGTCATTCCTCTGGTTGAGTGTTCTCACTGTCAATCAAGCAAGGATAAACCCATGATGGCAACTTGCTTGTTCAACGGTCAACAAGGGTTGACTGCATGGGGTGGTTTGAATGGAATGGAGTTTATGTGGATTCTACAACTTTCCTGTCCACTTTTAACTTTTCCATGGGGAAGATAAAGATCTGTCTGGGTGTAAGACAAGAAATGGGGAAGATAAAGATCTGTCTGGGTGTAAGACAAGAATGGGGATCTCTACTTATATTCTACTCTATACACAACCGCCAAAACAGATCAGGTCCTTTTCTAAGTGATTTACCAAGTTTGAATTCCTTCAGCATTGTCCCATCCATCCATCCCTCCTCTGTCTTCCCTTCCCTTCCTTTCCCTTCCCTACTCTCCTTCCCCCTTTCCTTCTCCTTCCCCTGTCTCCTTCTCTCTCTCTCCCTCCCATATCCCCCTTCTCCATCCCCCTTCCCTCCCTTCTCTATTTTCCCTTCCCTTCCTTCCTCTCCTTCCCCCTTTCCTTCTCCCTCCCCCTCTCCCCTCCCCTCCGTCTTCCTCTCTCCCTCCTCCCTTCTCTATCTTCCCTTCCTTTCCCTTTCCTATCCCCTCCCTCCACCTCTTCCTCCTCCTCTTTTTGCCTGAGAAAACCCACTTCGTGAAAGAGGGACCCCTTCCCAAAATTGAGGGGAGGGGAGGAGAGAGAAAGAGAAAACCCAGTTGTCATGCACATTACCTCTTTAATGCCATTTTGCTCGCTGTCATGGTAAATAAAGAATATTAATTAGTCAAGTGGCCTCTCTGACAGGCCTTTTGTTTTTACCCTGATTCCTAAATTATGTATTCTGCCGATTTATTTATAGCTCTTGAGTCAGAAATGTAGTTGCTTTGTACGAGAGAGAGGTTGGAAGAGACGTTGGCAGAGTCAGGAGGCCAAGAAAGCACAGCTTTTTCTGTCCCGTGTCTCCCTCCCCCACCCCACCCCCTCACCCCTACCCCCACCCGTTTTATTTTCATCAAAATGTCCTTCAGTGAATTCATCACACACGGAAGGGGAGAAAGGTCTGGATTTCAGAGCTCTTTCTCTAGATTTTTTTTTTAATTATTATTTTTAATTGGTGTGAAGCCCACAAATGAACTTCGCTTCTTGCTAGGATGCTGCCCTCATCTCACCTAAGCGAAATTAGTTCTTATTAATTAATACAAAATATATAAGCTTCTTTTTAAATGATTTTTTTTTAATAGGAAGAAAAAATTAGCTTCTTTGTTTTGATTTAGGGTTGAATGCCAAGATTTGTTTAACCACAACTTGGGAAGGATCTTCTTCTCCATCTTGACTCGTGTTTCTCAACAGGAAAACTTCTAGATGGGTTGGATTCCAAATCCCAGAATATTTAGCAATGGTTATGTTAGCTGGGGATTTTGCCCTCTCCCTTTCCTCTTCTTCCCCCCCTTTCCTTCCCTCCTTCCTCCCTTTCTTCCCTCCCTCTTTCTCCTTCCTTCCTTCCTCCATCCCCCACTCTCCCTCCCTCCCTCCCTCTCCCTCTCCCTTCCTTCTCCCTTCCTTTCCTCCCTCCCTCTTTCTCCTTCCTTCCTTCTTCCCTCCCTTCCTCTCCCTCGCTCCCTTCCTTCTTTTCCTCCCTCCCTCTTTCTTCTCCCTCCATCTCCCTCCCTTCCTTCATTTCGTTCCTCCTTCTGCCTCCTTTCTCCCTTCCTTTGCTCCCTGCCTCTTTCTCCTTCCTTCCCTCCTTCCTTCCTTCCTTCCTTCCTTCCTTCCTTCCTTCCTTCCTTCCTCCCCCTTCCCCTTCCCCTTCCTCCCTTCATTCCTTCCTAATTTATATCCCCCCCCCCCAATCTCATAATTACATGACTCTGGTAGGCAAACAACCCAATAGAAACATTAGTATAAATATGCACGCCACTGATGTCATCTATTTAAGGAGTGAACCCAGGTGGGGAGATTTTGCATTTTGCACGTCATACCTTTTTCCAAGATAAAGGACGGGAACGTCTTCGGCAACACAGCTACATTTTGCGGTTTTTAGCTATTGCGTGTATAATATGTGGCCGAAGGCAAAGTAATGCTTTAAAAAGGGTGGACGGCTAGCACGTTTTTAGGTTGAGGTTTTACTGGGATATATGTTTTCAATGGCAGAAATATGTGTGCAATTATCTCTTGTGAATTTGGATCAACCTGCGCTGCTGTTTGTTGTTGCTGTTGTTTGTTCGCCATAATACAATCACTTATTTTAACATTCCCTCTGACACTTCTGTGCTTCTTCCCCTGCAGAGCCCTTTGTCTGTCTTTGTCTTCCTTTCTCTTCTCGTGTCTTAACCACTCCTAGCAGTCATCTTCTGGGTTTGGAATCGTGCAAAATGTGGCTTCAGAAAGAGCCACTACATGGCGTACGTTGGCCCAGCCTTTGAATTTTCTTGCTACAGGTAGTTCTTGACTTACAACAGGTCATTTCGTGATTTTTCTCTTCTACTACCACCTCTTACAATACTAGCCAACACAGTATCAACAGTAGAGACCTTCGGGCTTCTAGGTCCTATCATACCTCAAGATTTAAAATGGACACCTAACATCAAAAATGTCATCAAAAAATCACAACAAAGAATGTTCTTTCTTCTTCTCTTCCTTCTTAGTATCTATCTCTTTCCACTTATGAGTAAAACCATGTTGCTTGCATCTTTCAAGTTATATTGTTTTTATTGTTTCCTAGTACAATTTGATAGCTTATTAGCAATCTTGACTATTACTAAGTGTTGTATCTTTTTATTCTTGATGAAGGTATTTTATTCTCCTTATGCACACTGAGGGCATGTGCGCCAAAGTCAAATTCCCCGTGTGTCCAGTCACACTTGGCCAATAAAGAATTCGATCTTCAAAGTTACAGTGCCACTGAAAAAAGGGACTTATGACCATTTTTCACACTTATAACCATTGCAAAATTGGTTTTTAATCTCATTTAGAGTATACAACTGATTTTATCTCCTGGACTCACCCCCCAAATGGGCTCTATTATGGAAGAAATATGCCTTTTCATAATAGATTCCCTTCATTGGATTTCTAACCTTTAATAAGAATGGTATATTTATCCCAGATATACGTATTTTCCTTTCCAGATATATTGATAATTCAAAACTCTCTAGACAGGAGCTGAACATGAAGACGATATATATCCTCTTCATGGGATGAAATAGTTATTAAACGGTGATGTGTATTATCACACACACCCCTTTAAAGAAAACTCTTTTTTATGCCTATTTTAAGCAATTGATTACTGCCTGGCTAATAATAGGTGCGCCTTTTGTCAAGGAGCTGAATGGAAAGGATCGTAGATAATGTACTATATAATTGTTCAGTTGACTGCTGATGAAAATTCCCAGCTCCTACTTGAGGAGACCAACAGTCCTGCATTACTAACTAATTTAGCATGGAAGAGTAATTAAAATTCTCTGCCTCAACAGGACCCACCTGGGGTGCAGCTTCCTTGATGTCGTTGCCTTATTTACGTAGCTCATACTTCCAGCCCTCTTGCACGAAAAATTAAGCCGGTATTGGGAAGTGGAGGAGAAGGGATGTGGGTAGGAAGCATGACCAAAGCAAAATCTCAGCGGCATTCATCTACAGTACTATAATGCTGGTTGCCAATGGTTAAATCTGGGTCAATCTTTGTGTAAACCAGAATAACAGAGTTGGAAGGGACCTTGGAGGTCTTCTAGTCCAACCCCATTATTATTTATTATTATTATTTTATTATTTTTCGAATGTATACCCCGCCCTTCTCCTTGTTAGGACTCAGGGCAGCGCACAGGCATTATTAAAAACCATGTTCAAGCAGGAATACCCTATACCCTGTCAGACAAATGGGTGTCCAATCTCTTCTTGAGATTAATATTGTTATTTTGAATTGGATTAATATGAACGATACCCAGAACCAACTCTGTGCACACAAAATATAATTGTATAATATAATATAATAATAATAATGATACCTAAAGGGCTACCCCGTTATTTAGAAATTCGAAATTTATTGGGACTTGAACATTCTGACTCTACAAAAATACCACCCTACTTGGAACAGCTTCTATCCTCTGACGTTACCTTAACAGCTCCTAGGTCCTTGGTTAGGACTCGAGCTGTTGAGCTACCAACCAGCCCCAAAGCTGTGAATCTCACCTAAGATTAACCACAGATGATGATGATGATGATGATTATTATTAATAGGAACCATTCTCTCAATTGCTTCAATTCGTCTCCAAATATCTGCCGTAGATGTCAACTTTTGATGACCCCTTTCAACCCAGGGGAGAAAAAAAGAGAGATGCTTGTCTTCACAGCATGGAAGATGAATGTGACCTCCTGAAAAATTTTTTATCCTAGGTCCCTATTTTGAGGAGTCATTCAAGTCGAACCATTTCTGAGGGCTTCATGCAGTTTGTACAGCCCTTTTAAACTGACCCCCCGAGTTTTCCTTTCCATGTGAATTCTTGTCATTGCTTCAGCCAATTATCAACATCTTTTTGTGGGCGTCTTTGTTTCCTTTCCCTTCTTTCTTTGGTTAATTGTTTACTGAACATGAAGTCCTTGAGTGGCTGTGGATGTCTTGAGGGGTGGGCGACGGATGAATGGAGAAGAGGCCGCAAAACATTCGAGTTCCTAAATTAGACTGAGTCAAAATGTGAAGTCATCATAACAGTGAAGTTATTAAATAACAACTAATCATGAAGAAAGAGACTCAGTGGCTCAGTGGCTAAGATGCTGAGCTTGTCGATCAGAAAGGTCGGCAGTTCGGCGGTTCGAATCCCTAGCGCCACATAACGAAGTGAGTTCCCGTTACTTGTTCCAGCTTCTGCCAACCTAGCAGTTCAAAAGCATGTAAAAATACTAGTAGAAAAATAGAGACCATCTTTGGTGGGAAGGTAACAGCGTTCTGTGCACCTTTGGCTTTTCATCATGCCAGCCACATTGACCATGGAGACATCTTTGGACAGCGTTGGCTCTTCAGCTTTGAAACGAAGATGAGCACCACCCTCTAGAGTCAGGAACAACGATCACATACCTTAATCTTCTGGAACTTCTGGGAGGCCCATTTTTTCTGCTCTCAGAGCCTCCACATAGGCCCTGCACTTACCGTGCATCCAAAATGGGCCACTTGGATTCTCCGGGGGGAAGGGGGCAGGGTGAGAGGGGAGAGGCAGGATGGGCGAGACCAACCAGGGGTGTGATTTGTAGGATCTCCGTACTGGCCATAATGTTAGCTATGGGTTCTCCCGAACCTGGGCGAACCCATAGCAGCCCACCCCTGGGGGTGGGGCATGCATAGTTAGCTATTTGTTATGGCCGTCAATCAAGTTTTGCAATGGATCTTCAATCGCCTGTACTTTTTCCAAAGCTTTTCACCATAAAGCTTTTGATAACATCTCATGCTTAGCCGGGGGAGGTTAGATTTCAAAACAGCAGCACAGTCTTTAAATTTTGAAACATTAAAATCTGCTTCCCCCCCCCCCTCCATGGACTCCTGAAACAACAGCGGCCCCGACTTTTCCATCGACTCATTCTGCCAAAAGTGATATCCAGGCTTAGAGAGAGTAAATCACATTTGACAGTTTTAAGACTCCAA
Organism: Rhabdophis nuchalis; assembly: GCA_039707465.1. Classification (NCBI taxonomy): domain Eukaryota; kingdom Metazoa; phylum Chordata; class Lepidosauria; order Squamata; family Natricidae; genus Rhabdophis; species Rhabdophis nuchalis. Next base: position 19,231,305 of record CM077658.1, read on the forward strand.
AATGAACTTTGCAAAAAATGGGAAGTTAAAAGTAGCTGAAAGGTGATTGCAAAACAACAACAACAACAACAATGGAGGTAAATATCTCTATTTACCTATAAGCTAAGTTATAGTCACAAGGAACATTTCTATTATGTATTTAAGAAAAATATGGCCTGTTGTTTGCCCCCTTTTTTTTGGGTTAAAGTCAACATGCCGTGTTCAGCTGTGATTTCATTTTGTCAAGTTAAAATGTACTCTACATATTTTAATAGCAATTCAGTTGTGTATACTGCGATAGGCGCATATATTAGATGGGTGGCTTTATAAATCTACTAAACGAACCAAACAAATCAAAGGAGAATAATTCCTATGTAAGAGACGTTTTGGGATATTTTGAGACAAGCATATTTGGAGTCAATGAATTAAGGGTCTGTCTCTGTTACGATTAGGGACAAGGTGGCTCAGTGGAATAAGACACTGAGCTTGTCAATCAGAAAGGTCAGCAGTTCAACAGTTCAAATCCCTAGCGCTGCATAACAAAGTGAGCTCCCATTACTTGTCCCAGCTTCTGCCAACCTAGCAGTTTGAAAGCATGTAAAAATGCACATAGAAAAATAGCAATCGCCTTTGGTGGGAATATAACAGCATTCCGTACACCTTCGGCATTTAGTCATGCAAACCACATGACCACGGAGATGCCTTTGGACAATGCTGGCTTTTCAGCTTTGAAATGGAGATGAGCACTGCCCCCTAGAGTCGGTAACGCCTAGCACCTTTCTGGTTGAGAAGCTCAGTGTCTTAGCCACTGAGCTGCTGCATCCCTAAAAATCTCTTCTACGGTTCTACAATTCTATGAAGTCATCAGCAGTTGAGGTTGACTTGAGGTTGCCTCAACCAGCTGCCTTCCAAATTCCATATTTTTTTAGGAAAACGTGACGGCGTCTAATCCTCTCCAGAGTAAGCAGGAACAAAACGAGTCTTCCAGAATTCAACTTTTCCCATTTTTTCTTCTTTTTCATCCATTTATATTTGGACCGCAGCAGCAGCAACAACCTGGGTGGCAAGGTCAATGAGAAAAGAGAAGCAGCCAAAGGGAATCTTGCTTTTGAGATGTTCTCTCTGAATTCGGGCAAAGCCCCTGCCAAACCTCAGAGGGATGGCAAGAACACAGTGGGAGAATCACCAAACCTGACCAAGGGATGCTTGCTAATCTTTGACCTACAAAAAGGCTACACGCCTGCATTTTAGCAAAACCAAGGAGTGATACCCATCAACTTCTCTGAGTAAACAAGGTATCAAGCCAGCAAAGAACATTTTCATAATGAAGACAGGATAAAAGATGACCAATATCCTTGCTAGAAAGGAGAAGAGGTGTCCCTATGTTGCTTAGCAAATTACAGCTTACTGGGGGTGCCATTACTGGATGACACCATCATGGATCGACAAATCAGTCGCATTATCGGTTTGGAAAATTTGAGAGCCCAGAATTATTTATTGACAAATTAGAGATGGCAGAATTATTGGTGGGGAAGAAGAAAGTTGCAAGCAATGGGGTTGGGAAATTAGAGGTGGCTGGGTTTGTCTGTGCATAAATCGGAGCTCGGGAAAGCGGTTATTGGAAGCCAAATGAAAGACAGGCACATTATTTACGGCTTTTTCAGAAAATATTGCAAGGAGGCTGCCCAGCGTCTAAGAGAAAAACATATTAGTTGCTCCAAAATGATTCCTTCCTTACTCTTCGTTTTGAGACAACTATAAAGGTAAAGGTAAATGTTCCTCTCGCATATATGTGCTTGTCATTCCCAACTCTAGGGGGCGGTGCTCATCTCCATTTCAAATCCAAAGAGCCAGCACTGTCCGAAGACGTCTCTGTGGTCATATGGCAGGCATGACTCAACCCCGAATGCAGACGCAACGCTGTTCCCTTCCCACCAAAGGTGGTTCCTATTTTGATACTTGCATTTTTTACGTGCTTTCGAACTGCTAGGTTGGCAGAAGCTGGGACAAGTAACAGGAGCTCACTCCATTACGTGATGCTAGGGATTCGAACCGCCGAGCTGCTGACCTTTCTGATCAACAAGCCCAGCATCAGCCACTGAGCCACTGAAGTTTTTAAGAAGAGATTGGACAGTCATCTGTCTGAAATGATACGGAATCTCCTGCTTGAGAAGGTAGTTGGACTAGAAGACCTTCAGGTTTCCCTCCAACTCTGTTATTCTGTTAGAAGACACTCAAGGTCCCTTCCAACTCTCTTATTCTGATGAAGAAGGTATCACTCAGGAATTATAGAAAGCCTCAAACTTGTAGAATATCTGTCATGATCTCATATGAATCTGGGGAAGGAAAGTTGTAACGGGATACATGAATGGTGAGCTAAAGATTCCCCCCAGCACATGGCCTAGTCATTCTTCCCCCTTTGCCATGGCATTAGAGCACTATTGATTTCCCTAAACAAAGAGGATACTGGCCGTATCCCACAGTGCCGCCCTTGCGCCGTTTAATTCTTTTATCCATTTCAAACACAGCCGATCGATCGCGGTGCTCAGGTAGGTTGTGAAATTACCAGGAAAACACATCCACAAAGCAACCCCCCCCCCACCCCCAATACAGGGCCTTGTCTGTGTGACTTAAAGCTTAGTGCCGCATTGAAGAAAAAAATCACTAATGGAACATACAGCACAGCGCGTCCATGCTGCGAGCCGTCAAGGATCATACATAATGCAGGAACGCATCTGCTAACAGCCACTAACACAAGCTAATTTAATCTTGTTTTAAAAGGAGACACAAGGAATTAATCTTGGGGAAAGGTCCCATTTTTGGCCCTGGATTGCATCAAGGCAGCTATCCATTTGCAACTGCCCATTTTTCTCCGGGGAGGGCATTTACCCAAGGAGACACTCGGAGTTGAAGGATCATCCTTCTTCCCACCCCCCTCATCCTTCCTGTTTTTTGGCTCAAGCTTTAGCCATATTTAAGCTGAAAAATGAACCTGACCCCTGAGAGTTGGAACAGTGTGGTAGGGTTAAAAATGTTTCCTCTGCTGATTTTACCCACCGATGCCAAAGTATTTTTTTTTTTAAGTGAAGCTGATCTTCTAATGGTATCACGTCCTTGTGGATGTTCTCGCTGTCTCTTTTCCTGTCCCATCCATACAATAGAAATGTCCCTTTCTGGGTGGGTATTTTTGTTTAGCAGAATAACAGGGCTGGAAGGGACCTTGGAGGTCTTCTAATCCAACCCCATGTTCAAGCAGGAAACTCTATATCATTCCAGACAAATGGTTGCCCAATCTCTTCTTGAAAACCTCCAGTGATGGAGCACTCACAGCTTCTGGAGACAAGTCATTCCAATGATTAATAGTTCTAAAATTTGAATACATAATCTAATTTGCTGCCAATAATTCTTCAGATGGTTCAAAAGGATAAAACCAGTGCAATTATCCACCCCTTCATCCTCCCATCCCTCCATCTTTCCATCCCCCCCCAGCCATTCTTGGATTAGCAAGTAGATCTATTTCACATCTCATTCCAAGACATGATTTCTTAAATAATCTACGCAAGGTCAGGTTCACCCCAACCCACTAATATAAAGCCAACCAAGCATACCACATGGGATACATTATCAGCCATAAAACAACCCACCACATTTATGCAGAGTAAAAACAAAACAAAAGCTAATCATTTGAAAGAAAAATAGGCAACATAATATCTCTGATTAAGTACCACTGAATTTGTTGTCTGTTTAGTGACTGCACTAGGGTTGATTTCAATGGTTTATCCTAACTGTGATCCGCTCTGGATCCAAACATAACGAAGTGCTAGGTTGTCAAGATCCTTGGTGGTACATGGGGCTGAAAGAAAACATTGATCCTTGTAAAATAAATGATAAAGAGTGATTCCCTCTTGTATAGTGTTGTATCTCCAAGTTAGCCTCAGTCTGAAGAGTAATCTGATCAGTTTTTGTCATAGAATTAACAGAAAGGAAAATACTCTTGAGCCATCTATAACATTTGCCTTGAGATTTTGAGAAGTCTGAAGATCTTTACTTCCTCTTCATCTTTTTCATCCCTGCTATGCAAAAAAGTTGTTGAAACCTTAAAAACAGTGTAACCCCTCACACATATGTGCTAGTCGTTCCTGACTCTAGGAGGCGATGCTCATCTCCGTTTCAAAGCCAAAGAGCCAGCGTTGTCCGAAGACGTCTCTGTGGTCACATGACCAGCATGACTCAATGCCGAAGATGCACAGAACTCTGTTATCTTCCCATCAAAGGTGGTCCCTATTTTTCTACCAACATTTTTACATGCTTTCAAACTGCTAAGTTGGCAGAAGCTGGGACAAGTAATGGGAGCTCACTCCATTACACAGCACTAGCGATTCGAACCACCGAACTTTCGACCTTTCTGATCGACAAGCTCAGCATCTTGGCCACTGAGCCACCACGTCCCTTTAGAAACAGTGTACAGAACAGCAGTAGAGATGATCAGGAGGTTAAACTCTACAATGAACAATTGAGGGAACTAGATATGTCTTGTTTAACAAAAAGGACTAGAAGTGATAGGATAGCTATCTTATTTATTTATTTATTTATTGGACTTCTAGACCGCCCCCTCTCCCCGAAGGGACTCTTCCAGTACTTGAGAGGTCATAACAGAGAAGATAAGATTGACCTATTTTCCAAAACATCTGACGGAAGTAACCGATGGAAGATCATGAAAGGGAGATCCAACAGAGAACTGAAGAGAAGTTTCCTGACTGTGAGAACAATTAGTCAGTTCTCCAGATGTTGTGAGTGCTCCAATACTGGAGGTTTTCAAGAAGAGTTTGGACAGTCAAGAATGGCCAGAAAGGCATGGGGGTCTTCTGCTTGAGCAAGAAGTTGGATTAGAAGACCTCCAAGTTCCGTTCCAACCCAATTAGTCTATGTTCTATCTCCTTGAAGATGGATGCCAGCTTTGGTACATTCTGGTTGTCCTCTTGTCAATTGTTTACAAAAAGGTGCCTCAAAACCAGAGCTGGTAGTCAGCCAGTTCTGACCAGTTCTGGAAAACCGGTAGAGGAAATTTTGAGTAGTTCAGAGAACCGGCAAATACCATCACTGACTGGCCCTACCCCCATCTATTCGCTGCCTCCCGAGTCCCAGCTGATCGGCCAGGTCTTCTGTTGCCTTGCACAGGAGAACAGAGCTGGAAAGCAGGTTAGTGGGGTGGGGAGGGAATGGGGATTTTACAGTATCCTTCCTCTACCATGCCTACCAAGCCATGCCCACCACACCACGCCCACAGAACCAGTAGTAAAAATTTGAATCCCACTACTGCTCAAAACCACAATGTTGTCGGTCCCCTTTGCCACCGGAAGAACGACAAAGAGGAGGGGGCTCTGTCCTGCCTTTCCCCCCTAGAAGGAGCAGCACTGTAAATAAGCGGATGAATAAATAGGAAGGAGAAGAAGGGGATGAGAAATCTCTCCCTTCTCAGCGCAGTCGAAATGCATTATTAGGGTGCCCAGGAAATGATAGTTTGTGTCCATTAGTCCTTTCAGGGTTAATATTGATGCAGATATTATTTCTGTCCACGGTGCCATTTATTTGAAATATTATGACGGGGAGTAGCTGCAGCAGTGAATCAAATCAATTGATAGAGCAGTTAGTCCGGCAGACAAGCCCGGCTTCCCACTGCACAAGCGAGCATGAAATATTATGGAAATTGTCCTTTAAAGGGATCACTTAATCATCATTTGTATCGTTGCCCCCGTTATTCCTCTCTGCCCGGCTTGCCTATTCAGTTAGAGCTGTCATAACTCAATCAGGCATATAATACCGCTCATAACACCTCATAGTAGCAGGTATCGGAGCTGTCAAGAGGCACGGTGGGAATTTCCCTGATGCTTTTTGACAGCTCTGATGTGGATGTCAGTTTATATATGTACAATGTGTATTTCTTACGTGTAATTAGAAGCTGGTTTGTCTCCGACTCTCTCCGGATGGCCCAGAGATGCTCATAATAGAGACATAGGTTTCTATCCTTGCAGGGAAGCCTCGTCGTTATCCAACACGGTGTAGGAAATGGTCACTTTTGCTTATTCATCCAGCCAAGTGGACTCTCCCTAGCACAAGCTGTTAAAGAAGCCAAATTAGACATCAGGTATTATGGATAATCCGACTATAAAAGTGAAAAGTTCCCCTTGCACATATGTGCTAGTCGTTCCCGACTCTAGGGGGCGGTACTCATCTAGTGGGCAGAGTTAGCAATAGCACTTAGGCTTATATATATACCGCTTCACAGTGCTCTTACAGCCCTCTCTAAGCGGTTTACAGAGTCTTGCCCCCAAGAATCAGGGTCCTCATTTTATCCACCTCAGAAGGATGGAAGGCTGAGTCAACCTTGAGCCTGCTGAGATTCGAACGGCCAAATTGCAGGCAGCCAGCAGTCAGCAGAAGTAGCCTGTGGGACTGCACTCTAACCACTGCGCCACCATGGTTCATCAGTCCAACCGTTTTCAAATTAAATCAATTTAACATCTGAGCATTGTTAAAAGCTCCAGGTTGACAAATGGTTGGTAGGACTTCCGTGAAACCTATCCTTGCACAACAACCTTGATACAAGATAAAGCGTACGAGACGCGGCAGATTATGAATGGAACACCACAAAACCATGAGGGGATTTTCTGAAGCTCTTTGATTTCCCTCAGTTTCGAAATAGCCACGTTTGACAGTTATGAAATATTCTTCTCTGCGCTAAACAACCCACAAGATTTTCCTGTGGTTTCCTCTCCCGCTCTGATTATATGAGGCATTCTTGTCTTCTCCATTTATCCTCCCGAGAGTCTGTTTGTTCTATCTAAGTTCTGTATTTAAGGGTTAATAGTCTATTTAGGAGTTAGTGTAATGGAGTGTATTTAGGGCTATTTACACTGTAAGGGTGGGGGGTGTTTAATAATGTAATGATACACCCTTTTGATGGCAGAAATATCCCACCCACAGACCAGAGACGATTTGAATGCTTGGCTCCCTTATTTTAAGGCTGCCTTCATCAATGGTCAGGATGTTTGAATTAAAATTTGGTATCGTTTTTATTCTTCTTTCCTCCATCCATTATTATTATGTCCAGGGGATGATAAGATGTAATGTTGAATCCAATGATGCACTCATTTTAGAGGCAGATCTTTTGGAATGTGGAGAGGATTGGGATTAGGATGGGGATTAAGATGGGGATTAGGATGGGAATTAGGATGGGGAGGACAATGGAAAATAGGTGTGGCCAGAATTAGACACACAGAGTGTGGTGTTTTTCTTTAAAATCCTTTGAATTTTAATTTGGCAGCACTTGAGATGATGAAGGGTTGTATGGACAGCTAATGCTTCAATCTAAAGAAAGCGTAGTCCTAATAATAGGGATAATGACACCATGATTATAGTCAGATCACACACTGAGGAAATAGAAGGATGGTAAAATGGGCCTAGCCTCGGTATACGATACTTACAATATTGGACCATAACAGAAAAATCATCTTTGTGAGTCTTCACACCACAGGTTGAAGTTGGTTGAAGAAACTCAACAAAATTTGTTGAGTTCACCCAATACACGGAACCTAAACTCACTGAACAGGATGGGATTGTCCCCTAGGCTAACCCTCTAAAAAGTCCCCTGATCCAAATTAAAATTAACCACATTTTGTTTGATTTCCAAATGATGCAGCTTCTAAGTCTTTAGGAGATCAAACCCAACAGAACGATGGAGTCAACTTTTGTTTTCGTGTGGTTCATGATCTGATAATTATAATTGTTACCATCCCCAACCACCACTGGAACGGTGGGAACTATAGTTCAAAATCTCCTCCTCCTCCTCCTCTTCTCCTCCTCCTCCTCCTCCTCCTCCTCCTCCTCCTCCTCCTTCCCCTTCTCCTTCTCCTCCTCCTCTCCCCTCCTCCTCCCCCTCCTCCCCCTCCTCCCATATTCATCATGGGATGTTGGCATTGCTGATCCTATTTTTATCAATAGCTGCAGGAAAAAGTGCTGCTGAGTTTTGTCTAAACCATTCCCTTAGATTTTGAAGCCATGGTTGTCTTCTTCTGTCAGGACCTCGTCTGCCTTCAATCTTTCCTTGGAGGACTGCGTGAAATATGCCGTACTTTTCCGGGTGTCCGGAATATTCACTTTTTAATACTTTTGATGATTTCCCTTGGCTTTCCCAGGTGTCTCAAAAAATCTGGAGGATACCAATTTATTTACCCCTGGATTAGATTTTGCAAGGAAGATAAAATGGGCTGCGAATAGGGAAGGCTTATATATATATATATTAATCTGTAGGCTCACCGAGGCCATGTCAGGGCTAATTGAAATGTTTAAGAGCAAGGCACCCGTTCCCCCCACCCCCTTCCCCTGACTCCCCGGGAAACACACTAAAATCACATCTCCAGACCGTTCCTTTGTCTCAGCTGGATGTATATTATCCCTCTAGATCATAGCTGGGCCTCCGCGGATTCCTAATTGTGAAAAACCTTACGACCCAGGGCCAGACAGAATTGCAAGGCCCTAGCCTGCTTCATAATAAAGATAATTTACTGTTCCGAAGTGAGGGGTGGTTGGTAATGGGTTTTCTTTACAGAGATACCAGGCACTGACTTTTAAAGGAAATCCCTCTATTCGTGCCTTTCTCACCCCATCTCTTTTGCTCAAGCAGGGACACTTACATGGGAATCCCCCTCCTTCCTTCCTTCCTTCCTTCCTTCCTTCCTTCCTTCCTTCCTTTTCTCATTTTCCTTCTCCCTTTGTCACCTTTCTTCCCTCCCTCCTTCCTTCTTTCCTCACTTTCCTTCCTTTCCTCCCTCCCTCCCTCCTTCCTCACTTTCTTTCCTTCCTCACCTGCCTTTTTTCCCCTCCCTCCCTCCCTCCCTCCCACCTCCCTCACTTTCCTTCCTTCCTTCCTTCCTCCCTCCCTCCCTCCCTCCCTCCTTCCTCACTTTCTTTCTTTCCTCACCTGCCTTTTTCCCCTCCCTCCCACCTCCCTCACTTTCCTTCCTCTCCTTCCTTCCTTCCTTCCTTCCTTCCTTCCTTCCTTCCTTCCTTCCTTCCTTCCTCCTTCCCGTTTACCCCAGTTCCTGTTCAGAAACCAACAGCCTAAGGAAGGAATTAAAATGCAACCAAAGACACAGGGTTTACTTGTTAAATATTGATCAGTGAGATTTATTTCCTCTGCTCACGAGACACCCTCCAACAATTTGCCCCCATAATAACATCTTTTGATGGTGGTTTGGCTGAAATATCTTCCCAGCTTCCATGGTTGAAGATGGATTTGGATTTGGATTCTCTCAGTTCTTCATCCCAATCCTTTCCATGGGACCTCTGCAGAAGTCCTGGCCCACTGGGCCAGTGCTGGAAAATCTAGGGCAGTTTCAGAGGTGGGCTCCTTTGGAGTTGCCACCAAGGCTTCCCTCCAGTTTAGGTCGAAGACTGGAGGTCCTCTGGCGGGCTCTTCTGTCAGCAGACCACCTTGGAGGAGCTTACCTCATAGCAGAGTATGAAGTCGTGCAGGGGCTCTAAAGTCCTTCCCCACGTTAGTTTTCCTGGATGTTCTCTGAGGCTGCTCGCTTTTTAGATTTTGAGTCTACCCCGAGTTCACAGATCACTTCTGCGTTTGACTCGCCACCCACATCGCAAGGATGAAAACCTCAGCTACTGAAGAATGTTCGAGCTCCTTTGCTTGGTTTGAGGGAAATTCTGGCAGTTGCAGAGGATTTTTTATCCTATGGCAGGAAGAAAAAAAAATCCTTCCTTCCTTCCATCCCTTCCTCTGTCCCTCCCTCCTTCTTTCCCTCCCTCTCTCTGTCCCTCCCTTCCCCTCCCTCCCTTTCTTTCTTCCTTCCATCCCTCCCTCCCTTCTTTTCTCCTTCCTCTCTCTGCCCCTCCCTTCCCCTCCCTCCCTTTCTTCCTTCCATCCCTCCCTCCCTTCTTTTCTCCTTCCTCTCTCTCTGTCCCTCCTTCCCTCCTTCCTTCCCTTTCTCACTTTTCTCCTTTTCCTTTTGTCTTCTTCCTTCCTCCCTCCTTCCTGTCTCCTTCTTTCCTTACTTCCTCCTTCCCTCCCTTCTTCATCTTCCTTCATTTCCCTTTTGTCTCCTCCCTCCCTCCCTTCTCCTTTTTGCTACTCTAATTTGTCCGCCGGCTTCGCTTGCGCAAATTGAAGCAACAGAGAAGGAAGGCAAGGCCGTGCTGCGGAGTGAGTAGCCAAGCCAGAAGCTCTGTGCAAACAGCTGCTTTCTGTTTACACTGAGGGCCTTGAGTGTTTTCCAAATCCAACCAAACGGGTGAACCAAATGTTTCTTCCGTGCTTGCCAAGAGTCTCCCACAAATGGCTATATTTAAAACTTGGTCGTCTGCCTCGCCTTGGCTTCGAATGCGGAGGCAGGTAACGCATATTGTCCAGAGGGATTCAGTCCCCGTCCGTCCCTCCGTCCCCCACAGTTCTGGCATTTTTTCAAATTTGAGACCTCCTGGCCCTTGTTTCCCCCCCCCCTCACCCCATCCCCCCCCACCCTACTCCTCCGATGTAGCCCGAAAGCATCCGATGCAACTCTGGGATGGCTGAAAGACAAACAGTTCTTTGCACAGAACTAACTGGCGGAATTAGTCACTTTGTGGATGTGCCACCCAGCTAGCAAATATCCTTGATGCCTGTTGTAACAATTCTCAGCCCTTTGTAAAGATCCTCAGCTTAGTAAGCAAAGACGAATGAGGACACGCAAGATGTACCTTTGTGTGCAAAGATGGCGGCCTCAGTTACGACTGCCATTTTGACTTTTCTTTGAATCCCTTGCAGATGTAGAGAAAAATTAAGATTAGCCTGGATACAAGGCTGAGATGGACAAAATGAGACCATCCTATCCCCCCTCTGCCTTTTAAAACTTCCTCACCACAGATCGTCCTTGATGTATGACCACTATGGGGCCCCAAATTCCTGTGATGAAGTGAGACAGTTGTGTACTGAATTTTGCCCTGCTATACAATCTTTTTTTGCCAAAGTCGTTCAGTGAATTTGCTTCCCCATCGATTTTGCTTGTTGGAAGCAGGCTGTGAAGATCGCAAACAGCATCATATTGCCTCAGGACAACACAACGGTTGTAAGTATAAACATGTTGCTGACTGCCTGAATGTTAACCCTGTGGGATGCTGGGATGGTCATAAGTGTGAAGACCAGTGTATCAGTCACTTTCTTCAGTGCCAGGGTAACTTAAATGGATGGTTGCAAGTCTGTGACGTACAATTGAGGCCAACGTTTGTGCGGCTAAGTGAGACATTTGTAAAGTGAGTTTTGCCCCATTGTACGATCTCTCTTGCCATGGTTGGTAAGCAAATCACTGCAGTTGTTAAGTTAGTCACACAGTCGTTAAGTGAATCTGGTGTTTCCATTGACTTTGCTTGTCAGAAGGTCACAAAAGGGATCACATGACACCCCTCCCCCAGGACATTGCAACCGTCATAAATGTGAGGCAGCTGCCAACAGTCTGCATCCAGGCTGTGTGACCCCGGGAGATACTGCGATGGACATAACTTTGAACCGTCACTAAATGAATGGTTGAAATACAGATAATTCATCCTTTCTCCTCCAGCACAATGGATACCAACCTGAATCCATTCATCCAAAGCCAGAAATGAAGCTTCATTAGATCTCCAAAGCTTTCCTTAGGAAATCAAAATCACCGATCCCTTTGTTCCAGAGTGGATTTAGCAACCAGCAAAATGACAGCTGTAGCTCATAAAAACATCTGGACGGCTCCAAGTATTTTACAGCATTGCAAGCCAAGCCCTACCAAGAGCCTTGAAACTACGTTTTCCTTGTGCTTTGGGAAATTTTCATTTTATTATTTTTATTTTTTACATCTGCCTAGTTATGGAAAAAAGAAAGAAAGGAGAGGGAAAAAACAGACTCCATCTGCTGTAATGGGCCGATAGCAACTAAACTACTTTTTAAGCACTGCAATTTAGTGCTATTATTGGAGAATAAACAATCTGTTCTGTCAATTAAACATTATTTAGTTTGCATGCATTTTTTCCTGGCTGTATCAAGCAGCCATTGAGAAAACTGGCATGTTTAAGGGGCCGAGGCACAGTTGATTCCCACAATATTCTGCATCCGTGGCAGAGGGGAAAACTTAATTTGATCAGGTAACCATAAATTTATAAGCAGACGTAAAACAAACACCACGGCTTCCTTCAATTCGTAGCCCAGCGCTAAACTCCCTATCGGTTACCCATTCTGGATTGACATGCTGTTGCTCAGAATGATAGCTAGTCCTCGACTTATGACCACAATACCAAAATTGCGACAGCAAAGCAAGATCGTTGTTAAGTGAGTTTTGCCACAGTTTACGACCTTTCTTGCCTCGGTTGCTAAGTGAATCGCTGTGGTTGATAAGTTAGAAACACGGTGGCGATGTGAATCCAGCTCCCCCATCGACTTGACTTGTCAGAAGGACGCCAGAGGGGATTGCGTGAACCATCGTAAATATGAGTCCGTTGCCAAGCGTCCAAATTTTGATCACCTGACCCTGGGGATGCCACAATGGTTGTAAGTGTGAAAAATGGTCCCAAGTCCCTTTTCTCCAGTACCGTTATAACTTTGAGCGGTCAGTAAACGAATTGTTGTACGGTAAGGACCACCTCGTTTAAGAGTGAACAAGGGACCTTGGCAACAAAGAAGAAGAAAAATGGCCTCTGTTCCTCCTTGGGAGATGCCATTTAACAGATTGACATAGTTGGAAGGAGGCTTGGAAGTCTCCTAGTCCAACCCCTCCACCCAAGCAGGAGCGCCTACACCCTTTCTGACAGAGGGCAGTCCAGCCTCTTCTTGAAAGCCTCCAGGGATGAAGCTCCCACAACTTCCGAGGGCAACTTCTCTTCCATGGGTTGATTGTTCTCCAGTGGCGTAGCGTGGGTTGTCAGCACCCGGGGCAAGGCAAGTAATTTGCGCCCCCTAACCCGGAGACCCGGCGGCCCGGATCGGATTCGCACAGCCAGCACTGCAGAGAGAGTGAGTGAGCCAGGCAGGGGCAGAGAGCTGCGAGTGCGAGCGCGCCCCCTCAGATGTTGCGCCCGGCCCCCCCTGCACCCCCCACGCTACGCCTCTGCTTGGAGAAGCCTCTTCTGGCAGGAAGGGAGTCCCAGGAGGGAAGCTGAAAGCGCAGGAGAAGAGAAAGGGGAGGGGAGGCTGTTTTCTGCAGTCTTCCTGTTGTCTTTTTACAGACCTCCATTTTACAGACAGAAATACGACCACAATTGAGTTCAACTCTTCTGTCGTTGAGTGAGACATTCGCTAACTGCGTTCTAAGCCCGTTTCAGGGCCTTTGTGGCCACAGCTGTTAAGCTGTTTTTAAAGTCTTATTTAGCAATGGAAATTTGGGGCTCCCTGGTGGTCATAAGTCCAGGACTGCCAGCATTTAGGGAAGAAAAACCTAGGTTCTACTAAGAAATGGAGCCATGGGATTAAAATGGGGGTCCAGAACGCCCAGGGGGAGGGGGGTCCTTCGCCTGTCTGGGTTCCCCCCCCCCAAAAAAAACCCCATAGCCACCTCTCCGACTGGAGAAGAAATCTGGCAGTGAAACTGGGATATTATGGGAAGTGAAATCAGATACAGATGAACAGAATTGGATGGGACCTTGGAGGTCATCTAGTCCAGCCCTCCCCCCAAGGAAAGCCGTATAACATTTCTGACAGATGGCAGCCACAAACACATTGGGAAATCAGTCAGGTCTTTGCCTCTATGCCAAAAATAAAAATAAAACTAGGCGTCCTCTTTTGGGATATTTCACCATTTGGGGTGCAGGCATTTTAATACAAATGCTTTTTCTGCTCTTAAGCGCTGTTAAGGGAGCAGACGCGAGAGGAACACAAAACGTGGACAAAGCAGCTGGACCTCTTGAGGACACAGAGCAGAGCCCCCCCTTGACCCTTCTCCCTCCCACAGGAACATCCCCCCCCCAAAGAAAAGGAGGGAGTCCCTGGTGCCCTCCGAAGCTGCCCAGCCTGGAAGCAGGACGAGGCGGCTGGAAGCGCTTCCCCCTCCCGCCATTGGCAGGACCATCCGACGGGTCCCGAGTGGGGAGGGGGAGAAGCAGCGCACCGGGAACCCACCTGAGTCGGAGGGAGCCGCCCAGACGCTCCGCCCCCCCCCTCCAAAGGGCAGGGAAAGCAGGAAAGCGAAAGTGAAAGTCTGCGGGGCGGCGGCGCTGCTTGGAAACCACGTGATTGAAGGGAAGAGCCCCCCAACGACCCCCACCCGCAGGAAAAGGGCGAGGCGCTTTGTCTCCGCGTCTCTTTAGGGCCCTTCCCCCCCCCCCTTCCAGCGCTTCCTTTGCCCGAGGTGGGGAGGGAGGAGCGGGGGCGGGCGGGTCTTTGGCTCTGCTTGCGGAGAGGGTTCGTGCGATCGACGCGTTTGCTGTCCGCCCGCGGGGAAGGCAGTGCTGAGGGGTCCTGCCTGAGCAGAGGGCTGGACTAGAAGACCTCCGCCGCGGGCGAGCGCGCCCCCCCAGATGTTGCGCCCGGTGCGACCGGCCCCCCCTGCACCCCCCACGCTACGCCTCTGTTGTTCTCACTGTCAGAAAGTTCCTCCTGATATTTCCAGGTTGAATCTCTCCTTGCTCAGGTTTTTTTTTTCCAATTTGATTTTTATACCGCACCTATCTCCCCGAAGGGACTCAGGGCGGTGCACAGGAAATTAAAAGCGGAAATACAAACATATAAATAAAACGGACGTATTCCATCCATTAATCCTTTTCTGGCCTTCGGGTGCTTTGGAAAACAGTCATGCCCACCAAACAGGACTGGTAATTAAAAAAATTGAATCCGATTACTGCCCCTAATCAGAGGTGGGTTCCTACCAGTTCAGACCGATTCGGCCGAACTGGCAGTGGTTTGCCACCCTGAGTTGCCAGAACTGGCAGTGACTCAGGCCTGCCACGCCTCTGAACCGGTTCCCAGGTCGGCGTAGCATGTTCTCCCCACCCCCATTGTTTAATGTTCTGCGCATGCACAGACCTATTTGTGGATAACTGTGCATGCACACAGAGCCCAACATTGTGCATGCATCGAACCTGCATTAATGCCTGCAGCAACCCACCTCTGCCCCTCATCATCCTGGTTGCTCTTCTCTGCACTCTTTCTAGAGTCTCAACCTCTTTTTTATAGTGTGGTGACCAAAACTGGATGCAGGATGCAAATGTAGCTATTTGTCTGAAGTAATTGTCTCCCCACGTTGTGCGTCGCATGTCACAATCTCACGGTATGATTCGCTTGCTTGGAACGGTTTCCAGAAAGAAGATGACACGAAATCCCTGGGCGGTTGTAAAATCAGTAACACTTTGGAGCGGCCCTCCGTCCCTCGCAAATAATTAGCCCAAATCGAAGCGGAGGTTTTGTACCTGTGTGTCATCGCTTTGATATGAAGGAGGCGAGAGGTTAACTGCAGGTCAAAAACAGTTCCCAATTCTGACGGCGTATTTATTCAGCAAAATGAGAAATTGATCACATTATTTCGTAGAGGGGAATCTAATTTATTACAATCAGTTTGCAATTGGCAGTTTTGGCTGTAGGCGATTTTGGAACATTACTTATGCTGAAGCAGCTACGGCTCAGGTGCGTTCCACACCTTGTAATTGTTGTCCTCTTCCTCTCCCTGATTTCAAAGGCCAAGCTTTTTTTCAAACTTTTTTTTTAAAAAAAGAATAAAAAGTATGTCAATTATTATACAGGTAGTCCTCAACTTACAAGAGTTCATTTAAAAAAAGAGAAAGGAAGGAAGGAAGGAAGGAAGGAAGGAAGGAAGGAAGGAAGGAAGGGAAAGGGGAAAGAAAAAGAAAAAGAAAAAGAAAAAGAAAAAGAAAGAAAGAGGATGGAGAGAAAGCGAGAGAAAGATAAAAAAGGAAAAAAGAAAGAAAGAGAGTGAAAGGAAGGAAGGAAGAGAAAGAAGAAGAAAGAAAGGTAAATAAAAAAGGAAAGAAAGAGAGAGAGAAAAAGAAAGGTAAATAAAAAAGGAAAGAGAGAGAGAGAAGGAGAAAGAAAGAAAAAGAAAATAAAGAAAGAGAAAGAAAGAAAGAAATATAGATTTATATCATATCCATTTGATCCGGAGAATAGGTCTCTCTCTCTCTCTTCCCAGACTCCTGAAGACAGCTCCCTATCTGAGCTCCCTGAAGTATTCCAGCTCCCCTTACTCAGTGACATATGGGTAGGGTAGTGCTTCTGGTGTATTTAGGTCGTCTGTTACTGAATATTTCTCTGTCAGTACAACAAAAAGTGTGATGATCGCAGTTAAAGCTCAACAAAGAAAATGCTGTCAGGCAATTAGTAAGCTGAAGTCAGCAGTGCCAAAGCGAGAGGTAGCATATTTGGGGTAGCACATGCGTTTGCTTGCAATAAAAATGTTGCAGCCAGGCCACGTGCACAAACACTAGTGTGCCTTCTTCAGGTTTTGCCTTGGGAGGGGGGGGTGGGCTTCATTTGCAGCAACTCTGCCCCCTCCCCACCCCCCAAAAGGAGACCCAGCAAAACTGCTTCCTGGACTCCATTCCAATTGCTCTCCCCTCCACTATTCCTGGTCTAAGAATGGTTTGCATAAATTCACAACAGCATAATGGGACTTTTTCTAAGCAAAGTGTAGCTTCACACAGCTGGAGAGGGATACGACAAAAACGTACGTAACTTTAACCCCCCCAAAAAAGATGAGAAAAATAATTTTCAGACCTTTTCAGAAAAAGCATCCAAAGGCTACAAGGATCACTTTTGAAAGAAATTGCTTTCCACCCCCCCAAAAAAGAGGAAAGCAAGATAAAGTAAATTATTTCATTCTCTTATATTTTTCTTTTTCCTAGAAATTACTATGGGAGGGAGGGAGGAAAGATGAAACGTGGGAGGGAAGATGGAAGGAAAGAAGGAAGGAAGGAAAGGAGGGGAAGAAAGAAGGGAGAGAGGAAGGGAGGGAGGGAAAGAGGGAGAGAGGAAGAAAGGATGGGAGGGAGGGAGCTGCTACTCCCTATTTTTAACTGTAGGAGGTGTTTCTTGCTCAACTAAAACAGAAGAAGATCAGTTTGTACACTTGGTGAAGCTGCCTGCAAAGAAAGCAATTTTCTACCTAATAAATCTTGATCGCAGACAGAAATTCCAATAGAGAACCAACAGGCTTTATACTACGACTCTGGTATTTAATATTCAGTCCTGCTCTTTAAGCTGCTTTGATGCAACATATGTCCATTTCCCCAAGCCAAGGAGTTACTACCTATAAGGACTGTTGGTGAGTTACTACATATATTCTTTATGGGCTATGAGTGACCTAACCTATTTCTGCTATAACCAGAAACACCCATTCCTGGCAAGGGGTCTTAAACTGATGCATCCTCCTCCCTTTCCCCCAATATTTTCCTTTTATTTTATGTATTGTATCTTGATAAAATTAGTAATATTATTTGGAAAAAAAGACATTATTTTTGTTTTGGTTCAGAATTTGACCCAGTCTTTAGGATGTCGGGGTCTAATCAATTTGCATTTTCCTGAGAACAAGTCCAGCTGAGTTTGTTTCAAAAGCCGGACATAATGCCAATTTTTTGAAAATGTTCACTGTAGCGAGGGGAGAAAAAAACCCTACCTCTCACAGCTATAAAATTTCAGCAAGCGGCTGAGAAATAGCTAGATTTTACCTTGCACACTCATCCAGCGGAGTTTTCCTTGAAAAAAATGGTTCCACTGGTTTGAACACTGATTGGGAACACTGATTTTAAGTAAACAATTTTTTTTCTTTAGTGTTGAACCTGATACATTGAGAAGCAAAATATCTCACCTCACTGCTTAGCAGAATTTGTAATATAAAACATACCTACAGTAAGCCGTGAACTGCTGTCGAACCACACTTAAATTGGAAATGCATTTTCTTTCATTCCTGCCAGGGAGGGAGGGAGGGAGGGAGGGAGGGAAGGAAGGAGGGAGGGAGGGAGGGAGGGAGGGAAGGAGAAAAAAGAAGACAGAAGAAAGAAAGAAAGAAAGAAAGAAAAGAGGGAGAGAGAGAGAGAGAAGGGAGGGAGAGAAGGGAGGGAGGCACAAAGAAAGGAAGGAGGAGGAGGGAAGGAAGGAAGGAGGGAGGGAAGGAGAAAAAAGAAAGAAAGAGAAGGAAGGGAGGGAGGAAGGGAGAAAGAAGAAAGGAAGGGAGAAGGAGGGAGGGAGGAAGGAATGCTGGCTTTAGTTTTTTTAAAAAACCTGGTTAATCTGCTTAAGAATCAAAAACAAGCTTCATTAAAAAATATTTGGTCTCCTAAGGTTTTGAGTTAATGTCATCCCATATAAATACTGCATTAGAACAGAGCAGAGCTGGAAGGGACCTTGGAAGTCTTCTAGTCCAACCCCCTGCTGAAGCAGAAGACCTATACCATTCCAGACAAATGGTTGTCCAATCTCTTCTTGAAAACCTCCAGCGATGGTGAACCCACAACCTCTGAAGGCAAGCGGTTCCACCAATTCATTGTTCTCACTGTCCTGGGATTTTCTCTTTGTTCTAGGTTGGTTCTCTAGAGATGGACATCTTGGGAAAGGTAGCAAAGGAAGGGTTTGCTCTTTTCCCCCCATCTTTCCTTCTTCTCCACTGGTACACTTCCCTGAACTTGGACTACCACATCTGCTGCACTAGAAAACCACCAGACCCATCAGCGAAGAAGTGCAGAAGTCCTTTGCTGGCTGTTTGGATGTCTACAACCAACTTAGTTTTCCTGATGGACATTCAGGCTGGTTGAAGGCACGGGTCAAGATCCCATGAAATATTACTTTATAAAACCCTAGTAAGACCGCACCTGGAATACTACAACCAATTTTGGTCACCATACTACAAAAAAGACGTTGAGACTTTGGACAAAAGTTCAGAGAAGAGCAACTAAGATGACCAAAGGCCTGGAGGATAAACCATATGAAGAACGGCTGCAGGTTGTGGATCTGACTAATCTAAAGAAAAAGAAGAATTATGGGTGACACAATAGTAGTATTCCAGAATTTGAAGTGCTGCCACAAAGAAGAATGGGTTAAATTATTCTCCAAGCACCAGAGGGCAGGACAAGAAACAATGGTTGGAAACAAAGAGAGACACAACCTGGAATTAAGGAGAACCTTCCTAACAGTGAGGACAGTTAACCAGTGGAACAGCTTGCCACCAGAAGTTGTGGGTGCTCCATCACTGGATGTTTTTAAGAAGAGTCTAGACAGTCACTTGTCTGATATTGTATAGGTTCTCCTGCTTGAGCAGGGGGCTGGACTAGAAGACCTCCAAGGTCTATTCTATTCTATTCTATTCTATTCCAAAGTTGCTGGCAAGAGGAAGTTGGCCAGGCCTTCTCAGCCTGTGTAACCACAAAGTGGGTGCCTCTCTTGCCTCCCTTGTATTCACACCACTGACACGAAAGGAGAAGAGGGACATCACTTTAACCTATACCAGATGCCTCACAGCCTCATGGCTGTTGCACCAAGCGTGATGGGAACGGTGCTAAGGTTTTGCCATCGCTGCCTCCTGCCCCATGTCTCCCTAGGTGCCAACGTGCACACGTTTGTATTAAGGAATGCTTCCTCTCTCTCTCTCTCTCTCTCTCTCTCTCTCTGTATCTCTCTCTCTCTTTCTCTCTCTCTTGCCTGGGCATCTGCTAAAAATGTCAGCTGCGATCACAGCCTTCGGAAAGAACAAGCCTCTTAACAACCTCCCAACCTTACGATGAGAGGTTATATTTCAGTGACTTGGAAACAACACTGCATTATCTGATAGAAAACAGCACAGATGTTGCTTAATAAACTGTTTGCTTTATGCATTGCATTAACCTCATGAAACATTTATGCAAATCTCACATTAACAGAAGGTAGAGAGAGAGAGGGGGAGAGAGAGAGAGAGAGAGAGAGAGAGAGAGAGAGAGAGAGAGAGAGAGAGAGAGAAGGAATGAAAGATTGGAAATGTGGAGGGAGACAAAAACAACACAAAAAGTTTGTCAACCTTTGAATCTGAAGGGCTTTTTGGTCCCCTCTCCCCAATCTCAATTTTATAGGGGTGGGGGGGGGGTTTGTATTTTAACGGTTTGGATTTGGGTTTCAAAAGACACAGAGGGGCTATTCCCGATGATTTCCTTCCCCTCCTTGTGTTTGCAACTCTGCTATCTTTCCTTCCAGTTGATTTCACATTTTATAATGCTAATAGTGGGTGTATGGCTTGGAGTTTCTCTCCCGTCAGCTGGTCAGTAGGTCTGGGGGATATATTTAATGGAATCTGACAGCTGATGGGACTATTCCCATTGAGAAGAGGATTTGATATGTGGGATGAATATCTTGACCCTCCATTCGCCATATTAATGACCATTATCATTCAAACCGCACCGGCAATATAATTCTTTTTGGGAGTTCCCCCCCCCCTTCCCTGGGCACACCAGTACATGCGTATAAAAGAAATGACTTATGGATGAGTTAGTCCATATACTGAATGAAGTGCCTTTCTGGATGGCATGTCAAAACAGATTAGCTGTTTCGCCCCCGCCATAAAATTAAAAGCCAGCAGCTTTGTGCAACACACCCTTGTAAACAAAGCGATCATAAAAGTGTAAAGGCTTTGTGTCTTGTGTCAGACACCCAGCGAATGCACTCCCCACTTTCTTTCTTTCTGTCTTTCTTTCTTTTTTAACTAGGAAAGGCAGAAAGAAAAGAAAAGAGGTGGGAAAGAGTGAATTTTTGGCCCAACTGAGAATTGGGAGAAAATGTTTAGGAGTCAACCAATTGTCCTCAATGGGGACCCAGCTTCTGTCTCTCCCATCCCCCATGCCCATCCCTCCCCTCCTCTCTTCTTCCTCCTCCTCCTCTGCTCTACAAACTCTATTCCCTTCTAACACTGATGGTGCCACCTAGTTGGGTCATGAAACATCTGCAAGGAAACCACCAAGCTCAGAGAGCATCAAGGACCCCACAGTCCTCCTGTCCCCTCTTCCCCACATGCTCATCCCCTCCCTCTCCTCCTCTTTGTCCTCCACAAGCCCCACTCCCTTCTAGCCCTGATGACGTTACCTCATTGGGTCACAAAACATCTGCAGAAAACTACAAAGCTCAGAGAACATCAAGGACCCCACAGTTCAACCCTGAACCACAAATCTTCTCGGCTATATTTGAACAGAGCTAACAGAAAGCAATTTACTTATTACCTTAACAAGCTCTTTCTTCCTTTCCCTTCCTTTCCTTTTGTTTTGTTTTGAAATAAGACTTTGAACCTACTCAAGATCACCAACTCTTTATTCAACCCCCTGTCTGCCTAATGTCCTGAGACGTGTAGGCCCCATCAGTTTTGGCAACATATAAGAAAGGCATCCATAATTTAAAAAAGAAAGAAAGAAAAGAACAGTTGGATCAACGAGGAGCAATTAGGATTTGGGAATAAGATTCACATTTGGTTTCCATATTTTGGAAGATGAAGCTGACATGATAATATCTCAATTACTGTACGTTTTGAAAGGCCTATGATGAAGTGCAGATTTACATACTTTCAGGGAAACAGATGAAAGTCTTTTGCAATATTTGGAGTTTAATTGAGGATGAGTCATCCTTCATCCCCGCTTCCTCCCTCCCCCCATCTTCTAAATGACAAAAATAATCCTATCGATTACAACGGTAGTATATTTGGGGTGGGATAGCTTAATATCCCTTCTCTCCAAAGACAGCCATGGCCTATTCCTGTTATCAGGGACATAGTAAGAAGTGATTGCTTCAAAGCTGGAGACAACAGTTGATTCTGAACATGGAAAATGTTCTTCCAGGCCTTCCTGTCCTCTACCATGCTCCAGAGTTCATTTAAGTTCACACCTACTGCTTCAGTGACTCCATCCAGCCACCTCATTCTCTACCATCTCCTTCTTTTGCTCTCCATCGTTCCCAGCATGAGGCTCTTCTCAAGGGAGTCCTTCCTTCTCATTAGGTGGCCAAAGTCTTTGAGTTTCCTCTTCAGGATCTGGCTTTCTAAAGAGCAGCCAGGGTTGATCTCCTCTAGGACTGACCGGTTGGATAGCTTTGCAGTCCAAGGGACTCGCAGGAGTCTTCTCCAGCACCAGAGTTCAGAGGCCTCCATTCTTTGGCGCTCAGCCTTTCTTATGGTCCAGCTTTCACAGCCATCCATTGCAACTGGGAAAACCATAGCTTTGTTGGCACTTTTTTTTGTTTTCTAGAGCATTGTATCTCTCCCAGTTCAAATGTGCCCTTCTTAATTCACTTAATAGGATTGATTGTTTTACTTTTAGATCTCACAGCTGGTTGGTGTTGTATTTTGCAAGAGCTTTGGAGATGCTCATTGATTTTTGCTAGAGCTGTTTGCTGTTTTCTTCCATCGATATTGTTGCACGATTAAAAAAAAAACAACCTTGACTCAGCTGGTCAGATCCAGCAACGTGCTTGACAAAGAACAAAAACATCCTTTGCTTAACGTGATCAATCTCATTCCTTCCTACATGGATCAAAAAGAAAAAGATTTTTCGAAACTCTGGTCATAGTTTCGATTTTATCCCTTGTTTTATTTTATTTTTCTATTTGGTATAGGACTCTAATCGCTTTTTAGATCGTTTTAATTGTTGCAGAAGTTATCAGAAACTGCATTCATATTTTTTTTAAAAAAGACATAAAATTGTTTATTTTTAAATAAATAAAGGGAGAGGAGAAGGTTTAAGAAAAGAGTTGAGAACAGTACAGGGTTTCCTACTTTAGCAGGGGGTTGGACTAGAAGACCTGCAAGGTCTCCTCCAACTCTGTTACTCTTCCTTATTCCTCCTTCTGATAGCATTCCATTAGTGGCATGACTGCTTTTGAACCCAATTTTGAAACTTCCCATTTAATTTTCTTTCAGATTAATACAATGTACTCTCTCTCTCTCTCTCTCTCTCTCTTTCTTTCTGTTTTCCTTACTCCCTCTTTGTTTCTTTCTTTTCCTTCCTTTTCCTTCCTTCCTTCCTTCCTTTTTTCTTTCTTTCTTTCTCTCTCTCTTTCTTTTTTCTTCCTTCCTTTTCTTTCCTTCCATCCTTCCTTCCTTTCTTATTGTATTTCCCTTCCTTCCTTCTTTCTTTCTTTCTTTTTTCTTTTTTCTTTCTTTCTTTTTTCCTTCCTTCCTTCCTTCCTATTTCTTTATTTATTTCTTTTCCTTCCTTCTTTTTCTTCCTTCCTTCCTTCCTTTAAAAAAAAAATTCTCCTGATTTTCCCTCTGTGTGTTATTGCAGCTATCCGAGATCAAGGATTTGCTGAATTAAGGCTTATCAAATTATCTGACAGTCCCTTCTGGATCCTCAACAAAACTCAACCGAGCTGGCTTCCCTTGTAAGGGAGTCGCTAGACTGAGATCGACACCAAAAATGCATTTCACCCAATCAAAAATAACTGGCATTATGTAATCATAACCTCGTCCTTCAAGAAACAGGCTTCTAAAGCATACATAATTATAGGCTGATATCTACTAAAAATATGTCCTAAACCACCCATTATATAAAGAACTCTTCACTTTATCCTTCTATATATTTCCAAGATTTGCTGGATTTTGCGTGTGGATGGTCTCTACTGTGGAGTACTGTCCTGGTGGGCAGGGGAATCTGATGCAAGCAGGACATTTCAACTGCACTTCATCTCAACCGTAGGTCCTGTTAAGTCCTCAGCTTACAACTTCAATTGGGGCCAGAATTTCTGTTGCTAAGTAAGTGAGTTGCACCAACTTTTGATCACATCATTGTGAAGTCGTGTGACAGTTGTAAATGCAACAACTGGTGGTAAGTCATTTTTTTCAGTGCTGTTGTAACGTTGCACAGTCACTACCTGAGTGGTTGTTAAGTCAATGACTACACATATCTGCATATTCCACTCCATCAAACCCAATTCCCCTGCAGTCCAATTTTTGGCAAAAGGTTAAAGCAGGGGTAGTCAACCTTTTTACACCTACTGCCCAATTCGTATCTCTGTTAGTAGTAACATTTTCTAACCGCCCACCGGTTCCACAATAATGGTGATTTATAAAGCAGGGAAGTCAATTAAATTTAAAAAAGGAAAGTGCTTCAGTATCGGGCCAAATCTCTACTACCCACCATGAAAGCTGGAACGCCCACTAGTGGGCGGTAGGGACCAGGTTGACTACCACTGGGTTAAAGCCTCAGATAACAAGAGAAGAGAAATTCACAGGTGTCTCTGTAGGTGTCACATTGCCTGTGAAATGTTATTGTCAGTTGCCAACTCATGCTTGCTTCTGCCTCACTGCCATGGGGTGACAATCTGCCATGGACTCTGGCGAAGTTTAGTTTAGTTTATTTACATTTATATCCCGCCCTTCTCCGCAAAGGACCCAGGGCGGCGCACAGGAAATTTAAAAAACATACAGAGTACAAAAATAAATACACAATTTAAAATATAAATTAAACCGTCTTATCCTATGCTAAAAACCCAATTTTAAAATACCCAATAAAACTATCTAAAAGTCCCCATGGGAGGTTAGGCTAGGCCGGCTTGTTGGAATAGGTATGTCTTTAGACATTGGCGGAAGAGACGGAGGTCAGTGATGGTGCGTAATTCGGGGGGTAGGTCATTCCAAAAGGCTGGCCCCGCCACAGAGAAGGCTCTTCCCCTGGGTGTCGCCAGTCGGCATTGCCCGGCCGACGGCACCCTGAGAAGGCCCTCTCTGTGGGAGCGTATCGGTCTAAGGGATGTATGGGGCAAGAGGCGGTCTCGCAGATAACTAGGCCCCGAGCCATCCATGAAGATGGATGGGAAGGGAAATGTTTTGGGGGAAAGCTTAAGTAACTGCTATATCTCCCTGACATGCTATTTCAAGGTCTCCAGCTGGGAAAAGAAGGCAGCTGCATACCAACCTATGCTTGAAGTGACCATTCTGAAAATATCTTGCTTAAACCTGATTGATCATCAGGGGAACAGTAATGGGAGGCAGTTAAAGGAGGCAACAGTTGAACCTAGGGATTTGGGCGTGCAATTCTCAGTTCTGATTATGCATTGCTGCAATACTTCTAATAAAACCGTACCTTTTTCAACGAATGGAGCCAAAGATTGTTCCCTCAAGATGTCTTCTCATGAGATTTATCCAGACTTCTGATTTTGGGTGTCGCTTGTAACCTTGTTTATTGCAACATCAAAACATTTGCGCATTAAAGATTTCCCTTTTTGAAAAAAATGTGTCTAGCCTGATCAGATGCACTCCCTAAATTCTCCTCTTGCAAAACTTTATTTGATGGCAATTTCACATTATCGGCCAAACAAATGCCTTCCCATTCTGTGTATGAAAATGCGGTGTGCCTGTTTGAGCATTTACTTTATGATGGATGCAAGCGGATCTATACCCCAGCCGGTTATAGATTAACAATTCTGAATGCCATTGGGAAGAACAAAAGGAACTTAATTATTGCATTTCATTCATCAACCTTTCTTAATAAGAATGTCATTACTTAATCCTCTCTGCTCTTCAGCTAGGAACAATAGGTCCAGCCTTCTTGGGTGTGTTTTTTTCTTTCTTTCTTTCTTTCTTATTTTTGGAGTGACCCGTGACTGAGAAATTAATGCCTACTTTCAGAGATGATGGGGTGGGGAAATTACCTGTTATTCATAATTGTGTAATGGAGCATTAAACCAAATCTTTCATGGTGGAGATCGGAGCCAAAACCTTTTCTGGCCAGCAGTCTCAATTCCCCCAACTTGCACTGAATTCGTTTATTCATTCTTTGCGTGTGGGGGTGGGGGGCACATGCCAGCATGTACATGCATACGTAGGCCCATGCACACACATACATGCTTATGGCACAGGAATTGCCCCTCCCGAGCCAATCCAAGCTGCAACTCCAAAAATAACACTCTTCTATAGATGAGCCCAAGGGCAGGGAAAATATTATCCTAAGGACATAATGTCTTCCAGAGGATTTATACAGCTGACGGCGAAGATGTATATTTAATCTGGATGTTTTTAGGGTTTTAGATATTTTTTTAAAAAACTATTTTAAAATGTTTTTAATATTCTTAATTGTGACACACACACCATGTGTGTGTGTGTGTGTGTGTGTGTGTGTTAGGCTTTTGAGCTGATCATATATATATTTGTAGATTTTCACAGGTGTAGGTATGTTGGTCTTGTGGTATTCGAGTGTTTTCCTGTGTAAGAATGAGATTGTCTTTGCAACGTTTCGGCAAGATCTCACTTGCCATCTTCAGGCTTTGGAGGAGGAACAGGTATTTTAAGTAGCATTAACAAAAACCAAAACATAAGTTGAGATGGTATCCAGGCAGGGTAATAAAAGCTCAGCCTGTATGGTACATGAATCATCATAAAAAGTTGGTGGAGTTTTGATCGTACCTCTATGTTAAT
The DNA here is from genome assembly GCA_039707465.1 of Rhabdophis nuchalis. Taxonomy (NCBI): domain Eukaryota; kingdom Metazoa; phylum Chordata; class Lepidosauria; order Squamata; family Natricidae; genus Rhabdophis; species Rhabdophis nuchalis. The sequence goes on from CM077658.1 coordinate 19,257,656, forward strand.
GTTAATGTTTATTAAATTTGTATTCCGCCCTTCTCCCTTGCGGGACTCAGGGCGGTGAACAGGCATCAATAAAACAGTACAAAACATCAATATATAAAATACTTTAAAATGGCATTAAATTGGGGGCCTGTTCTAAAATCCAAATAAAACTAAATAAAATCAATTTAAATCAATTTAAAAACTATGCCAGGCCGGCCGCACGGAATAGATGCATTTTCAAGGCCCGACGGAAGAGGTGCAGGTCAGTGGTCGTACGTAGGTTGGAGGGAAGGTCATTCCAGAGGGCAGGGGCTGCCACAGAGAAGGTTCTCCCCCTGGGGGTTGCCAGCCGACATTGTTTGGCCAACGGCACCCCGAGGAGGCCCTCTCTGTGGGAGCGAACTGGTCGGTGGGAGGTATTTGTAACGACCTTCCCTTTTGAACGACCTACCCCCTGAATTGCGTACCATCACGGACCTCCGCCTCTTCCGCCAGTGTCTAAAGACACATCTTTTTCAGCAAGCCGGCCTAGCCTAACCCTCCCATCGAGACTGTTTAGATAATTTTAAATTGGGGATTTTAATTTGATTTTAACATAGGATTATAATTTAATTTAAGATATTTTTAAATTCTGTATTTATTGTATTGTTTTGTATGTTTTTAAATTCCTGTGCACCGCCCTGGGTCCTTTGTGGAGAAGGGCGGGATATAAATATGATTAAAAAAAAATAAAAAAAAATTGGTAGCAGTCCCTTTTGGGAGATAGGGCGGTATAAAAATCCGATTAAAGTAAAGTAAAGTAAAGGAGGCGGTCAGTTTGACTGTTTTGACCATATCCTGTGGATGCACCTGGCACAAGGGGGCCGTAATGATTTGAGTTTGAGTTGAGTTGCCCTCATTTGTACACATGCGCTTTGCCCCACTTCTGCATAGAATTTCAAACCACTCTGTAGGTTCTGTATTGTTGAGGGTGCAAAATGATTACTCTAAAGACCATCTAATTTAAAAAAAAAGTCAAGAAGAACATGAAAAACAGTGAAAAATGGTGAGCTTTCATTATATTGCCATAGTTACCATTTTGACTGATAAGTAGGGAAAACCACAGAGGTCTCAACTGGCCATCAAGTCTTCCAGTAATTGATGGACTGTCAAAGAGAAGAGGGGGGTCAACTTATTCTGCAAAGCACCAGAGGGAAGGACAGGAAGCAATGGATTGAAACTAATCAAGGACAAAACCTACATAGAACTAAGGATAACTTTTCTTCTCATTGAGAATAATTAATCAGTGGAACAGCTTGCCTCCAGAAGTTTTGGATGCTCCACCAGTGGAGATTTTCACAACCATTTTGTCCAGGATGGAATAAGGTTTCCTGGCTTTGGCAGGTGGTTGGATAAGAAGGCCTCAAGGTCTCTTCCAGCTCTAAGTTTCTAGTGCAGTGATTTGAATTATGAGAGATGGAAAGGTATTGTGTGTGTGCGCGTGTGTTCCTTTTGCAGGCACGAACACACACACACAGTTACAGAGAGATAGAAACAGAAAGACGGAAAGAGACAGAGAGAAGGATGTACAGGTATTCAGATATCCTCTTTTTGAGCACAGGAACCTCTACTCTTACCCATCAAACATGATGCCATGAAGTTTCTACAACAGGGTGCAGAAACATTTCGAAGCTGCACCTTATCTTTGGCCTTTGGGTTGTCTGTCAAAAAGGAGGTGGGTCCAGTGAAAAACTGGATGGCATTTCATTTCAGTGAAAATCAAGCTCAAAATTAAATTACATTAATTAAATGCAATTAGTACGAATGCGCGGTACGCAATGAATCGTTTCTCCCTTCGGTCTCATTAAAATATAGAATTTGCATATCAGGTTTTTTGGAAGGGTTCTAGAATTGCACCTGAGTCTTTGAGAGGCACAAACAGTGACAATTTCAAGTATCAAGGTGAGACTTGGCTTTCCTCCCCAGTTGTATCCTGATAGATTTGACTAAAAGTTCCTTTTCTAGAAGGGCTTGGATACATGAGATTGATTTGAAATTCGGTGCCTGTCTGATGTTAGTTTAAAACTAGAAAGAATCATCAGAAGAAAAATATATAATCCTGCAGAGAAATATATCTAACCTGATGTTGTGTTTGATTTACAGGTATCCAATATTTCCTGCCTCGCCTCCCGGAGTGAACTAAAATTAAATTAAGTTTGAAAAACATTCTCTTAAATTAAGAGCTGGCACTCACTTCAGTTGTGGTTTTACGCATTGCATTACAAAAAATAATAATATCCATAGTGGGGTGTTTTTTTTCTCTGAAAGAAAAAATGATGTTTGGAGGCATGGGTTTTCATCCTCAATTTTGAGGAGGAAGGAAATGAAAAACCCTTTATTCTTGCCAATTTATACTTTGCTTCAATGATGCGATTGACATTTGACAGTTATTTAACCACCAACATTTTGAAATTAGAATTTATTTAAAATGATTTAACAATAACTTTCCCCACATTTTCTTGTTCTGCGATTATATCTGGGTGGGAAAAAAAACCCTGCCTTCTCTTTCTGAGCACTAGAGAAAAGGATGAAACTTATATAGAAATATTTTTTGGTTTTTTGAAATTGTTGGGTAAGGAAGATTGTTGGCCGTTGATTAAATACTTTTAGCAAAGGGAGTCAACCAGAGATAGGCAAAATATTAGGAATGATGCAGTTACAGCATTCATTCCATATGAAAAGTTTTTTTTAATCCTTCCATAAATTAAGGCAATGTTTCTCAAATTTAGCAACTTTTTTTTCCTAGAGTCTCAACATCATTTTTATAGTGTGGTCACCACACAAGAATGGTTGCAGGAACTGGGCACGGCCAGTCTAGTGAAGAGAAGGACCAGGGGAGACAGGATAATAGTCTTCCAGTATTTGAGGGGCTGCCAGAGAGGGGGTGAGTGGGTTTCAAGCTATTTTCCAAAGTACCTGAAGGCCAGACAAGGAATAATGGATGGAAAGTAGTCCAGGATAGATTCAACCTGGAAATAAGGAGAAATTTTCTGACAGTGGGAACAATCAACCCATGGAACGTCTTGCCTCTAGAAGTTGTAGGAGCATCATGACTGGAAGCTTTTCAGAAAAGACTAGACTGTCATCAGTCTGAAATGATGTAGGGTCTCCTGCTTGAGCAGAGGGTTGGACTAGATGACCTATAAAGTCCCTTCCAATTCTGTTAATTTGTCAAAATGAAAAGTTATTACTCTGTTTTCCCCCCCCTACAGCTAGCTGGGATTTTAATTCAGGCCATATCCTTATGATGTGCTTAAGTGTTTGCTAGCCTGTTGCGAAGCCTACAATTGTTTATTCTACAGCAATTACACTAACATTAATAAGACTGCTCCAGAGTAAATGGGTCATAGATTACAACCTAAATGACTTATTGATCAATACGTATGAAATGCTGAAAACCTATGAACTTAAGGATCTGGGGTGCTTATTTGTTTCCTTAAAAAAAAAAAAGAAATAGCAACGGTCCTTCATTGATCTGATTATATAACTCCATCAAGTTCTGTGAGATGAATGAATGTTCAGAATTGTGGTATAAGTTGCTCATATTTGCTTAGTGGCCTTTTTCCAGAGTTATTAGTTTCCCTAACCCTCAATGGCCGCGTAATTTCTTCTATCTGTCCTTATTAAGTTAAATCAATTGAACTTTGGCAAAGGGCTGGGTAGGAAGCAGGAGAATCCTTCCAGCATCTGCTGATTGGCTTTATAAATAATGTGAATGAAGAGGCATGAATGTAGCACTTCTCTTTCTTAATCTGTAGAAATCCCGAAGCGTCTGCAGTGGCATCTGTTAAAGCAGGCGCCCGTCGTGTTTTCTGGGCTAAGGGTTGCATAAGGCTTTGGAAGAGGTTGTTATACCCTTAGAAGTGGTATGTCCGAGGCAGCAAACCCATTGAATGTGAATTGTGCTGATTTCTGCATTCATCTCGGTTGCGTATTTTGTAGATGATGCAAGATACAAGGACTGAAGAAGCTGATGTAAGAACTGAGGAAGCTTCTTGGATGAGAAGCAAAACATCTTTTAAACAAAAACAGAAAGTCTAGTTGTCTTTTGAAAAAGCACCTTTGGGAAACCATGACCTGGATAACTGAGAATCTCCCTCTCCCTTTCCATCCATCCATCCATCTCATCCATCCATCCATCTCATCCATCCATCCATCCATCCATCCATCCATCCATCCATCTCATCCATCCATCCATCCATCTCATTCATCCATTCATCTATCTATCCCTCTATCTCATCCATCCACCCATCCACCCACCCCAACTAACTACTACCCATATATCCACCCACCCACCCACCCACCCACCCACCCACCCACCCACCCACCCACCCACCCACCCACCCACCCACCTATCTATCTATCTATCTATCTATCTATCTATCTATCTATCTATCTATCTATCTTTATATACATTAAACCTGAACCACCCATCTCCAGCATAGAGGGGTTTTGGCCAGTGAGTAGTATATGATTCAATACCTTACAGTATGCAGCCCCAGAAAGAGAATTAATCTGGCAATTAAACTCATTGTATACACTCAGCCACCGTTTTTTACTTTAGAAAGTCCTTCGCTCTTCAAAGTCGGATGGAATCGGAATATTTAGAATGATTTATGCAGCAAGACAAACAGCTTATGCTCCATTGGTGTCTACATGCCCATAAATCCGCCAAGGGGCTTGGTCAGCCTGAACAAAAACAGAACCTGAAAAGTTGATGTAACACATTTCAGGAATTGGAGCATACTTGTCTCCAACTCCTGAACTCAGCAGTCATTAAAAAACAAAAAACAAAAACCACCACCATCCCAGTAAAATATGGCTCCCTTGTTGTCAACATAATTTAGACTGGCTCCAGGTTTCCGGGCGACGGTGGTCACCTCTTTGGCAGCCTTTTGGGTGACAAACAAGTTGCAATGCTTCGTGAGAAGGTCATAGATGTGATGATTTATTTCTTATTGTGGTTCTCCAGCAGTAGTTTACATTAAGGGATGACCGGGTAAAAGCACCCAAGGATCCAGATGAAGGAGCACCCACATGTGGTCAGGGGTCAGGATTAGGTCTTCTCAGGGATAAAAAGGTTAAGTACTGCAGAATTCTTCAACTGTTGCTGTTTGTTTTTTTTGCTAAGGGAGAATTAAAAAGCAGTAAGAGAATCAGTAAAGCAGGGGTCTCCAACCTTGGCAACTTTAAGACTTGTGGACTTCAACTCCCAGAATTCCTCAGCCATCTGGCTGAGAAATCCTGGGAATTGAAGTCCACAAGTCTTAAAGTTGCCAAGGTTGGAGAGCCCTGCAGTAAAGGAATGAGCGGTTGGGTGGAATGATTCTAATTCAGGAATCAGGAACGTGCCCTTGATTATGGTGTGTGGAAGGTCCCAGATTCAGAAAAAATGGATGTTGTATTTAATGCTACTGGTCAGTCAATATTCTACTCCAGTTGTGAAATTCAAAAAAAATTAGTACCGGTTCTGTGCGCATGGCTTGGTGGGCCTGGCAGGGGAAGAATATTGCAAAAATCTCCATTCCCACCCACTCTAGGGCCAGCCAGAGGGGGTACTTACTGGTTCTCCAAACTACTCAAAATTTCCACTACCGGTTCTCCAGAACCTGTCAGAACCTGCTGAATTTCACCCCTGTTCTACTCCAGATTTCCGTATATCTTTCACATTGGATATATGGAACCCCGGACAAAAGGAGGGGCAAATGCTTCGCTCACAACTGAATTGTGTCTCCAAAAGTGTCTCTGAAAACAATCCAATGGCAACCCCATCTCTGACTTGGAAAGAACCCCAGATGCCACCACTAAAGAGTTTAGAGCAAGGGTCTTGACGACTTTAAGAATGTGGACTTCGACTCTCAGAATTCCCCAGCCAGCCATGTTGACTAGGGAATTGGGAGTCAAAGTCCACCAATCTCAAAACCCAAAGGTACTTTTTCAAAAGGCAACTGGACTTTGTTTTTCCTTGAAGATGTTTGGCTTCTTATCCAAGAAGTTTCTTTGGAACCAAAGAAGCTCTTTGGATGAGAAGCGAAATTTCTTCAAGGAAAAACAAATAAAGTCCCATTGTCTCTTGAAAAAAGTACCTCTTGGGGCAACCATGGCCTGGATGACTGAGAATCTCCATAGACATCTTAAAGTTGACAACGTTGGAGACCCTTGGAATATAGACACAATTACAAGCCAGTGGTTTAATTTTTTGTAGCAAGCTGCAAACAGATCAGATCCTCTCTTGAAAGGTCATCTTCGTTTCCCTTACGCTGTGCCTCATTGAAATTTCCCGAAGATAATTTAAGACGGCGCCTCTCATTCCTTCACTCCTTGAACTACAAGAGACTTTTTCAGCTGTAGACCATCTCCTTGTCCATCACTTCGGAATCAATGGCCCCGCTGCCATTCTTCTCCAGTGCTCATAGAGGTGTCCAATTAGCAGGATACAAGTCCCAGAATTACTCAGGCAGACGATTTAATTTTTATAACAAGTTGGCCAGCCACAAACTCATCAGATTTCCACCCCCCCCACCCCATTCCCCCCCCCCAAATAATAATACTTAAAAAAAAACAGTTTACACTATTTCCCTGATAGATATTTTGGTTGTCTTTATGCCGCGCTGAATTGCAATCATCTGTATTTAAGACTAATGGATTTGAAATAACCTACAGGCTCCTGCTTTAATGAGAGTTAGATTAATGAAAAAAGACCTTTTACCTTCCATTGCATGACAACATTTTCAAATTACATTCCTGAAACAGAGAATTCACTTATTCAGAGTAATTGGATGCGGACTAGGGTTAATGTGTACAATGTCCTTAAATGAAAATGTCCTATTGTACGTACGATTGTATGATACCTGAGGCATTCTCAGTAGATCTCCTTTGGCTTGGAGTTAATTATACCGCTTTCTATTTTTTGAATGAATTCAAGCATGAATTCTACACAGTAAAAGATTGGGATAATTATATTCAATTCTGCTTGGTGCCCCTCTGAATGAATTGACCTTTTTGATAACACTAGTCTCTTGAGCAGGAAATCTGAAGAAATAGTTCACAAAGCCACCAGATGCAAAGAGGCAATGGGGGAGGTTGCGGTGAGAGAAAGGAGAAAAAGAGGAGGAGGAGGAGGAGAAGGAACAGACTGAGCCTTACATGAAGGAATCAATAGTTGAAGGAATAGTAGCATCAATGACACTCAAGGTTTTTTTTTTTTTAAAGAAAAACCAAGGCATGGAAAAAATAAGTTTCTCCTTTAGGGGTGGTAGAATGGTTATAATTTTCAACCCATCAGTCAGAATAGAGCTGGAAGGAACCTTGGAGGTCTTCTAGTCCAACCAGCTGCTCAATCAGGAGACCCTATCCCATTTCAGACAGGTGACTGGCCAGTCTCTTCTTTAAAACCTCCAGTGATGAAGCACCTACAATCGCCTTTTTCGCCGATCATTAAAAACGCACTTTTTCCTCCTAGCTGGCCCAGCTTAGCGTTAGATTATAGCTTAGAGTTAGATTTTAGTCTATATTTTAGCTTAGATTTTAGATTTGAGGATATTTTTAGTGGATTGGTAGAGATTTTAATATTTTTAGTTCAACTTTTTAGCACAGGCTATCTAATTTAATCGTATTTTATCATTGTATTGTATTCATTGTTGTTGTCGTGGTATTTTAATTCCCTGTGCACCACCCTGAGTCCATTCAGAGATAGGAGCGGTATACAAATCTAATAAACTGTAAACTGTTCTGGAGGGAAGCTGTTCCACTGGTTAATTGTCCTCACTGTTAGGAAGTTTCTCCTTAATTCCTGGTTGCTTCTCTCCTTGATTAGTTTCCATCCATTCTTTTTTGTCTTGCTTTCTGGTGCTTTGGAGAATAAGTTGTGGAGAAAAAAGTTGTGGAGAAAAGAGCAACAGAGATGATGAGGGGACTGGAGACTAAAACATATGAAGAATGGTTGCAGGAACTGGGCAGTCTTCCAGTATTTGAGTGGCTGCCACAGAGAGGAGGGGTTCAAGCTATTTTCCAAAGCCCCCGAAGGCCAGACAAGAAACAATGGATGGAAACTGAACAAGGAGAGATTCAACCTGGAAATAAGGAGAAATTTTCTGACAGTGAGAAGAATCAACCCATGGAACAGAAGTTGCCTTCACAAGTTGTAGGAGCTTCATCACTGGAGACTTTCAAGAAGAGACTGGACTGCCATTTGTCAGAAATGGTGTAGGGTTTCCTGCTTGAGCAGGGGGGTTGGACTAGAAGACCTCCAAGGTCCCTTACAACTTTGTAAACCTGCTAATCTGTTTCCCGATAAGCAAAATCAATTTGGGGTGTGTGTGTGTGTGTGATATTTGTTTAATGACTGTGATTCACTTAACCACTTCAGGTAATTCACTTAACAACCGTGACAAAAGAAAAGGGTTGTAAATTTGGGCACGTCTCGCTTAGCAAATGCTTTGTTTAGCAACTGAAATCCTGGGTCCAAATGTGGTCGTACATTGAGGGTCATTTAAAGTCTGGAATAGTTATACAAAGGGCTGCACGGGGAAAACAAAATTGTCATTCTGGAGTAGTACGATTCAGGAGCTACAAAGTCAGCTTGGAGATGGATGTTTGTGGAAAGTTCCGTCAGGCTAATCGTTCTATTTAAAATGCCCCATTCTCGACTCACTTTTCAAAGCTATAGGTAACTAACATCATTTAACAGAACCTGAGATTTATGTACGATGTGCCGTGAAGGCAGCTGACATCTAATGAATGGTTTACCCCCTTCGCCTTTTTCCCAGCTGAAAAGATGGGGGTTTGGAAATAATTACATGATCTCAAAGTAAAAGGCCTTCATTTCTTCTATAAGCGAGCACACCAAACGACCTAATTAAATGCCATGCATTTTATATCTTGCATGGATAGCAATAATTAAATCTGAGCTGAACTCTGGAGTACAGAAAGCAACCGAGGTCTAATAATTAGGCATTGCCCACTGCGCTCCCAGTTAAACTTTGGAGTTGTGGGCTCCATATCGGGTTTGTTAGATTCTGCTAGAATTAAATAATCAAAAGTGGTTTCTATCCAGCTTTTAAAAGTGCTTCAAGGTTACTTCTGAACCCGGGGGCGGGGCTGTTGAAAAAAGCCAACTCGATGACAGCAACAAAAAATATTACAAACATCTGATTAAAACAATAATCCATGCACAAGTAAAGAGGCGAGTCAGACGGTAGATCATTTCTCTATTTACTATTTAAATCTGGTCCAAAATAGCAGCAGATGATTAAAGGGGTCAGATATAATTAAGAGTTGTTGCAGGCTTGAAATAAAAAGAGAGGCTTCAGCTGTACTTATAGGAAGCTAAGAGACGGATGAACATGGCTAGTAAAGAAGCTAAGGAAATTTTGGTACATTCTCCAAAAAAAAGTCCTTGATTTATAGCTATTCTGGGAGCTAAACTACTTTAGCTAAACTAAACCAAAGGGGCATGGTGGCTCAGTGGCTAACACGCTGAGCTTGTCGATCAGAAAGGTTGGCAGTTTGGCAGTTTGAATCCCTAGCGCCACGTAACGGAGTGAGCTCCTGTTACTTGTCCTAACTTCTGCCAACCTAGCAGTTCAAAAGCACGAAAAAATGCAAGTAGAAAAATAGGAACCACCTTTGGTGGGAAAGTAACAGCGTTGTGTGCGCATTCGAGGTTGAATGCCACATGACCACAGAGACGTCTTCAGAGTGGGAGAGGGAGAGGGAGAGGGAGAGAGAGAGAGAGAGAGAGAGATCCCTGTTCTAGTCCGTCTGACTACCATTCCATATGTATCCAACAAATGGAAAGTAATTACATTCAGTCTCAGACACAGGACTCTGTGTGTCACACATGGTCTGCTGTTTGCATGACATCCTTAATTAGATTAGTTAAACCCCCAGTGATTGCCTTCTCACCATTTACTAACAAGCTTAGTTGGGTTCTCTTTGGGTTTGTTTATTTTTGACTCAATGAGAAGTGTGAACCTGGGACCTATTTGGAAAGTATGTGATTCAGCATATTTTGCAAATTCAGAAAATAAGTCGGTGTATTGTGATTTTCGTAAGGGACAGAGTTGCTCATTGGCTAAGATGCTGGGCTTGTTGATCAGCAATTCTGCGGTTCGAATCCCTAGCGCCGCGTAATGGAGTGAGCTCCCATTACTTGTCCCAGCTTCTGCCAAGCTAGCAATTCAAAAGAATGTAAAAATGCAAGTAGAAAAATAGGGACCACCTTTGGTGGGAAGGTAATAGCGTTCCATGCACCTTTGGCGTTTAGTCATGCCAGCCACATGACCACGGAGACCTCTTCGGACAATGCTGGCTCTTCGGTTTTGAAACGGAGATGAGCACTGCCCCTTAGAATTGGGAATGACTAGCACATATGTGCGAGGGGAATCTTTACCTTTACTTTATTGTGATTTTAATTCGGAGTTCCTCCAGATGCCCTCAATTTCTACAACTTTCTGGTGCTATTTATTGGAAGGACCCCCCTGGCCTAGATTTCTCATGACTTGATCAGGGATGTGTGTGCGTGTGTGAAAGGACTTGCCTCGAACACGGAGAATGGAAAGAGAAACCGGGGCAGGGGAGGGGAAGAGAGCGAGATCCATTTTCAGCAAGCAAAGAGAGAAAGCATTGTATTTATTTATGGGAAGGGAAAACCCATTCTCTCCTTTTTGGATGATTTCAAAATGCCGAGAACGGCAGTGCAATCATGCAGAAACCGGCCTGCATAATTTTATATGGCTGTTAAGCACCCCGAAACAATGGGGAAAGTTTCAGTGAGCTTTTGAGAGAAGGAAGCATTTACGGAGGAGTCGGTTTCATAACTCAATAAAAAAGTGGCTTAGAAATGGCATTCGATACTTTATTCGTATGGTTATTATTAATTTTAATGACTGTACATCCGCAATCATGAGTTTGAGTTTATTTCGATTTATATACCGCGCCTTTTCCATCAAGATGACTTGGGGGGGGGGGGAGTCTTTATAAATCTCTGCACTTAGTACAGGGCTGAAATGCTCTGAAGTGTGCTACCGGTTCACTTCGTATGCGCATGCACGCCATTCGCCCGAACTGGTAGTAAAAAATGTTACCAGCTCGGGTGAATCGGTAGTTTCGATGATCAGCTGTGTGACAATCAGCTGGCTTTGAAAAGGAGATGGGGACCACCTCCTAGAGTCAGGAACAACTAGCAGATATGTGTGAGGGGAACTTTTATCTTTACCTATACTTAAGAATCTGATTTACTAGTGGTTAAAGCAAATTGGCGCTAGATATAAGTCAACAGAATTCACAGAGGGCTGGACTTAAGTCTCTTGTGGGAGCATAACGACTCCAAACTAATGATATATTTGACCCTGCCCTCAGGCTCATTTCTTACAATTAACTTGCTATCTATATCTATCTGGCTGAAGAAACATATGAACCTTCCGCTAAATCTTTGAGGCACAAACTAAAATTCCCTCTCCAAAGTAGAGGTAAAATAAGAGAAAGGGAAGCTGTGAATAAGACACTCATGCTCTGCATGTGAACCAATGAAATGTGGGAGGGGGACAGTACTCTCTGCATCTCTCACTTGCATCTACTTGTGACCATAGATGGACCTCAAGTGGATAATGATAGAATCCCTCTTTTGAAAGGCGAAACTTCTGAATGGAACTGCTTCAGAGACCGAGAATTTGACACTGCCCTATCTTCTTCGGTGCATTTATTAAATCTAATGGAAGAAGACAGAGGAAGGTTGAAGATTTCTTCTTATCCACGCATGGTCTTTTCTGAATGAAGGAGCTTTTTCATGAACAAAGTGGCGGAAGGGATCGCCTTTCCTCGCGCGGGCACCGTGCATGGCTAACCCAAAGTATTATTGCCATTGGAAGGAAAGAAAGGGATTAATTGAAATGTAAATTTGTGGAACACGTTGACCCAATTTACTGCGAGGAGGAGGAAGAAAAGGGCAAAATTACAATTTTCAAAGCACTTGGGTTTTGCGAGGTCATTAATCATGAAAGTTAGGGTGGGAAAAGAAATTCTCCATAGGGTGAGGGTGGCTCATCCCCAGATGGCAATGACCTTTGTTCTGCTTGGGTTAACTCAGGAGTAGCAATAGCACTTAAACCTATATACCACTTCACAGTGCTTTACAGCCCTCTCTAAGCGGTTTACAGAAACAGCCTCTTGCCCCCCAACAATCTGGGTCCTCATTTTACCCACCTAGGAAGGATGGAAGGCTGAGTCAACCTTGAGCCGGTCAGAATCAAACTGCTGGCTGTGGGCAGAGCCTGCAATACTGCATTCTAACCATCGTACCATCAAGGAAGAAAGGGAGGGAGGGAGGGAGGGAATAGCAATAGCACTTAGACTTATATATTGCTTCACAGTAATTTAAGTGGTTTACAGAGTCAGCCTCTTGCCCCCAACAATCTGGGTCATCATTTTACTGACCTCAGAAGGATGGAAGGCTGAGTCAACCTGGAGCCTGGTGAGACTCGAACTGTCGAACTGCAGGTAGCTGGCAGTCAGCAGAAATAACTTGCAGTACTGCATTCTGACCACTGTGCCACCATACCAACCCCAAGGAATGCTGCGCTGTTCTAGTCTCTGGAAGTACCCTAAAGTTTTTGAGTAGGTTCCTTAATGCTAGGGTTCTACCTTCCATGATATTTATGGAAGGTTTCAAAACTGATGCCCCTTTTGTAAGCGAAGAACATTTTAAGCTTAGTGTAAAATTGAAGGAAAAGGAGAATTCTACCACCGTCTCTGCTACTATCACCATCCCCTGCAATCTGTTGCTGATTGGTGCTGAAAACATCAGAATGGGACAACCAGTGGTTGGATTCAACTGCTTTTGCAACCGGTTTGCTTCATGTGCATGTGCAGCGTTTAAAAAATGACATTTTAAAGCTTCAAAACTTACCTTCTATGTCAGCGCCTGTGAGTAAAACAGCTGACGCCTGTGTCCATTGTGCTGCACGAATCAGCTGAGCTAAAAAACAAAATGTAGGACAGGAAAGTGCAGGGGCAGGTGGGCAGGGTCAAATGCTCACTAGAACTAGCGGTTTGCCCTAACCGATCCGAACCGTCTGAATCCCACCCCTATTTCTTCTTCCTTTTCCCAATCACGTCAAGGAATATCTTTGTTATCCTCAGGTCTTTTTCTCTGGAGCTTTTTTTTTTTTTTTTAAATCTCATCCTGTGAAACGTTTGCCAATATTGCTTCCATCTTCGAGATGTAAGTCTTCCATCTCAAGTCATCTATATGTGCATTTAAAAGTCTCCATTCCCATGAATGGAGGTTTAAAAATGATGGGGGTTTTGGTGATGTTCCAGAAGTTATGAAAAAGGAGAGTTTGGCTCCCAAGGCTTTGAGTCGTACGTCTTTTGTGACCGTGTTGGAGTCAAGGCTTTGGAGCGAGTTGCTGAGTTCTGAAGCGGATGGCTTACTACTCGACGCGATCTGCCCCCCCCCCCCCCAGCTGGGGGGGGGATTTCTCTGCATTCGCAAACTTGGCATCTGCTCCCAGCTCTCTCTCGAAGAAAATATTGAGTTTTCAGAAAGAGAGAATGCTCCTGAGAACCAGAACGAAAGTCCTGCATAGTGGGGTGGGCATACATGAAACCATGAAATAATAAATAAGTGAAATGGCTATTTTGATTTTTACCTTTTCTTGGCTCTTGCATTATATTTTTCACCTTCTATTTTTACAAATGAAAACTTGTTCGGCTTCCTAAAAATATGAGCCGTTCCTGCCAAAGTAAAGCTGGGGGAATTTCATAGTAGATAGAGAAAAAGGTTTTTTTTTAAAAATTCTCAACCCTCCCACAACCTTCCTTCCTTCCTTCCTTCCTTCCTTCCTTCCTTCCTTCCTTCCTTCTCTTTTTCCTTCTCTTTTTCCTTCTTTCTTTCTTTCCTCTCTCTCTCTCTCTCTCTCTCTCTCTCTCTCTCTCTCTCTCTCTCTCTCTCTCTCTCTCTCTCTCTCTCACACACACACACACACACACACACACACACACACACAGATTTTTAGATATGCAAGCTAGCTGGGTAACTTTGAGCCAATCACCAGGAGACTGTGAGCTCTAGTCCAGCCTTATACACAAAAGCCAGTGGGGTCACTTTGGACCAGTCACATTCTCTTGATCCATGATGTCAGGCTCAGGCGACAAGCTGATTGGTCAATTCCTGTCACAGTCAATGGATCGATACTCAGTTGATCTCAAAAAGCAAATAGATAGATAGATAGATAGATAGATAGATAGATAGATAGATAGATAGATAGATAGATGATAGATAGATAGATAGATGATAGATAGATAGATAGATAGATAGACAGACAGACAGACAGACAGACAGACAGACAGACAGACACTATAGAATAGATATAGATATAATACTGTATCCCATGAGAATGCCACTGAAATTCTTTTCTCCTTGAGAAAACATTTCAAAAGCAACTTTCTCTTTCATCCAAGTAAATGAGATCTGGGAAATCATGATAGGAACATTTATCTGCCTAGCCCCACGGTGGAGCTACATCTGCCAAAGTACTATGTAGACATCGAAAGTTGTCACATGAAAATCATTAGCTCCCAGCATGCCACAGAGCTCTTTGCCGTTGGTGTCATCTCTAGCACATCTGGAATTCAGATGGATGGAGCATGTAAACTGACTACGAACATTTAATTTTTATAACAGAAACCATAACCTTCCAATGAAGCTGTACTTGTCATAAAACACTTGCAGAATGATCGGCAAAAATCTGGAATGAGAGCTCCCCAGCTCCAGATTGTGTAGATGGGAAAAGTCTAACTCTCCCTTGCAGTCAACTCAACAAAACAGCTGTGTCCTTGAATCAAACTCACAAGCCTCACCTGTGTCTGTGTACATTCTGTTTCTGTACACAAAATGCACTTGAACAAAATTAAAAAGAGAGAGAGATGGTCGAACACCGAGTAGGAATATTTTTAAACAAATGACTTGAGTCCCACGTCACCCTAAGCCATATTTGGTTTAAGCACAGGTTGTTGTGTAAACCATCGATGAATAAGATACACAGGTTGTACTTAGCTCTTACCAATAACTTGCTAACCGCAACGATTGAGTTCGTAGCAGCTAATCCGAAGCCAAACAAACCATATTTCAAAATCCAGTACAATGTGCAGATTCAGTTAATGTACCTGCTCCGATTTCTCTTGCCTGGCCCTGGGCCCAGTTTTATCATATAGCAAGGAGAAAGGAAGGGTCCCCATGGGAAATGTAGTCAGAAGACGGGAATTAAGATCTTCGTAGTGCTTTTAAAAAAAATATTGTTTGTGTTTTCAAAAGGTTCACCTTAACATATGTGGGTCAAAGGAAATGGATATTGAATGGCGCTTCAGACAGTAGGAAGTTGGAAATTTTACCCAGACTGTGCTTGATTTTTTGCAAAGCCAAAGAAAATATTTCAGAAGCCAGTATCGGAAAACAAAGTCTCTTGTTAGCCAATCTGTCCTGAAAGGGCTGGGGGAGAGAGTGTTGTCAGTCTAACTGACAAACTAACTGTCTAACTGTGCAAACAAAGAAAAGTTAGGTTTTGTGTAGGAAAATACAAACATGCACACCCATTTGGAAAGAGTGTCCAGATCAACAACTGTTCCATGTTAGCAAGGAAGGTCATTATAAAAAGCCAGAGGAGAGGAGAGAAAGAAGGAAGGGAAGAGAAGAGAAGAGAAAAAAGACAGAAGGAAGGGAAGGGAAGAGAGACAGAAGGAAAGAGAAGAGAGACAGAAGGACGGGAAGGGAAGAGAAGAGAGACAGAAGGAAGCGAAGGGAAGGGAAGAGAGACAGAAGGAAAGGAAGAGGAGACAGAAGGAAGGGAAGGGAAGCGAACAGGAGAGGGGAAGGGAAGAGGGGAGGGGTGAGGAGGGGAGGGGAAGAGAAGAGACCCCCAGCCCTGGAAATCTATGGAGGGGAGAATTTAATGCTACAATTAGATTGTTTGTGTAGTCATTTACATTTCTTGCTGTGTAAGCAGGCCAACTGCTCAGGACAGGCGATTGCAGAATGTAACAAGGCACAGCAATAACGAACATGGGCTTAAAGGAATATTGATAGCTCATGACAAGCAGTTTCCTGAGAAACCCTGCTTGGTCAAATAACAACAATCATTAAATATACGAGGGTCTGTTAATTTAATCTGCTCTTTTTAAAAAATATATATGAATTGATTAGTTTAGGAAAAATAACAGTGTTTGGAGACATTTAATGGTTTACTTCCTGCAGGTTCTCAGAAGTGGACTTTTTCTGAAATACATTTTTCTTCTCCTTCTTCCCATTCACCTATTTTTTTTTCCTTCACTGACTGCTGCTACTGTGCACAACCACGTTCTGGTAACTCCTGTGATGCAGCTGGAACCCATCGTATCATCTCTGCCGTTCCATTGGACTATTTCAGGGGCGTGGAGAGGGGGGGATCTGCTGCTTGGGTGAAAGTCTATCCTCCATATCATTCTACCCAGGCTTTGTGCTCTGGAGAGGACCCTCCAGCTTCGACCTCTTTCAAGAACGCAATACCATCGTCTTTTGAGACTGAAGGATGCCAATGCAATTGTGGAAATTTCATGAGGAGGTGGGTTGCTCCTGGTTCGGTCCAGATCAGGTGAACCAGTAGCAGCAATGGCAGGAGGCTCCGTCCACCCACCCGGACGCCTCTGCATTCGCACATATGCGAATGGGTAGTGAAAAAAAATTGGAAACCCACCACTGCTGCAAACTTGAGGAACTGGGAGATTTGGGTGTGATATTGGAAGATACTGTTCTAGGTGTGGTCTTGGGAGAAAAGGAACGAAGGAGAGGATGGCCCAGAAGAACCATCTGCGATGGTGGACTTTTATCCAGTGTGTTAGATTCTGATACTGCAGCTAGCCAACGGAAACCAAAATGAGTCAGTTCTATTGCATTGCCATGATATAAATAGACCCAATAGAAAAGATTCAGGATTTTGGCATGAAACAGGGGCTCCACTTCTGTTCTTCTGGAACGCCCCGAGGGGCTTCCATCCATTGTATTCTTAATAATATTTCTTTGCTTCTTTCTTGCCTCGCTGGAAAATGACAGCGCCGCGAAAGTATGATATATTAATTTTCACCCACCGAGTTGCTGTCAGTGCAAATTAAGTGCAAATTAATAAACTGTAATTCTCATTTTGGAGAGGGAGCACTTTCCTTGAGATTATCGCACTTAATTGTGAAATATTAGTCTTGGGAAAATATTTATCCACATTAGCGAGTTGAGGATCATAAATTAAAGTGTTGAAAATTAATTTTCCTGTGCAATGACTTCTCAGTGCATTCGCTAAAGACTGAGATTCTACCGAGGTAAAGAAATTATCTTTCACCCCAAAGGGCCTGCCAAGGAAACTTAAAATAGGGTCCCCCCCAAATTTATGAGCCAATCACTTCCATTAGGTTTTGTTAGCAGTCAAGAAATTGTTCTGATTGAGGCTTCCCACAAGCATGAAAAAAACTCCTTATCCCAGCAAAAACTCTTTTTATTAACTGTGAATTCTGCTCATTCACAGCCAGCAAAATCTTTCAAGGGAGGATTTACAGTCACAGACCTTATCTGGCTTGGAGAGCTGCCAGGCAGATATCTGCAAAACTTGGCAAGGAGTCTTGGAGAGTCACGAACCAATTAAGCAAACTAATTGTCTCCTGCAAACTCCACTCCCCCTTCGCTCCTCTTTTATTTCCTCTAGGAGGTGCCATCCATCGTCCACCTGTGGCCTTACTCCCAAGTCAACCCCTGTTCTTTAGCTGTTCCCTTCGTCTGGCAACTCTGTGCATATGCCCACTGGGAACAGGCTCCAATTGTTCTTCTGCCCTACTGATGTCTGACTCTGAAGGCAGCTGATAACTGGCGGATGGCCGTGGCCCCCTCTCTGCCTCCGACACAAAGTCCTCATCAGAGCCTTCCCCAGACGCCAGGACTGGCCCAGGTTCCTCACTGTCTGAATCTGTCTTGCGGGCCACAACAGAAATGCCAATGTGGGTCTATCACAACTCACTGCGGCCAACTGTCCCTGGGAGAACTTGCCATTGTGACCAACTGGTGATGGGTCAACTCATTGCAGGACAAGAGTTACACTCATATTGAAGAAATAATGAAATATAATTCAGGATGCCAAAGGAAAGACAAAATGAGATTTGAAGGACAAAAATTAAAACATTTTTAAAAAATTATTTTAAATAATTACATTGCATTGTTGAATTGTCCCGTGGCGAGTTGGCCACAGAGAGTTGTCCCATTCCATGCAGTCATAGCCCTGCCGTTCAAATGCACCAGTTTCAAACAGATGATAAGGTTCCCCTCACACATATGTGCTGGTCGTTCCCGACTCTAGGGGGCGGTGCTCACCTCCGTTTCGAAGCCAAAGAGCCAGCGCTGTCCGAAGACATCTCTGTGGTCATGTGGCCGGCATGACTCAACACCAAAGGCACACAGAACACTGTTACCTTCTCACCAAAGGTGGTTCCTATTTTTCTATTTGCATTTTTACCTGGTTTCAAACTGCTAGGTTGGCAGAAATTGAGACAAGTAACGGGAACTCACTCCGTTACACGGTGCTAGGGATTCGAACCATGGAATTCGACCTTTCTGATCGACAAGCTCAGCGTCTTAGCCACTGAGCCACCGCGTCCCAATAAACAGACTAAATGCCATTTGCTTGGCTGGGACCAAAGAGAAGGAAAAAGAATTGCTTGAACAAATCTTAGTGGGGAAAAAAACCCTTTCATTTCCTAAATGCTTCCCCCCCCCCCACTTTCTTTCATTCTTTATTGCATTCAGATGTGGGTACTTTTAAGGGGGGGGAGTCACTCTCTGGCTG
This sequence comes from Rhabdophis nuchalis, assembly GCA_039707465.1. Taxonomy (NCBI): domain Eukaryota; kingdom Metazoa; phylum Chordata; class Lepidosauria; order Squamata; family Natricidae; genus Rhabdophis; species Rhabdophis nuchalis. The sequence continues at coordinate 19,276,531 of CM077658.1, forward strand.
AAGTTTAACATTCAAGGATAATTAAAAATATATATACAACCAGGTGCAAATCAACAATTCCGACGTTAGTGAGTCAAATGTTCTATGGACGATTTCACCCGTGTTAAATGGCCGTTTTCTTGAACCGTGGTTGTTGAACAAAATCCAGGGGCTGTGTTTACAGGACATGCTTAATCAGTACCAAATGCTCCCTACCAAGGCTTAGTTCGCTGCCCCGAAGCGTTAGGTGACTCCTTACAAATAAGCCCATTAATTCTGGCGCTACTTACTTGTGAGTAATTGTGCAGAAGATTGCAGCCTGGGTGAGCCAACCATTACTGAAATCAGAGGTTTCATAAATGTAACAGTTGTGGTATAATTAGCTATCATTTTTCTCCCCCTGGGAGATGAGTGCAGGTGTGTGTGTGTGCAGCATACACGTGTGCCACTCACATTCAGATGTTGCCTCTATCCACCCATCTCCATCAGATAAGCGCACAACAAGGAGCCGTTGGGTGGAAACTAATCAAGGGGAGAAGCAAGTCAGAACTAAGGAGAAATTTCCTGACAGTTAGATCAATTAACCAGAGGAACAACTTGCCTCCAGAAGTTGTGAATGCTCCAACAGTGGACATTTTTAAGAAGAGATTGGGCAACCATTTATCTGAAATGGTATAGCATTTCCTGCCTGAGCTGGGGGGTTGGACTAGAAGACCTCCAATGTCCCTTCTGACTCTGTTATTCTATTCTATTCTAAGGTGAAAACAATAGCACATAGACTTATATACCACTTCACAGTGCTTTACAGCCCTCTCTAAGCGGTTTACAGAGTCAGCCTCTTGCCCCCAACAACCTGGGTCCTCATTTTACCCATCTCAGAAGGATGGAAGGCTGAGACAACCTTGAGCCTGGTGAGATTTGAACTGCCCAAATTGCAGGCAGCCGGCAGTCCGCAGAAGTAGCCTGCAGTACTGCACGCTAACCATGATCACCTTTTAAAAATTAATTTCATTTCAGCACTTAGATGATCATCAGGAAGGGAAAGCGGTCCTCTGCGGGCCGAAGTCCCCGGTTGGATCGCCAATATCTCCAGGTAGAGTTACAAAAGGTATCCACCTGAACGTCAAGATAAAAGCTGCCGGTTGTGAAACGCAGACTAAAAGAATCGATATTCTTATTCACTGGCTTGTCCAGGATTAAAACATTTCCCTCAACGGCAATTTTTATTGTTTCTTTACAACAACAACAACAAAAATCAAATGATCCCATTCAAGAAGCGTCAATCAAATAAGATCCTAGCTGAGCTGCCCATATTTAACCTCCCTCATTTCTCATTGCGGCTTCCTCTGCGCGCACCACTACTGAGAAGAAGAGATAAATCTTTATACATTGAAAAATCCTTCCTTAAGGTAATAAAATCTGACAGTTTCCATAATAGCTGACGAGGCAAGGGTCCACAGGTGTATCACTCTGCTTTTCCTTTAAAAAGGAAAAAAAAACTGCAGGAAAATCAGCTTATAATAAAAAGCCCACCTACTTCCCCCATCACTCAAATTAAGTATTACTAGAATCCTTCCTCCCCTGTTCGCAGAGGAGGAAAACAGTGATGGCTTTTTACCATTCTTCTTGTGATATTCTGCTACATCAGGAATACATAAACACAGCCATGGCCTGGAGGACTGAGAATCTCCCTAGACCAGTGGTGGCAAACCTTTTCTCCACCGAGTGCTCAAACTGGAATGTGCATGCCAGAGCATGGGATACCCGAAGATCAGCTGGCAGGCATGCACAAGCCTGTTTTTTTGGCCATTTTGGGGGCTGTTTTCAGGCCACTTTCTGGTGCTCCAGTGCCCACGAAGGCCAGCTGCCAGAAACCAGAGGAGCAGCTGGTGAAGCATGCCACCTCTGGTTCGCCATCATGGCCATAGACATTTAGCTATGCAACAGAACTGAAGAGGCTTCTTGGAGGAGCCCAGTTGCCTCTTGAAAAATCACCTTGGGAAAAACCACCACCTGGATGGCTGAGAATCTCCACGGACAACCCGCCTGAAGAGTCCACAGCGGGAGAAGAGAGATGGTTGCTTTCAAAGGGGCCTCCTTAATATGAGCTAAGCAAGGTTTAATTCCTCTCTCCAACCCCAACTCACATCTGACCTTCGCCAATAAATACTGTCAACAGGAGCAGGGGAGGGGTGTCCTTCCCCCATCCGAGGAGATCAATTCAACACATATTTGCTATCCACAATTCAGCTGTTGTGTTACTTCAAAGCCTAATCAATACCCCGGGTCCGTTAAGAGCCCAGAGGAAAAGCGACAACATTACAAGCGACGGCTTGCTGAGGGTTTATTATTGCACTAAAAGCATGTTGCCTTCTCTAATTTGAAATAAAGATTAATGCCAGGAGTGGCTCAAGCGAGTATCATTACGGGGGCTTCTTTTCCCCCTTCTTTCAAAGTCTCAGCCAAGGAGGCTGGGAGGGGGATTCGTGGTCTGCATTCCCACCTCCCTCCTCCTTGCACCCCTCAAATTTATCCCATTTTTATGGAGGGAAAAGGTAACGGACGAAACAAACCAAATGTTTAAAAAGTTATGATGTTTATGTAGTTCCTCACCAAGCACATCTAAACTATGTTAAAGAAAGCAAAATATAAGGGACGTAGTAGCTGGGTGGCTAAGACGCTGAGCTTGTCGATCAGAAAGGTCGGCAGTTCAGCGGTTCGAATCCCTAATGCCACATAACAGAGTGAGCTCCCATTACTTGTCCCAGCTTCTGACAACCTAGCTGTTCGAAATGTTAAAAAGGCAGTGTAGGTTTTCCTGCCTAAGCAGGGGTTTGACTAGAAGACCTCCAAGGTCCCTTCCAACTCTGTTATACTATTCCATTCCATTCCATACCCTACCCTACCCTACTCCACTCCATTCTTTCCATATTCTATTCTATTCTATTCTATTCTATTCTACATTCTAATATTCTATTCTATTCTATTCATAAATCAGGCTCAACCCCAAGAATGAGCTGGACAACACCCAATCTTGTATTTTGGGGATTGTCCCTCAGGCAACCCATGGAGTTACGAAGCAGAACAGAGGTTCATCCAGAGGTGGGCAACTGCAAAATCACATTATCTGTTTCAGAGGCTCTTGAATAAATCACGACTCTGGAAACTGGTGGCTTCCCACCTCCTTTCCATGCATATAAACACCCACAAGCTGAACCTGAGCAGCATCTCCAGTAAACATCTGCAGTGAAACCCAGCAGCTGGGGAAAAGAAATTAAGGATATTTAACTGTAACCTTGAAGAGCACTTGGCTAGCTTCTCCTGCTGGTTTAGAAGATGCCATTCCAGGTGCAGGGAACCCAAAAAGGAAGACTTCTTGAGCGTGACACGATAACAGCGTTCCAACATCTCAGGGGATGTGGGAATCAAGCTCTTCTCCAAAGCGCCTGAGGGCAGGACAAGAAACAATGGGTGGAAACCAAGGGTGGGTTCCCACGCAAACCCGTACCAGATTGCTCACCCATGCGCCGCCCACACATTGCTTGTGCAGTTGGCTGAAAATGGTTGTGCGCATGCGCAAAAACCATTAAAAGCTAATAAGTAAGATACCAGCAATGCCAACCGAGACATGGGAACTGGTTCCGGGGCGTGGCCAGCCTGGATCGCTGCCAGTCCTGCGACTCAGGCCAGATTACCAACTACTGGATTGGCTGAAATGGGCCAAACTGGGCGCAACACACCTCTGGTGGAAGCTAACCAAGGAGAGAAGCAACTTAGAACTAAGGAGAAATTTCCTAAATCAATGGAACAACTTGTTTCCAGATGTTCTGGGTGCTCCATCACTGGAGGCTTTTAAGAAGAGACTGGAGAGTCATTTGTTTGAAATGGTATTCCTGCTTGAGCAGGGGATTGGACTAGAAGACCTCTAAAGACCCTTCCAACTCTGTCCTTCTGTTAAATTCTCTTGCGAGTTGGAAGCGCAGAATCAATGGGAGGGGGAGAAAAATCTGGGACCCCAAGAGGCAAAGTTTTTGAGATAGACAATTGGTTGCATTCAGGTGACTTAAAAACAAAAAAAAAACTTAGTTTCTCCTGAAGTTTTCAAGAATGCTAGGATTCTGCTGAACAACTTTGGAAATTAAAGCCCCAATTCTAGTCCCATCTTCATCCAGTGAAGGAATCCCCTAATCATCCCTCAACTCCTGTTTGAAAAACAAAAAGAAATCTGCCATTTTCTAAGCCTCTCGCTCCGTTTACTAAATACTGTTGTTTTTAAAGGAATCTCGAGGGCTCTCTAGCCTCATTGGATAGCTTGAAGAAAACTCCCTGAGAAGAGAAATAATAGGAGTACAGCTGGGGGGGAAATCCTTCCTCCCTCCTCTCCTTCGTTCCTCCCTCCCTCCCATCCTGTCTCCCTTCCTTTCCTTCTTTTCTTCCACCCTCCTGTCCTTTGTCTCCTTCCTTCCTTCCTTATCTTCCTTTCCCCCCCCTCCCTCCTTCCCATCCTCTCCTTCCTTATTCCTCCCTCCTTTTTTCCTCCCTTCTTCCCTACCTCAACTTCCTACATCCCTCCTTTTCCTTCCTTCCTTCCTCCTTTCCTTCTTCCCTCTCTCCTTTCTTTCCTTCCTTCCTTATTCCGTCCCTCTACAATGTCCTTCCCTCTTTTCCTTCCTTTCTTACTTCCTCCTCTTTCCTTCCTTCTTCCCTCCCTCTCTCAACTTCCTTCCCATCTCCTCCCTCCCTCCCTCCTATCCTTCCTTTCCTTTGTTCCTCCCTCCCTCCTGTCCTTTGTCTCCTTCTTTCCTTTCCTCCCTCTCTTCCTCTTTCCATCCCTCCCTCTTTTTCCTTCCTTCTTTCCCATCTTCCTTCCTTTTCTCCTCCCTCCCTCCTTTTCCTCCCCTTCCCCTCCCCTTCCTTCTCCTTTGCTTGCTCTACTCCACTATCTGAGATGTTGAGATGGTCCCAAGTGCAAGAGCTCCACTTGTCTAGCAGAGTCAGATGACTCACAGAAATGTTCCCAGGAGTCGGGAGAGTTGATGACTATCAGCAGCAAGGAGAAAACAACACACAAAAACAGAAGACACACACACACCACCCACAGCCAGCCAAGCAAAAGCTAGCCCGGTTCCCTTCAATACCTGTTCCTGCTTTATTCCGGAGCCCAAATGCTTTTAAAAGCTTTCAGGTACCGGAGTTCTCCCTGGGCTTTGTTGCCTTTATTTTATCCATTTGACAAACCCTGATTGATTTCTCCCCCCTCCATTCATCCCCCCCCCCCCCGCCTGCCCGAGGTTTAAAGGCCTTGCAGAGCTCTGTGGCTGGTTTTGTTTGCTTTCTTCTCCAAGCGCTGCCTTTTATTGATGGTGCCAGCATGAATATGCACAGCTCCAGGGAGAGAAGGCTGGTTAATTACTGCTTTGACAAAACTAACAGAGAAAGTACAAACCATTGTTGTTCTTAGGTCAGCCAGGAATATGGAGGAGGTGCGAACACTGTGGGTGAAATCCTCAACTAGTTTACAAAACAGTGAAATTGTAGATTTCAACTGACAAATCTCTATCTATATATCTATCCATCTATCCATTCATTATCTATCTATCTATCTATCTATCTATCTATCTATCTATCTATCTATCTATCTATCTATCTATCTATCTATCTATCTATCCTACTTATCCCATCCATCCATTCCTCCATTCCTCCATCCTTCCTTCCTTCCTTCCTTCCTTCCTTCCTTCCTTCCTTCCTTCCTTCCTTCCTTCCTTCCTATCTATCTATCTATCTATCTATCTATCTATCTATCTATCTATCTATCTATCTATCATCTGTCTATCTATGATCCATCCATTCATCCTGCCTGCCTGCCTGCCTATTTTTAATCTACCTTTATCTACCTCTATTTTTGTTCATAATGGAGCCTGAAGTGTATGCTGTTGAGTTTTGACTCATTTTACCACCTTCCTTGCCACCGTTGTTAAGTGAAACATTGCACTTGTGAAGTTGGTAACACTTTTGTCAAGTGAACCTGGCTTCCCCATTGACTTTGCTCGTCAGAAGGTTGCAAAAGGGGCTCACATGATCCCCAAAGACTGCATAAATATGTCTAAAAAAATCTTGCTGCAAGTTGATATCCACAAGTAAAAAGCAAGAACTGATTGAACCTTTAATTGTATCCACATTCGTCTGTCTGTCTCTCTGTTTTGAGCTGCAAGTGCTCCTATACTGGAATTTTTGGGAGCATGACTTGCAATCAATTTTTATTTAGTCGTTGACCAGCAAACTGGGAAATTGACAGCTTAAGACACCATCCAAAGTTTGCTGCTTTCCAAGAATACAGCAATCCAGAGGAAATAGGTGTGTGAAATCAAATTATTTCCCACCATAAGATAGGTAGTCCAACAGAACCTCAAGCACAGGGCAGGTAAAGTTTCCAGCAGAATCTTTTCACCTGGTTTCAAACCCTTTTCCAGATGTTGGGAGACTCAGCTTGGGACTTTTCTAAAACTTAAAATGAACTTTCATAACTGAGCAGCGTCGAAATTCTGCACTACCGTACAACATGTGCCTCGTGTCCTAAGCTCACATACTGGAATAAGCAATAAAACTAGTCAGGAAGCAAGAAAATTATTCGATTTTGCATCATTATCCTGGGAGAGGTACATTTGCCTTCATTCGTAAGAAAATTACGGTTCACAACTTAGGCAGCCTGATGCCTCTCAAGAGTCATGAATTAGATTTTGATTCTGCCTTTATTACTCTAGAAGTAATAAGAGGCAATGCGTTTATATAATACTCCTTCCTCATCCTACTTTTTTCCACAACAACCCTGCGGGGTGAGTTGGGCTGAAACTGGTCCAAGGTCACCCAACTGGTTTGCAGGCCTAAAACAGGATTAGTACTCACCGTCTCCTGGTGATTGGTGCCAAAGTCAACCGATCAATTCTCATGCTTAAACTGGGACTGGAACTTTTGAGGCCAGCATCTTAACCATGATACCAAAGTGGTCCAAGTAAGTATAATTATAACCTGTTACAATTAATAATGACCATCTATTTAAACCAACCTGTCCAGGACTTATGGAATCATGGGCCAAGAGGACGCGACGAACTTAAGTGGTTGATTTTTTTGCACAACGTTCCTGTTTAAGGCAAATTTGTTTTCCTCTCGTAAATCTATCAGCAGTTTATTTGGTGAAGCCGTTAACACATTGTCACAACACGCCAAAGTGCAACCTGCCTGTTTACCCACACACACATGCTTTCTGTCTTCCATACCTTTCTTAGCACTTGACAATTGTTTCCATACCAAAGGCTTTAGAAACTAAACACACACACATGCACACACATAGAAAACAAAGTACTGAACACAAGTTTTAAAGCCTTGTCTGGTTGCCAAACCACATTATTGCAAAACTGAAGGAGTTACTTCTCTTTTTAAAAAAAAAAAAATTTGTATCTGTGGCAACCTTAGTGACTCACTAAAACTTCATCCACAACCACACTTACAAATCAAGGCCAGAAAAATTTATGGCATCAGAAAGAAACTCACTTAGAAAGGGCAAAACGTTAATATTTTATATGGGACAGGAATTGTTTTGCTTCTAAAGCCATTTCGTGAATATCAAGTCGTGGTGTCATGGTGAAATTGTTAATGCAAAACAGGGGACAAAAGCACCATCTTGCAACTATGTGGTAAAAGGAGAGAGATTTTTTCAAGCCATATATTCAATTTTTTTCTTTAAATGAACAAATATCGAAGTTAGAAAAATAGGAAAGGAAAAGCAAAACATTTTCGAAGTTGCACTTTCAGGTTTTGCAACTCCAGCGAAAGACAGCTTAAAATGAAAAGAGTTGGGGTGTATAAGAAATAAATCAGATATATAGGAAAATATCTGATTTATTTCTTTGTTGTCCGTCTGTCTCCCCCGCCCAAGAATTCTGCATTACAAAGCACCCAATTGCATGACAATCCTCAAGGAAATGAAAGCCCATATATATTTGTTTCCTTACTTTGGGGGGGCCTGCATAGGAAATCACAAAAGTTCTGCCTTTGCATTCTTCTTTCAAATGTGTTGCTTCCCTGCCCCCCCTACCCAAAGTTTCTTTTTCTGCCTTATTACCCTACTGAAGGAAGTTAGCCCCCACTCGTCTCCTAGGAGAATGAAATGTTTTAGGAAATATTAAAAAGGCAGAATATTAGGTTCCCTGGATGAGAAAAGGAGAAACATGTTTTTAAAGACAAAGCAGCTCCCTGCCCCCTCCCTTACCTTTGTCAATGGGCCATTTAAGGCCTGAGCCAGTCCATTCTACATAACAACGGTCTGCCCCCTTCAGGCAGAGCCATTTCATTGCCCTTCATTGCACCATCCACCAGGTTTCAACCCAACTTAGCACATAGACAACCTACAAAGCTAGCGATGACCTCTGACAGCAACCAATCAGGATACTCTTCCTCTGCCCCAGGAGGTTCAAAGCCCAGAGAGGGCATAAAACCCAGGTTTTAATTTGATTGCAAGGAGACCTTCATAGACTGCTGTAATTGTCTATTGTAACTTATGTGAAGTTTTTCGCATGTAGTGAGGATGCTCAATGAACGTTTGTTCATTCTCTTCCCTTTTCACCCAGGAGCTCCAAGCCATGTGGTCCTGTCCGCCATTAAAACCATCTTTCCAAACAGCCTCCATGTTTCTTTCTCCTCTTTGGGAACTGAACCCAGATGGACATTTCTTCCAGCGTGAAAACTTCTTTCCAATTTCTTTCAGTTATAGTTTTTGAGCTCACTTCATTGCTGGAGATCCTAGAAGGCGCAACTGTGAGTCTTGTGGTTTGTTGATAGACAGCTCTCCTCTTCCACCTCCAAGCATCCTCACATGAGAGCCCTTAATGATCATGGCCAAAACATAGTGATGAAATTGGGCCCCAAGATTCATTCAACAACCACATTGCTCAGCGAAGAAACTTCTGCTGCTGACTGGGGCCATAGATCAAGGACTTCCTGGGCTCCTTAGGGCCCCAACAGGAAGCAGTTGTTGAAGCTAAGCTGCCACCAAGAGAAAGAGTTGGCAAAATAGTTGGCTCATTTCAAATTGGATCTGACCAAGAAGGAGGCTCAGCAGAAGCACCTCACTGAGGACTATCAGCAAAGGCTTTCCAAATAGGGGCAAGACCTGAGGGAGTTCAAGGCCAGGTACTGGCACCTGGAGGCTCAGCCGGCTGAGATGGTCAGCCAGTTCCAGGCCATGATGCAGTCCTACTGGACAAGGCCCTCTGGTTCTTTGCCACCAGTGGCCTTTCCCTCCAGCCTTTGCCCAAAGCCCCACACCAGAAGGCTGAAGCAGACCCCCAAGTTGGAATTTCAGCCCCCCTTCAACCTGCACAAAAAGACCCCAAAGGGGGAGACTCTCTGCACCAACACAAACGTTCATTGAGCATCCTCACTACATGAGAAAAACTTCACATAAGTTACGATAGACAATTACAACCATCTATGAAGGTCTCCTTGCAATCAAATTAAAACCTGGACTAATGCCGCAAGACTGCAGTTTTGTCCAACATTCCCGCCTTCTTTAAAACAAGAAAATGAAAGATTGCTTTTCAAGTTTGCTGCAGAAAAACTGCACCATTTGCAAGAGAGCATACAAAATCCCAGCGTCCTTCCAGGACGTTGCAAAGCCCAACTTCAAAGGGAAGCCCGGCCAAGATGAGCTTCAAACTTATGAAGCATGACTTTAAGAAAAACAACAACAGCCATCAGAAAACCTTCAAACTCAACCCGTCAAAACTGCCGATAAAAAGAAGGGATTTCCAAAATCCATTTGCAATGATCAAGCAGCAATTCTTCCTTCCAGGACATGCCATAACGGTGGTGGCCAACTTCCACAGATGTCATCTGATGGGAACAAAGAACACGAAGAAAACTGTAAAGAACAATTTTATCTGCCATTCAGTTGACTTTAGACCAGTGATGGCTAACCTTTTTTCTCCTTGTATGCCAAAATCATGCGTGTGTGCCCACACTCATATTGCAATGCCCCCTGCCCCCTGTGGATGAATGCATGACCCCCCCAGGCTCCCTTTACACACTCCACACCCCACACATGTGTGTGACCTCCCCAGGTGCTCCACCTGCTCATGCGTGCAACTCCCCCCATACTCTATATTGAGCTAGCAGGCCTCCCTGAAGCCTCCTGGGACCAAAAACAGGGTAGGGGGGCACTGCACCACCACCACCCTGCACTTCCACCCCCAGTGCATGCATACAAGACCCCCTGTGCATGCATGCACATCTCCCGCGTGGCAGAGGCCCAAAAATCGGCTGGTGGGAGGTGTGCGCAGATGCGGTGAAGTTTAGCTGGGTGATGGATCGCGTGCCCACAGAGGGCTCCGCATGCCACCGCATGCCTGCCATAGGTTCGTCATCACGGCTTAAGATCCTTTCCCAACAAACCTCTTAAATCAAGGCATTCATCCGTAGTGCGTTTCAGGGGCTCACAATTCCATGCAATAACTTTGAACCTGCACCAATTACTTGGGAGGAAGCTCAACTCAACTCAACGAGATTTACTTGCGAGTATAAATATCTGCAGATAAACTCTGTTCCTTTCTACGTAGACTTCAGTAAAAGGTGAAGCATGCTTCAAGTTGAATGTTCCTGCAGTTTTCTTGGCAGGAGAGCATTAAGTCATTTGTCATTACCTTCTCGTGGGATGATTTTCAATTTCCTGCCTTAGCCTCTAAGCTTTATAGCCTCTCCTCCAAGAACTCAGTAGGCCTCGTTCTTCGTAGCTTTTGGAGATCAGCCAAGGTTGGTTAGGTCCTGCCACCAAGCTGAGCACCCGCCTTAGCTTGAAGAAATATGCAGTAGCAACAGTCATAATTTCAAAACAGTGATAAAACTCGCCTATTCTCTGTTTTAGTCCACGCGCCAATCAAAATGGTTCCCCTTTCATGCTCTGCATGGAATAGGTCTCATGGGTTGAGCATGGAACCTCCAAAACCAGCTGGGGTATGCATGGAGTTATTCGTACCTAGAACATCTCACAGGTTGCCACTGCTTAGCTATTATGGGATCAGCCAAGGTCAACAGTCCCAAAGGTGCTTTTTTCAAGAGGCAACTGGACTTCCTGGTTCTTCTTTGAAGATGTTTTTCACTTCTCACCCAAAAAGCTTCTTCAGCTCTGTTAGACAACTCGTTCTCCCAAATGAAACTGATGGCAGCGCGGAAGCTAAACTAGTCGGATAACACCTCTGCTTCTCACAATCTACTTCTTCATCTTCTGGATCAAGTGATGATAGGAATGAACAAACATAATGTTCTTGATAGTCTCATACAGCCATCATCACCCCTTTCATGGTGGTCTTGGTTTATGGCAACAGTGTTGACCGTCACAATTAAGTTGTCATTCTTTTCCTCTTGAAAAAGCACCTTGGGAACAACCATGGCCTGGATGGCCTGAGAGTCTCATCCTAGACGAATGCAACAGGGAACTGTTCTCTATAAACCATCAATGGGACAGAACTATCAAAACTTTTCAGATTACTTGGACACGAACAAGGCCAGCAAAGGGAAAACCCAAAACATACTAATTGATGGTCTCACTTAGGAAAACTTTCAAAGGATCGTGTTGCTATCTGAGATTACAAAAAGAAAAGACATCCACATATGGAAATTTCCTACAGAAAATCTGGGCTTCCAAAGAGCTTTACGAGAGAATCCAGAATAATCCTAATCCAATATTGAAGATTACAATCTTCATACTGTATATTATAAGCATTATAACAAGCATTCCAAAGGAAGATCCATGATGGCGAACCTATGGCATGTGTGCCAGAAGTGGCGTGCAGAGCCATCTCTTGTGGCACGCGAGCCGTTGCCCGTTGCTCTTCCAGGTTCCGATGCGCTGGCCAGCTGGTCTTCATGCACACGGGAGCCTTAAAACCAGAAGAGCAGCCACCCAGTGTACATGCGCCTGCTGGAAAGATGATGATCTGGCTTCCGGTGCATGCATGCGCACTGCCCAGCTGGTCTTTGCGCTCCAGAAACCAGAAGACCACCAGAAATCAGAAGATCATCTTCCCAGTGCATGCTTACACTCTGGGCAGCTGCTCTTCGGGTTTCCGGCATGTGCATGCGCGCTGGCCACCTGGTCTCCGTGTGTGCATGCATACCAGAAACTAGAAGATTAAGTGAAAAGGTTCGCCAACACTGCCTTAGATGTTTTCTTTCCTTTTCTCCACAAGTTTTCCTTTGGGTGGGAAAAAAATTGGGAATGAAAAGCAACATTTCCTTCCTTGAAAATTTCTAATTTCTATAGGCAATAATTTATCCCAACCCACATCCAAGGTCCCTCCCAACTCTTGTTATTACATTCCATTTCTCACACGTGTGTCAACATGCTATAGCCATGTTGCCTTTTTCAAACATGTCCTGGGCGTGGCATTGTCCATCCCCAGAATATCCAAAGCTTGGCCACTCAATGTTCCCTTCTCCAGCAAGAGAAGGCCCTCTCCAATGGGCAAAATAATAATGATAAAAGAGGAGTGGCTGTGAAAAGTAGCCATCTTCCATTTTTTAAAGTAACAAACCTAATGAAGAAGGACGAAGAAGGCATGGATTTGGCACCAACAGAAGACCCTCGAGACTTGATTCGCTACTTGAAAATCTATGCTTGTTCCTCCATCGTGCCCTGCTTGCTGGAGCTGATAGGTGCTGTATTGGATAACAATTTGTCTGAAGTGGTGTAGGGTTTCCTGCCTAAGCAGGGGGTTGGACTAGAAGACCTCCAAGGTCCCTTCCAACTCTGTTATTCTAAAACTTTTCCATGTCCCCCTTCCCATCTTTTTAACTGGCCCATTCACCTAAAAGGTCCCACATATTCTAGAATAAAACCATCTTCGTTAAAACAGACACACAATCCAGTTTTCATCTGTTGGAGGGGAAAAAAATGTATTTGATTACTGGCAGAAAATTACAGTCTTCCTGCTGTTAGTAAGTATTAAAGGATAAAGTAACTGGACTTATTTCTTTTCAGGCTTTCCAAGAAAGTGCATATAACAGTCCAAAGAGATTTTTTGTTTTGTTTTGTTTTCTTGTCGTACCCAATACAAAATAAACAACACTGCAGTTAATTCCCTTAGTCAAGACGTTGATCGCGCTGAGCAGATATGTACATTTTGTTTTAATGAGCTTGATATTTCTCATCGTATGTACAAGAGCATCTTAAGTTGTCCATGGAAGGTGTGGTTTGAGATAATCTTAGCAGCACAAAAGTCCAGTATGTTTTTTTTAATAATATACCTACAAGGCAGAGGGTTTCGAACTAGCAAAACAACACTGTGGGGTTTTCGCTAATCATCTCGTGCTTGTTTACTGTACAGAAACAAATGGACATCTAAGACGACTCCAGTAAAAAAGCACAATACCAAAAGAGAGAGAGAGAGAGAGAGAGAGAGAGAGAGAGAGAGAGAGAGAGAGAGAGAGAGAGAGAGAGAGAGAGAGAGAGAGAGAGAGAGAGAGAGAGAGAGAGAGAGAGAGAACCATTTCTAAAGGGGACAAAAGAAATCTATCTAATCATAATCGTAGCCAATTTAATTCATCGTCGAGTAAAAAAGAAAATAATTTCCAACCAAACCAACAAAAAGGAAATCGAGGCCGCGGCGAAGGAATGAGGCGTCGTTCGATATTTTTTTAACGTGGTCTTTTTTTTTTTTTTCCAATCCAGGACGCAGATCTGGTTGTGCAATTAAAGCAACTTCTTCGCCAATAAACATTTCCGTCCAGATTGAAGGGCACACACAGGTACACACGTTTGTTTGTGTTTACACACGCGGGAGGAGTGAAGTGTGGCGGAAAGGGCTGGGAGGCACAACCGCACGAACCATCAAAATGTTTAGGTTACAACTGGAAGGAGGGAAATAAATTAAAAAGCCAGAACGAGGAGCCGCCTGGCCAAAAACAGACTTGCGTTGCCATAAATGTTACAGCACTCTAGTCAATTAGTATTTACTTCAACTTACAGAACTTAACGCTTGCATATCCCTGCAAAGCCAAGAACGAACGAACAAACAAACAAACAAAAAAAGTTATTATCACTAATAAATAAGCTGTTTTGTTTTTTTTAGAACTCTAGATGTCGAAAGGGTACAAAAAGGATGGGTCTTTAATGTTTCTGTGTCGTGGATTTGCCAAAACAAATGAAAACAAACAGGGGGGAAGAAAAAAACACCCCACAACACAACCCCCTCCCCAACCCTCTTTCAATTGCAACAAACTGCACAAAAGTATCCGCACCCTTTTTGTCCTAACTCGTTACAATCTCTTTGCTGTCCTCCACAAAGCGAGTGAGCCGGAAGCTGGTCCCGTTTTCGCTGCCTGCCATCTTCTCCAGGCCAGCTAGAGGCGCGTTAGGTTCTGAATCCTGGAATTTCTCCAGGCTGCCGGTCAAACCGCTAAGCGGGGAGCTGCTGCCATTGCCCAGGCTCCCGGGAACGGGGGCGATCCCCCCGTTCTGGATGACTGAGATCTCGTTGGTCTTCATGGCCAAACCATTGGAGAGGGCCGCGGCGTATTGGTTCCAGAAGCTGGACGCATCGCCGTTTCCCGACCTTGCGGCCAAATCTTTTGGAAACATGTCTGGAAATTTGACGGGGTTGCCTCCGAGGAAAGTCATGGGCCCGTCCACGGAGAGCCGTCTGCCTCGCCTGGCGGGGGTGCTGTTCCACATGTGCGTTCCCATGTGCACCTGAAAGAGACATGGGTTAGCAGTGGCAGTGAGGTAGGGTCAAGGTACTCTTGAATATGGTAGCCTCTCTCTTGAGTTTCGTGGACTAAGCCTTAAGGTCACCAAATTTGGCAATTTGGGGACTTCAATGCTCAGAATTCCTCAGCCAGCATGGAATTCTGGGGGGCTGAAGTCCATTGGCTGAGGAATTCTGGGAAGTGATGTCCATAAGTCTTAAAGTTGCCAAGTGTGGACACCCATGGTCTTAAGCTAAGCATAGAACATAGAACCACAGGGCTGGAATGCACCTCAATCCAACCTCCTGCTCATTGCAGGAGGCTCATACCATCCCAAACAAATGGTTGTCCAGTCTATTTTTGAAAGCCTTTAGTGATGGAGTTCCACAACTCCCAGGAGGCAACCTATTCCATTGATTAATTGCTCTCAGCGGCAGGAATTAGTTCCAGGTGGGATGTCTCTTTAACAAGCTTCCACCCCTTACTCCTTCTCCTACCCTGAGATGCTTTAGAGACTAAGTCAATCCTCTCTTCTCTTTGACAGTCTCTCAAGGACCGGAAGATAGCTATCCTGTCATCCTCAAGTCTTCACTTCAATGAACCAGACATATCTCTGTCCCTCAACCATTCCCCATATGGTTTAGCCTCCAACATGGGGGAATTACTCCTCCAGATGTTGAGGATTTACAACTCAAAGCGTTCTTCACTATTGGCTGTTCTACAGCAGCTGGAAGGGGGCAATTGAGCATCATCTGGATAACCACCTCTGGTCTAAGGTGGGAATTACCTATCAACATCACCTGACAGGGAGAACAATTAATCAGTGGAACAACTTGCCTCCAGAAGTTGTGAATGCTCCAACACTGGTTGTTTTCAAGAAGAGATTCCATAATCAATTGTCTGAAATGGAATAGGGTTTCCTGCCTGAGCAGGGGGTTGGACTAGAAGACCTCCAAGGTCCATTCCAACTCTGCTATCCTGTCTCATTCTACTCTTATTCTATTCTTATTCCCGTTTGAGCAAGCTCTAGTTCAAAGCGACAGGACAATAGGATTCTTATCTGTGCTATTGACCAAGTGAGTTTCTTATCATCACAACATCTTCTTTTCCTATCCCAAGTAGATCTACAATGGATCTTAAGATACACACAGCAGAACAACTTTCCTTAAAAACAACAGCAACTTCCAAGTTTGGGATTTGGCCCATGATTGAGTAGGACTCGCCTGAATTTCAAAGGGCATTACTACCTTGAGTTAGTTTCATGTTGAAGAAAAAATGGCCTGAGATGACTTTGAAGGGCCACTATGTGTACATGAATGAGGCCAATTTAGAAGAAGGTCAACATTTCACAATTGAAATACAGGTAGTCCTCAACTTATGACCACAATGGAGCCCAAAATGCCTCTCGTTAAGTGAGACATTTGTTAGGTGAGTTCTGCCCCATTTTATGACCTTGCTTCCCAATTAAATCTGCTTGTCAGAAGGACACAAAAAGATGATCGCATGATCACAGCAACAGTCATAAATATGAACCAGTTGTCCAGTGTCTGAATTTTTGAATGGTCACTAAACAAACTTTTGTAAGTCGGGGACTAACAGTACGTCTTTATTTGCTGCTCATCTCACATGCATGGAGGCCAAAAATTCAGAGTGAAAGTAGTAACAGTTTTTAAACGACCCTGACACTGGTACGTTTTAATTTCATTTTTCTTTTCTGGAGGAATGCTCAGCCGGGCAATAGGATGGACAGGAGAACAAAACTCCATTTAAAAGTTGCTTTACCAGCCTTTCAAATTATATGGGAGACAGTGATAAAATCTAGAACCTGAAGAGTCGTGAAAAACTTTGCCCCATCCAGATACAAATAGTAATAGGAATATTGAAGAACTAATTTCTCATTTTGTAGAAGCTACATTTTCACAGGGACCTCTACATTTTGAATTTCTGTCTTGTGCAGCACAATTTGGGTCTAAATGGACATGCCTCTCTCTGTTTAACACCCAGGCAAGTTCAGAATTGTGAAAAACATTTTTTTTAAAATAGGGATGAAAACTGTAAGGAAGGAGTTATAAAGGAAGCCCCCAACAGGAAAAAAAAATATGCGGAAGGATCAAAAGAAAAGGATGGAGAGGAAACCAGTCAAACCCTGGTCCATCGACCCTTACAAATATATTAATCCTTCTCCTCTCATAACTTATCTAAAAACCCCAAAACAAATCCATGTCATTTCTGCGTTATATTGTCACAAGGATAGGAAGCACATGATGGGTTCACATATAACACACATACAATCACACGTTAAAGTAGTTTTTATTGACGTCTAGTCACTTAAGTGACAGTTAAAAGTTCTGAATGACCTAGGGGGGCAACAGGGGGTACTTATGACCCCAGATTTGAAGTTCCAATGGTCCAAAATCCCCTTTCCCCACTCATGTGAGATCTCTCCCCCTTCAGATGTTGATCAACTGGGGTATATTTATGGCTGTTTCAGTCTCATGACGATATTTTGGGATGGTTTTTCCAAACACTGATATTTCCTTCCAGTTTTCAGCAAAAACCCCACCTGTTGTAAACCAGAGGTTCACTTAATGACTGTGGATTCACTTAACAACGTGGCTACAAAAAAGGTTTCAAAATTATTACGGAATTATTTTGAATTATTATTTCAAAACTCACAGGTTTTGACCGTGATGGGCAAAATAATCATAATTCAAACCTGTAAATCCTTTAATTTATTTATCCCGAAAAAAGGAACTTGTCCTTCTGTTTTATGAAACATTCATCCCAGGATTGGCAATCTAAGGGTTAGGCGCTAAATATGATTTCTGGCTGCAATTTTATCACTGGATAAAAAGAAAAAAGCATGGAAGGAATACACCCACTAGATACAGGGGTCTCCAACCTTTGCAACTTTAAGTCTGAAGGACTTCAGCTCTCAGAATTCTCCAGCCAGCTTTGCTATGTGGATGTATACTTAATAAGCTTTGCTGGCTGGAGAAGTCTGGGAGCTGAAGTCCTTCAGACTTCAAGTTGCAAAGGTTGGAGACCCCTGCACTAGAACATGTCATCATGGCTCCATTTGGACCATGGCTTCAGAATGCATCGATTCAGCCATTCACAAGTCACATGCAAGCCCTACTGGTTATACAGGCACTCCTCGACTTATGACCACAACTGAGCCCCAAATTTCTGTTGCTAAGCGAGACATTTGCCCCATTTTAAGACCTTCCTTGCCACAGTCATTAAATGAATCGCTGCAGTTGCTAAGTTAGTAGCAGGGTTGTTGAGTGAATCTGGCTTCCCCGTTGAGCTTGCTTGCCCAAAGATCTCAAAAGGAAATCACACGACCCCGGGATACTGCAATGGTCATAAATAGGAGTCCGTTACCAAACATGTGGATTTTGATGACGTGGGGGAAGCTGCAATGGTTGTAAGTGTGAAAAATGGCCCTAAAGTCTCTTTTCCAGTGCCGTTGTAACTTTGAACGGTCCCTAAATGAAACATTGGAAGTCAAGGACTGCCTGTAAGAAGTCCTATTTATCATGCAAAAATCACCAAGATAAATCAACAGTCCAGATCCCTCCCACCACTCATGTGATGGTGGCCCAGTGAACGCATCGTTCTGAGATATGATTTGTTCACCCGGGGTCCCCGCAGGTCCACACCACGCACCAAGCCATAACACCACGATTGGCAAAAGACAGTGGGGCTAGATCAGAGGTGGTATTCAGCAGGTTCTGACCAGTTCTGCGGAACCGGTAGCAGAAATTTTGAGTAGTTTGGAGAACCGGTAAACACCACCTCTGACTGGCCATGCCCCCATCTATTCTCTGTCCCTGCTGATTGGGAGGAAATGGGGATTTTGCAGTATCCTTCCCCTGCCACGCCCACCAAGCCACAATATGCTCATCAAGCCACATCCCCAGAACCCGTAGTAAAAAAAAAAAATTGAATTCCACCTCTGGGCTAGATCTACCACCTAAGAAGGGAAGCTGAATACCAAATCAACCCCATTATGGCTTGGTGCAAAATGTGGATTATGTTGGGATGACACGACACAAGTGGGCAGCTAAAGGGGGGGGACGGACCCAGAGTGTTGTAAGATGGAGGGAGGAAGGGAGATTACCTTAAGGTTGCCCTTGGTGGTGAAAGCTCTTCCACAAATTGTGCAGGCAAAAGGCTTCTCTCCTGTGTGGGTCCTTTCGTGGATTTGCAAAGCACTGGAAGACGAGAAGGTCTTTCCACAGGCGTTGCAGAAGTGCTGCTTGGGCGTCCTCCGAGGCAGAGTTGGAAGTAAAACCGGGGATGTCGCCGAAGGCAGCAAAGGTCCTGAAGGGAGCAAGCTGGGCAGTGTCTCTTTGTGGTCCTGAGGAGGCCCGTGTACAAAACCGTTGACCTCGGCCTTTATGAGGGACGAGAGAGAGTTTGCAGGTATGATGATGGAGGAGGAGGAGGAGGAAGAGTTCTGAGCTGGGCCAAGGTTGGAGTTGGGTTCAAAGAGCTGTGATGGTAGATCTCGCATCTGATGTGTCAACATGTGCTGCTTCAAATTACCCTTTGTGGAAAACCCACGATTGCAGACTGTGCAAATAAACGGTCTCTCTTTGGTATGACTTCTGTAGTGAATGTCCAAGGCACTCTGACAAGCAAACGTTTTGCCACAAATGTCGCACGCCGTGTTCTTAAGTTTGCCTCTGTCGCGGAAAGGAAACAACATGCCCAGCGGCTCTTCCTTCACCATTTTTTCCGGGTTGCCCGAGGTCAGGTCCAAAGCACCGCCGTTGGCAAAGGCGACAGGCCAACCGTTGGCAAAGTCGTTCGGTAAAGTCCGTAGCGGTTTGTCTTCGATGCCCGGTGATTTGTAGAAATCCGTTGTGCTGTTGGATGGGGATAAGGCCTGCATGGAAGAGGTAGACTCCGAAATGGCAGGACTTCCAGCACTTTGACTTTCCATATCACCCCCAACCGAGGAAGAATCATTTGTCATAATGTCCCCTTCGACCGATCCATTTTCCACCGATTTCAAACTCGCTTGCAGCTGTTCCGCCAGCCCTGCGTTGATCATCTTCATCTGGTTCTCTAAAGCGGCAATACTTGATATCTCTGGTGGCAATGGGGAGGATGATAAACTATCTTGAGAGGCATCGGCAGACTTAGGGGTGTCTGGTATGCTACTATCGGGACAGTCTTCCATGTTCTCATCGGAGAAGGCATCCAGGTCATCAAAGGTCTTCTCATCAAACGAGCCCGTATCGGATTCCATGGACTCGGAATAGTTCTCCGTCACTGGTGTGTTAGGGATCTGGCCGCCCATGTGCATCCTGATGTGCTGCTGCAACACAACTGCATTGGTGAACTTTTTCTGGCAGATGGGGCAGGAATGTTGCACCCTCAAGGGCGGCATGGCACGATGGACGCTATAGTGGGTCTTTAGGTTGCCTTTCGTAGTGAAAGCCCGGCCACAGATCTTGCACTTGAAGGGCCTTTCGCCAGTGTGCGTGCGGTAGTGCATTTTCAGAGCACTCTGGCAGCTGAGTACTCGGTGGCATATGAGACACTCATTTGGATCGCTTGCCTTTTTGTCTATGTTTTCTACAAGTTGCTGTAGCTTCGAGGTCTCCGAGGCTGGCGTTCCATCCAGCAGCCCTCCGAATGGAAACTTAGCCTTAAACTGGTCAGACATGAGAGGCATCAGCGGACTGGTAAAAGCAACCACGTTGCTGGAATCTGATTCTGCTGCGGGGGAGGTGACAGAGTGGTTCAGACTGGAAGAAACGCTAGGCATGCTTTCTTCTGGTTTGTCGCCGGAGGACAGCAAAGTGCCCATTTCCCCTTCTGTCAGAGGCCCATTAGAGTTCCTCCCCGCGGGATCGATGGAGCCAGAGTCACTTTTGACAGAAGATGGAGGGCTAGAAGACGGGTGACTGATAGGTATGGGCTGAGGCTCCTCCATTTTGATGAAAGGTGTCAAGCTTGGGATTGTGGGTGGGAGCGGCAGGCCAACAGACGGGTTCAAAGTGGATAACACTGGTTTGTTGTCCAACCAACTGGTGACCGGTTTCTCTGGTGGTATGGACATCCCATACGGGATCCCCGTACTTGTGGGGATGTTGTCTAAATGTTCTGGCACCGGATATGGGTTCATTTGTATGTGAGGGTATTTTTCTTTATGCCGTTGGAAGTGGACTTTTAAATTCCCCTTGGTGGAAAACCGGTTCCCACAGATGTTGCACTTGAAGGGCCTCTCCCCAGTATGAGAACGCAAATGGATCTGCAAGGCACTGTCGCTCCCGAAAACCTTCGCGCAGAACCTGCACTTATGCTTGAAGAAGGCTTCGTCCGAACTGCTTTTCGTTTCGAAAGCGGCTAGATTGGGCGGCTTGTTTTTCCTCTGCTGGGCCAAAGCAGACAACGGGTTTAAGTCCTCTGCGGTTGTTCCGAGATTGGATAAAGGATTGGGGAACACAGAGTTACTACTAGGAGTGGGCTGAGGTAGAAGAGGATTTGATACAGGGCTTAATAAACTGCTTATTGCAAAAGCTGGCGATGACGACACGGTCCCTGCCGGGTTGCCAAGCGGTGGACCACCAGTGTTCGTTGTGACTTTGTCGGAAGATGACGTTGTGATCGCTGCGGTAGCTAGGCTAATACTGGGAGATAAGCCGCTACTGGATGGAATCGTTGTGTTGCCAGAATTGCTCTGAGGTAGCTGTAGAGGAGACAGGAGTTTCATACCACCAATGCTGGCAGACTGGCTGGCAAGGCTTTGTGCCAATCCGGCTGCGGCAGCCAGCTGTTGGGATAAATGGGAACTTAATGTCGACAAGGGGTTGGCTGATGCTCGTACTGTACTCTGCGGTGGATTCGGTGACGTCGTTGGCACGTCTGTGTTTTGGGACGCCAGCAGTAATATTTGGTGGCGGATTTGTTCAATCAGTTGCAGCTGATGGATCTGTTGCTGCTGCAAAGCCAAGAGTTGCTCCATGAGGGCAGGGACGGCCAACTTGTGGGTCGCGGTGCCATTGCAGCGCGCTTCCTGAGAGAACTGGGCCACCGCTACTTTCGTGCTCTGAAGGTTCTCGATGATGACGTTGCTATTGATCACGGAGAAATTGCCCAGCATGGTCAGATCTCCCAGTTGAGGTAGAGAGGTTGTAAGAGCTGAGGTACCCTTGGTGGAGCAGTTACTGCTTGCAATAGTACTGTTGACGGTCTGGGAAGTACTGCTAGTGCTTTTACTAACGCTGGAAGAAGAAGGCTCTGTATCCATGGTTTCTTCCTTGTCAAGTTTGTCGTCTCGCTCGGGAACGTTGCTGCCTTCGACTTGACCCGCGTCGTTATCTGTGTTGTTCTTCCGTTCATCGGGATTATCTTTTGGAGGGCTAGGAGGGAAGGCTTCCGAAGGAGATACAGAGTTTTCATTCACAATTAAAACCACTTGATTTTTAGTACAGATCTTCTTGTGTTGTAGCAGGTCCGTCAGTTCAAAGAACTCGGCGCAACATCTGCCACAGACATGGGCATCCTTTGTCTTGGGGGTCCGATTGGGTTGACCCTTCTGTGTGTCTCCTATAGACCCAAGGAAAGGGTGAAAAAAAAAAGAGAAAGAGAGAGAGAGAGAGAAAAGAAGCAAAATTAACAATTGCACAGAAACATAAATAGGTTACAAGGATAAAAGAATCCTGCCAGATGGGACATGGCGTTTATCTCATTCCTCAAGAGTTCTCCCTTTGGAAAAATCCCTTTGGTTCTCCTTGTTGAGAAAAATAATATTGGAAAACTCAACCATCTCAACTCAACTCATCGGAGTCTGAAGTTTCCTTCAAGCTTGTTCATCTTTGGCTGTTCAAATATCTCTTGGCCGGTCAGCCTATTGCTGAATTAATGTGTTGCTATTTAAGTCTTGTGCCCTCCAGTTTTGTAAAAGTTTTCCTTTTTAACAAGGGATAGCTACAGAATTGTGGCGTTTTCTTTCCATATCACTAAATGGTGCCCTAGTCTACTAATGCCTTAAAAAAGAAGAAGTTCCTAGTGTGAACCTATAGGATAGGATGGGTTGTAGCTTTCTAAGATGATCCTTAAACATTCAACTTTGTGACAAGAAAAGGAGTTCACAACAAAAATGGTGGCTTTCATAGATCTCTGCCCATGACCAGTGCAGGTCAACGTGATGCCCATGTAACATGTGATAGGTGTTCCCTCAGTTCTATTCAGCACAACAACCTATGATAAGATAATTATTATAATTTTTCTACCAAGGCATGCCTGTCTTCTTGCCCCTATTTCAAAAACATAAGCACCGAAAAATAGAACATGGAGCTTTTGAAGTCTTTTCAAGCAGGAATTGAGACACAATTGGAATGCAACTAGGAATAAATTACAAATCCATGTATATTTGCACATACCATCCCAGTTTTGCAGGAATAAAGATTTTAAATCTTTTGAGCATTTACTGGGTGGAAAATGTACCGTGTCACAATTCGGGGAAATGTGAAATCTAAAGGATAATGTTCCAATGCTCAAGTCGGACATCAGATATCAGTCTTCATTGTGACCAATGCAACATAAACCCCTTAAGCTACTCTACATAAAATGATAGGCAGGGAAAAGGAACATTTCAGGAATCAGATTAAGGTATTTATGTATCGTATCTCAATTTTTCATCTAGGAAATCATCTTCTTCCCTTAAGCCATGCCTAGCCTTTGGATGACATGACTTTTAAAAGCTTTTTCTAACTTTTATATATTTGTTTTTATTTTGGCTGTACACCGCCCTGAGTCCTTCGGGAGTAGGGCGGTATAAAAAAACCAATAAACCTAAACTTGCTGAAAGTTGGCAAGAAAACTTGTAGACCTAACAGTTTCCATCTCTTTTTTTTTTAAGACATCTTAATAGCCCAGAATAAAATCAAGTTTGGACCACCAGATGCACACAAGGTGGGGTGAGAACAAATATAACATCACAAACATTGCCCATGACTGAGTTTTAAGACTGTACAAGAGCTTTAAATCGACATTCGTGTTCAAGATTATGGGTCCTTCAAATAATCCACAGTAATGTAAAATAGCATGAATTGAAGACATGGGGCATAATCAAAACTCCACAGCAAGAAACAGATTGTTCTGTCTGTTTTGTTCTGGTTGATCACCTAGCGATCCATCAAATGGAAAACCAACCATCTGTTGACTCATTTGACTCTCTAGGTTTCCTTTAATCTTGTTCGTCTTTGGCTGCTTCAAAAATCTTTTGGGCATCACCCTATCCCTGGACAAAAGTGAACAGGTTGGGATGGGGAATTGAAGAGGAGAAAAAGAGCGCACGTCACCAGAGTGGGCCACAACAAGACAAACTTCTGAGCTCTTCCGGAACACACAAGCTAACTGTTTGTTTTCCGGCAAACCTCTTGTTTTCCATTTGTTCCTTCTGTTATTTCTAGGGGCTTTATGGAAGAGAGGGACAGAGAGACTCCAAAGAATAATGTCTGTGTTTTCACAATCAAGCGTTTGTTGCTTAATCTTTCTCATGACACTTATCTGAAGACAGCAATGTTCTTTGGATTTTATTGCTGCTCCCGCAAAGCCCCAAAACAGACTTCTATGCAATGCAATTTTCTTTTCTGATAAACACATTTGGCCTGGCTCCACAGGTGCCTAAACATTTGGTTAGCTCTAAGCCTTTACAAAAAGGCCTCTCCCCAAACAAGCCCTCCTAAACTTCTAAGAACTAGGGGGCGACCTACTGAATCACAGTATCGCTTGCAAACCAGTCCCTTCCTAACTGATAAGATTCCCTTCCAATGCCATTTTCTTTTTTCTTTTTTTAAAACCATGCTCCTTCCAATCTCACCTAGACCGTGGTAAAAACTGCACTGAAAATAGACACCAGCGGCCCACTCATTCAAGTCCCTGTCATTTTACCACCATGCAGATTAGATTAGATGATAACCTCTATCAAAAGCAGCATTTGAAATATTATGTTTCTGTTTAAGAGAAGAAAGGGGGGGGGAGCAAAGACCAGCAAATGGGTTTAAAAGAAAGGGAAATGATGAGCAGCTAAGATAAAATGTTGCCCTACCAATAAGAAATCAATTTGGATGGTCCAGGTTGATAACGCCACGCAATCTTCTTCCTTGTCTGTGACCCTATCAAAACTCCTTTGCTTTTTAGCTCTTTAAGCGATAGCCCGAACCTTTCATTAGAGGGGAGAGGGAAACCCCTTTCATTTGAGGTTTGTTATCAACCAGTGGCTGCTTTTTTCCCCCTCTTATCACCAAGATCCATTTGTAAATTAAACGTTATCCCCTCCTCCTCCAAAAAAGAAAAAAGAAAGGAAAATTCTTCCTCTGCCTTCAAACTCCCTGATCTTATTCAAAGGAAGGATGGTCCCCTATTGTTCGCTCAGCATGAGGACAAAATATTCTCTTGTACCAATTGCGTGTGGTCAACTTAGAAAGACAGGGGAGAGGGGAGGGGAAGCCCATTTAATTCAAGGATTACCTCCCTCTCCTGTTCTCCCGTGACACTAAAATCAGATAATAGGTAGTTTCCATGACTTCCAAATTAAATCTTCGAAGGGAGGGGCGGGTGGGGGGAGAAACATTAAAAAGTTCTGAGGATGGAGAAGACAAAAAAAAAAAGGGAGAGAATATGCAATTTCCCCCTTCTCTTTTTTACAAGTTAAAACCAATCCAAGTTCAAAACAGTCCTTGGGCTTATCAAAAAGAAAAAAGGCATTGATTCTGTTTTCTTTTAAACGCCATATAGTTTGTGACATGGGTGCCAGATGGATACTTTTGTTTTAAGTTACCCTGTCTCCTGAGTTTGAAAACAGGACCAAAAAAAAAAGGTTGTGTTTTGAAGTTAGCAACTAGGAATCTATTTCACGTTGGAAGATTTGATCATTTGGTCTCTTAGCAGACGTACGTGATTAGAATTTTAGGATTTTGGCAAAGAGGACGTAAAATATTAAATGCAACAATTGGAATATATTGTTGTGCTCGTTTTATTGCCTAACCCAATGTAGATTTGTGTGTATTTGCGGACGAACATGCACACAACACAACCCGTACTCAATTTAAAGCGCTGTATTTTGACAACTAATCTTAAATGCTGCATCCTCTTTAGATGCTCGTTTCAAAAAAAAAAAACCAGAGGAGCCCATTCTGAATACTGTCAGGTGAAAAACATTTTTCTTTTCTCTTCTCCCATTTCCATATCTAATGGTTGAGGCTTCCCTCTATTTTTTTCCAGCCAATTATGAAGGAACAAAAGCCATTCTGTTTATTCACACATTTTGAACAAAATGCATTAAAACTATTATGTCAGCATGTTCTATTAAGCTCGGCATTCAGTCGAAAAATACTTTTTCAACCAGATCACATTTATCAAAACATAAAGCCCACTTTAAAACATGGTTTTGCTTGGTCAGCTGTGCTTAGACAAATAATGACAGATTCAGAAACTAAATAACTAGTGAGGGAAATCAGAAAAAGCAACTGATGAATTATACTCAGAACAATGGATTTGCTTCCAATCTATACCACGTCTGTGCTAAAAATAAAATCAAAATCAAAACGTGCCTTAAATCCTTCTCTTCACCTTTATAATGCTGCCTTATCTGCCTAGTTTGCAAAAAGGCTTTCCCCCCCTATATTTTCACCTACCAACTTTTTTCTCTCTTTTACTAGAAAGCAAGTAAAAAGGTTCAAATATCAAAACCGAGAACACATGCAGTTTTTTCTAGAATTGTCCATACTTTCTCTAATAGTCACGAACTATGACCCACAGGCTAACATTAGACATATTCACATACCCATTTCAATCATTTTGGAAAGGGGAATGCTGTTGCTTTTATTTAGGAAAAGATAAGTGTATATACTTTCTAAAAAAAAAAAACCAGACTAAGTTTTCATGCAAAAAAAATTTCCCCAAGAGAATACCTTAAAGGACTTTGTTTTCCCCCAAATTAAATCTCATACACTTTTAATTTCCCAATGTTCAAAATAAAAATAATTTTTAAAAAAAGATTCGAAAATACATTTTTTAATAACATCCAGCCTCACTTCTAGGTTTGATAGAAACAAGGAAGCATTCTCTCCAGCTTCAACCCTTGTTCAAAAACAACTTTTAAAGTTTACAGATGGGTGAAATTTGCATAGAAGGCGGTTTAGGGCCTTGGGAATGGTGTAATGCATTATAGCTTAAAGTAACTCTCTTTCTCTCTCTCTCCTCCCCCTGCCTTATTTTTTTTTAAAAAGCCATTATAATGGGGGGGGGGTCTTTTTTTTTTTAATCGTAGCAACTGGAGACATAGTTATCCCAAACAATGGAGCCTGGTCACCTGACAAGTGAGATTTCCATCTTCTCCTGTCTCTTTTGATAGAAAAGTTTAAATGAATTTTCAATCGGCACGTTGGGAACAGAAAACGCAGCGATCTGTCCAACCCCAAACAAAATAATAAGAAAGGTAGGACTACAATAATCCTGTTCTCTCCCTCCCCTTTTAAAAAAAACACACACACAAAACCCTGCAAATTATCCAAGAAACTTTATGCTGGCAAGGGCCTCTATTCCCCAAATAAGCTGCAGGATTTTTCCAATCTGTTGGTCTCTCTTAAAAATGGCGAGAATTCGGCTGCCAACTGAAAAAAAAAAAAAAAACTCCCAAAAAACTATTTCGGTATTGCTCTCCCTTGGAAACGAGAGATTCTGCATGATTTTGGAGACGTAGGCCCTGACCACAGAAACGCAAATATAAAATTATCTTGCACCATTTCGGAAAAGGAATAATAAACGCCCCCATCAAGGTGTTTAAGGCAGGTCTTTAAAAGTTTCCAAGCTTCCTGAATAACAGCTTTTGAAGTTCATTCCGCCACATTACGAGAATAGATTTTATATATATATATATATATATATATATATATTTGCCAAGAGAGAAAAACGAAGTTAGGGTTTAGGCCAGGCACCCCTCTTCTCTGATGTATACAAACACACACACAAAACACACCCCTGCGAACCGAACCTTCACAATTCCCACTTTTACTTCTCTGTTTGACATGAAATCAGATTTCATCACTGTCTAAGATACTTCCAAAAGACATTGCAAGGGACTTTTCCTAAGTTTCGATATGCTCCTGTTATTGTTTGTATTAAAAACACGGAAAGGAGTTGCGGCATGGATTTTATACATACACACATACATATTCATGCCCAACTCCTGTATGTGTGTATGTGTGTACACTGTGTTTCCCCAAAAATAAGACAGGGTTTTATTTTCTTTTGAACCCCGAAATAAGCACTTGGTCTTATTATTTTGAGGTGCAGGAGGTGGCGAGCGTGGGCACCTCATGGCTGCTTGTTGTGTTGCAATATTTTTGGGGAGGGCTTATTTTAGTGCATGCACTCAAAAGTCCAATTGGGCTTATTATCTGGGGAGCCTTACTTTTGAGGAAACAGGGTGCAAACATGCGTGCATACATACATTTATACATATCCATGCCCCAACTTTTGTGTGTGTGTGTGTGTGTGTGTGTATGTATAAGTGTGTGCGTGTGTATGTATATATGTAAACATATATACTAACTGCCTTAGTGCCTAAAAAGCCTAAGTTCAAATCCCAGTAATGGTATAGCTAGTTCATAGCTAAATAGCTTGAAATAGATCTATATTTGTCTCCATTTATTTATCAGCAAAAAATTCTCCCTCCCTCCCTCATCTATCTATCATCTATCTATCTATCTATCTATCTATCTATCTATCTATCTATCTATCTATCTATCTATCTATCTATCTATCTATCTATCTATCATTACATATGTATTCTTTTTTAAACTCTCAGAACTCTCTCAGAAAAAGTTGGTTCCACTGGAGATTGAATACGCTAAGACTATGGCCCATTAACAAAAATAATAGCAAATGCATTTCATTTGCAAAATGAAGTAACAGGCCAGCCCAGCGATTAGTTTTCAAAAAAAAAAAAAGAGAGAGAGAGAGAAAGAATGGATCCATTCTTCAGAAGGAAGGGGAGAAAAATGAACACTAGGTGGTGGGGTTCACTTGCAATGGTTTTTCTCCCTCCCTCCCCCCCCTTCAAACTCAAGAAGAGGCCCAAAATAAATCGGGGTGGGTGGGTGGGTGGGTGGGCCAAGGGCCGGTAAGATAGACCTAATATCTCAACTCCAGCTCCGTAAACATTGGCGAAGGAGCAAGAAACCAGATCCTGCTCATCTGTTGGTGGCAGAAAGGTGCAAAAAGAAACAACAAAAACCCCACCCCACCATGGAGCGGGGCTACAATCGCCTGTCAATCTTCTCTTTGGGGGTCCGATATCCAGAGGCGTAACAAGGGAATAAGAGTTCGTCAAAGAAGCAGAGCTGATAAGGCCGAAGCTAAAATCAACTACCTACTTCCTGCTAAGTGACTGGGAAAAGTCTATTTGGAGGTCACCAGCTGAGAGATTGAAGCGCGCATTGTGATCTGAACTTTGTCACCTTTGGCTGGGAAGGAAGCTGACAAAGGTTAAAACATCTGAACTCTTCACTTCTCCAGAGCTCCAGTTGGTCGGGTTTGCCTTGGCAAGTTTTCCCCCCCTTTCCCTCAACCCAGCCCAGTTCCAGAATCCAAGGGGTGGTTTCTACCAAAGCTTCCACAGCTTAGAAGACTTGCAAAAAAACCCCAAACTTGACCAATCTCTCCAGATTGATTTTCTTGTTTTCTTGTTTTCTTTCTTTCTTTCTTTCTTTCTTTCTTTCTTTCTTTCTTTCTTTCTTTCTTTCTTTCTTTCTTTCTTTCTCTTTCCTTCTCTCTCTCTGTCTCTCTCTGTCTGTTTCTCTCTCCCCTCCTTTTTTTTTCATTCCCACCTTTCCCCCTCCCTCAATTCCCATTTGCTTCTTCCTTTCCTCCTTCTTTGGTCGGTTGGATTTACGGCTCTGATAAAACACCGGTTTCCCCCCACCCCTACACGTACGGGACACTTTCCCCCCTTTTTTGAAGGAACTCATCAAACAAAACAGCCAGAAGTGTAAATATGGTGGAAGGGGTGGGAGGGTGGAGGAACCAGGGAAGGGAAGCTAGAGAAAGAAGATCTGTTTGCGAGAACAGTCCCTTTTGAGATAATCGCCCCGAAAATTAAATGAGGTTTGCAGAGGACAAACCACCTCAAACAATAAGGGATGTTTTGGATGTGTTGAGAATGTCAAGTACTTTTTTCCCCCCCACACAGAATTTTTAAACTGAAATGGAGACAAGTTTTCCCCATTGAAAAATATTCTTTAAAAAAAAAAAAGCCGAGCTGTTTAAAAATTATTTGTTACCTCTAGGTAGAAGCACAAAGAACCATTAAACAAGTTAATCCTGCCATATTCAAACCAAGTTGCTTTAGAAGTCCCTGACTGAAGAATGGAAAATGTCAACTAATTGCAGCAACCATCTTTGGAAAACTATCTCATCATAACAAGAACCACAACAAACCTTTTTTAAAATAATAATAATAATAATATTATAAAGTCCACACTGAAAGCAGAATTGTGACTTGGGCAGGACTCTCCCAGATAAAATGAGGTATTAAAATATGAAATCATAACCATTTCTGATATTTTGCCTAGAGCGAAAAGGAATTCTTTACATCTTACACTCTCCAGATATCTGTGGTTTCTCCCACGCTTGTAGAATAATTCTGCAAGGAAATGTATTTTTGTAGCAGACACTTTTAAGAAAACTGCAGGAAAAAAGAAAAGCACAGCTCAAAAGGAAACTGGAATTCCAATAAGTTGGAGAATTGCTCGAGGAGTCTGCATTTTTGACTCAATAGTAAGTTCAAATCCAGGTTTCCTCCCAGGAAATTAATTATGAAATAATAACCTTAATTTAAAAAAAAAAAAAAAGCAACAGAGCAGAATTCTGTGTTGCCATTAGCAAGGTCTAACTTGTTGAATATACTTTAAAATTTCAAATGTTTCCTTCTCCTCCAAGCCCAAAGGTGTTACTAAATGGAAAAAAAAAATAGGGAGAAAAAGATCAAATCAAATTGCCATTATAGTTCAACTGAGCAATAACATTTAATTCAAACTAGTGGGGGGGGGGGGGGAAACCAAGAGAGCAAGACAGTGCAGGCCAAAAACTTTCAAACACCTGATTCACACCGGAGATTGTGAACAAAACCCCAAATAATCAAATGAAGAGACCGTTCTGTTTGTAAGAAATAATATATTGGGTTGTGGCTTTTTTTTTTTTACAGCCATCAAGGTTAGCTTTTAATTACCCCTACCTAATCTCACTTTGATACTGTGACTGTAGGCTACACACAGTTTCCAAAAATGCACGTTCCTGAAAAATAGATCAAATGCGAAGGCAAATTGCCTTGACAGATGGCGTTCACCAAAGTCCGTCCACTGTATACTATTATTACAATCCTGTTAACACTATTACAAAGCATCGCCTGCAGGCAACTTAGTCGAACTATGTAAGGCAGTAGTAGCCTAGATGTACTGCTGGCAGTAGAGTTATTGGGAGAAGAAGTAAAGGAGGGAAACATTTCTGCAACTCATTGCTCTTTCGAGAGAAAAGGAAGGGAGGAAGGGAGATGAGGATTACTTAACCGAAACGTCAGTAATTAAGAACACTGAATTGTCATTTTCCTCCATATTAATGTGTTTTGATTAAAACTGATTTTTTTTTTCCTCCAGCACATCACTGAACAGGAAACGCCTGGAGAGATAAAATTACTTTTTTCTTTATAGCAAACCTGGATCCAGATATTAAACTATAAGGGGGAGGGATATGGCTAACGAACTGAAGATCCTGGCAAGGCCTAAACCGAAGCAG
Source organism: Rhabdophis nuchalis (assembly GCA_039707465.1). Classification (NCBI taxonomy): domain Eukaryota; kingdom Metazoa; phylum Chordata; class Lepidosauria; order Squamata; family Natricidae; genus Rhabdophis; species Rhabdophis nuchalis. The sequence continues at coordinate 19,308,067 of CM077658.1, forward strand.
GAAAAAGAAAGAAAGAAAGAAAGAAAGAAAGAAAGAAAGAAAGAAAGAAAGAAAGAAAGAAAGAAAGAAAGAAAGAAAGAAAGAAAGAAAGAAAGAAAGAAAGGAAGGAAGGAAGGAAGGAAGGTCTTTAGAAATTCAGAATCGAAAGGGGATGTGACCAAGATCTTCCTCAAAAGAAGAGGTTTGACTCAGTTTGAAGATCACAGAATCCTTTTGTTACAAGTTCTTTTGGAGAAACCAGACCGCCACAAAGGAGCAGGACTTCAAGTATTCTACTGAAATTTATACCTGGGCTTAGAGACAAACACAGCAGTGAACACAGAAAAGACATCTAGCCCACTCTTCCACCCCCACCCCCCCAAAAAGTGCTCAAAAATGCCTCCAAACGCTTCCAATGTCTGCCAAGGATTTGAGAAGTTACAGAAAATAACTTTTCTGTCATTTTATTTTTTAAAAAAAGGAAAAAAGCTGGGGGGGAAATTGAAACAAGACTAGATCATTAAAAAAAATAATAGTATTTTTCCCCTTGAAGTAAAAAAAAAACACCCTGATTTTGCTCCCTTGCATCTTTGAGTGGCTGAGTTAGTTCTCAAACTTTTTCAAGCCTCTTGAACCTCATGAAAATAAAGAGGGAGGGAGGGATAGATACAGTGGAGGGGCAGTGTGTGAGAGAAGTTAGAACACACACACACACACACACACACACACACACACACACACACACACCTTATCCTTCTGGCCAGCTAGGATGCTGAAAACTTTGGGTGCAGGGGGAGCTTGTTTTCCAACAATGTGTGTTTGTTTGTTTGTGAGTGTGAAATGTTAAAGGGCACTGTGGAGGATAGACATAGAGCTTCAGGGCCCAAATATATAAATATATATATTTTCAGATAGTGGAAGGAACATTTTTCCCCTTACAAAAGAGGCCCACGTGCGTTGTGTATGTATGTTTGTATGCATATGTGTGGATAGAAGTAGGTAGGTAGGTAGATTATAGAAAGAGAGAAATAGATAGAGAAAAATAGATATAGATAGAAAAGAATGAAGATCTTTCATAGCTAGAAAGAGAGAGAGAGAGAGTTGTAAAGATATAGATATAAATAGGAAGAACTGCATCACTCCAAATATATTAGCACAAATACTAGAAAGTTTTAAAGTCACATTTCTTTCTCCCAGTGGCCTGGGAAGAGACTTTCTTATACACATCCCAAACAAGAGAAATTATCATTTCCACCCAGGCCTCTCCCCCTCTCCCTCTCTCTCCCTCCCTCCCTCTCTCTCTCCCCCCCTCTCTTTTCACCTCCCACCCACAACTGCTAATCCCAGTTTAAACACAATTTAACCTTTGTATGTGTGTGCCTAAGCAGATACAATCCCCTGCACCTTAGAAACTCGCAGGCATTCCTAGATACGCGAGAAACGACGGCGGAAGAAAGTTAAAAAAAAAATATTTAAATTTAAAAGAGGTCTGCAGAGAAAGGGAAAGAGAGAAGATCCCGCGCAACACTTCCAAGCGTGGCCAGGAGATCCACCCGATTCCGCTTCTCCTCCACGCGCAGGGCGGGGGAGGGGGAGCGTTTCGGAAAAGCCGGGTTTTGTGTTCTAAATCTCTTTTCTTGAGACTTCCCAAGGAGCCGAAACAAATTGGGGAGTTCGCCCCCGTCCCCTCCAATCTTCTTTATTAACCCAACCAAGTTTATTCGCAACCTTAATCAACAGACGGAAGTGGATTAGCAGAGCACACCAACAAACGGAGAAAGGCACAAACAAACAGACGGTCAACTTTGGAACCAACGAGATCACCTCTTTTTTCCGCTTTTCTTTCTCCAGAGAAAAATAATCTGGTCAGATTCTCCGAGCCGCTCGTGAAATCGGCGTGGATAGAGAAGGAGAAGGAGAAAGAGAAGGAGGAGGAGAAAGACTAAGAGAAGAAGAAGAAGAAGGAGAAGAAGAAGAAGGAGAAGAAGGAGAAGAAGAAGAAGAAGAAGAAGAAGAAGAAGAAGAAAGTGTCTCAGTTCCAGCTTCTCCTCTTTTCTGCTGTATTTATTCCCCCCACCCACCCACTCACCCCCATCACTCCCAAATAAGCCTCTTTTCACCCGTTTAGCCTCGAGCCCCGTTTCGCTCCCTTCCCACTTTCCATCCGCGCGCGATCCGATGCCGCAAAGTAAAAAGGAAAATAAAAATACGACCCGCGACGGGGATCTTCGTCGCCCGACGTCCACCCCCCAACTCTCGTGGAGCAGGGGCAGGTTGCCAGCAAACTAAGCCACCTTTTCTCTGCGTGCCGCCCCCCCCCCCTCCCACCTCCTCGGTCTTCCCAGCGCAACTTTCTCCGACGCTCAGATTCCCACGGCTGCCGGGGGCCCGCGAAACGAGTCTGGAGTCCCTTCTCTTTTTTCCCGCGGTGTGCCCTTCAGAGCAGACTCCAAAGCGACAGATGAGCGAGGATTGCGCGCAAGTTTGAGAGAGAGGAGAGGGAGGAGAAGGAGAGAGAGAAAGGGAGAGGGAGGGAGAGAAAGAAAAAGAGAGGGGGGGTGATGGCAGTGGGAAGGAGGAGAGCTGGCCGGCTGGGAAACTTTCCGACAGACGAGGGAGGATTGCGCGCAAGTTGGATAGAGAAAGAGAGAGAAGAGAGAGGAGAGGGTGGAGAAGGAGAGAGGAAAGGAGGGAGAAAGAAAGAGCGAGCGAGAGAGAGGTGGCCGGCTGGGAAACTTTCCGGCGCCGGTGGATGCCACGCAAAGCCAGAAAAAGCCGGCCAACGGATCGCACTCACCCATCTGCGCCGGGAGGGAGCCGAAAAGTCGCGCTTCTTCTCCCCCCACCTTTTTTTAACGAAATAGATTTTACGCGCCACAGCCGGGAAAGGGGGGGGGGAACCCGTGGGTGTTTGGCTGCGTGTGTGTGTGTTTCCCCCTCCCCTCCTCCTCGCTAACATTGAAGGGAAGGGGACTTGGGATCGCTCCGGCGCAGCTTTTGCTACCAGGGGCCGCTTTTTTTGCCGTGGTTGGGGGGGGGGGGAGGGAAAGCAGGCCAAGTGGGGGGTGGGGGGTACATTTGGGAAGAAAGCTCTGCCCCCCCCCCGAGAATCAGGCTCGCATCGCTTCTGCGTCCCTCCCCGCAAAGAAAGAAAGGAAAATATCCTGGGGGTTATGGGGGGGGGAAGGGTTTTTCCAGAGGATCAGTCCCCTCCCCCCCCATACCTGGATCCTGCAGCGCCTTTTTCCCTAAGGGCCTCTCCCCCCCCCCCCCCCCCCCGCCCTCCCCAAGCTCGGCCGCGCGGTGGTAGGTCCGTGTGTTGGAGAGGGGAAGCAGCGTGGGGAATTGTGAGAGATCCGGCTCTCGGCTTGGCAGATCGGCAAAAGGATCCAGTCAGAGCAAGGCTGGTGGGGTGGGGGCTGGTGGGGAGAAGCAGGAGGGGGGGGGGCAAAGAAAGAAAGAGACAGGCAGAGAGGAGAGCCCAGAAACGACCCAACCTAGCCGGGAAAGGACCGCGCGAGAAGAAGGCACCAAACCTTTCTCCAGTGGAAACAACTTCGTGCGGGATCCCCTTCACTTTCTCACCCACCCAAGAGGAAAAATAGCGTCGTTTTACTTTCCTCTGTTTTGCTGTGCCCCCCCCTGCCCCCCCTCCCCGGGGTCGTCTTCCCATCCTTCTCCTAAATCCCCCCCGAGGTAGGTAAGTTTCTTTGGCGTTTCTTTGGGCAAATTCAGAGCGAATTGTTATTTGGGGAGGGGGCGGTCGAAGAGAGAGGGGGGAAAGCTTGACGCAGGCTTCTGGGAAGTAAGGCAGATCGCCCACCGGAGATCCTCGGGGAGGGGGGGCACAATGTCTTGGGCAGGACCCCCCAGCTCATCTACCCATTCCCCAAAATTTCCTCCCTAGACAACCAGACAGGTCTCTCTCTCTCTCTCTCTCTCTCTTTCTTTCCTCCTCCCCCGAAGAGAGGGACCCCCCCACGCCCCCCCTCCCCGATCCAAGCCCCCTCACCGTTGCGTGGAGCTTGCGAGGCCAGCTCGAGGTCGGATTGGAAATGCTGCGGCTTCGCCTGTTTCCTCCGCGACATGCTGGCTCAAACATCAGCTGGGGCCGAATAAAAAATTACGAAAAAAAAATCTTCTCAAAATTACGGAAATCCAGCCTGCCCCCCCTTTCCCTCTCCTCCTCCTCCTCCTCCTCCTCTTAGCTCTTCCCCTCCCTCCTCCTCCTCCTCCTCCGGCTAGCCCGATCCTCCGCGCACCGCGCATGTGTCCTGCGATAATTGTGATTATCAATAATGCACCGCGATTAATCATACAGGGGACGCTTTGAAAAAGGCGATTGGCACCGGGCCAAGGCTCTATTCAAACCCGCTCGCCTTAATCAATTAGCCGTGGATTGGGCGGAGACCCTTGTCGCTCCCAGGCGGCCGCCCAATCAGGCGACCCAGGTCGCAGGACCATCGCCCGCCCCCCTCCCTCCCACCCCCTCCCTTCCAGAAAAGCTGTTTGGATACAGTTGTGTGTGTTTCTGGGGTTTATTTATTTATTTATTTATTTAACACCTTCTTAGCAACTCAGCCGGGCCTGTTACTAGAGGAAGGCGCTGCGAGGGACTCCCCCCCCTCCCTCCCCAACTTTTGGGGTCCTTTTTTGGGGTGAGGGAGGGGTGAAGGGGGGAGGAGGAGGGAAAGTTGCTTTTCTCTCTCTCTCTTCCTCCAGTTTCTTTGCAGCTGGAGTTTTGTTTTGTTTTGTTTTGAAGTTTGTTCTGGAGCGAATCGAATGCTAAGCGCTTTTGGGGGGACGGGGGTAGGATGCAAGAAGATGGGGCGAGCGCGGGTTTCGAACCGGGAGCCCCGTTTTGCAATCATCGGGCCTGGGGGAAGAAGAGGAGGAGAGGGGAGAGCCCGTTCCTCTTTCATCTCCCCGGCCTTCTATCTCCCTCTTTGCTTGCCAAAGGGACCCCCGGAGACCTCAAGGACTTGGCTTCCTTAGGAAGCCCGGCTTGGTTCCGAGGTGGGATCGCGGGATCTGGCCACAGGAATGGTCCCCTGGATCCTCTCACTGGGCGGAGGAGATGCCTTGCACCCCGGATCTTCCCCCCTCCTCTCTGGAGGCGGGGGGAGAAGGTCTGCTGAGGGGCACCCGGGGAGAGTGAGGGAGTGGTCCTCCAGCTGCAAGGAGGTGGGGTAAGAGAGGGAGGAAGAGGGGGGGCAGTTTCTGAACCTCCAAACCTGGGGTGGAACTGGAGTTTTTTGGTGGGGGAGGAAAAAAGGGCCGAAAGAGCCCCCACACTTCGAAGGGGGAAAAACCCATCCCTCTTGCCCGCCTGCATTTCTCCTTCCTTCCTTCCTTCCTTCCTTCCTTCCTTCCTTCCTTCCTTCTCTCTCAGCAAGAGACCCACGTTGGTGGGGGGAGAGAGATCCGCGGCTGTCACTCGCAAACTTTCCCAGCTTCCCCTCCCCGGCCCGTCTCTCACTTTTCGCGACCAACCGCGACTGCCACGGCAGGCTCCACGCGCACCAACCGCCTTGCACGCGGGCTGGCCGTGCAAAGCAGCTGCGCGCCGATTAGGGGTTGCCCAGAGCTGGGGAGGGGGGGGGGGAAGGAGCAGACCTTGGGGAGGGTTTTTCCCCCTCAACCGCCCCTCTCCCCATTTCCAGGGTTAGACAAACCAGACCTTGGAAATACAACACACACACCGGGTTTCCCCCCCTTCCCCCTCCTTCCGTCCTTCCTTCCTTCCTGCCTCTCCATCCATCCATCATGGAGCTGGGGGGGGGGGCTCTTAAAATAGGAAGCCCCCTCCCTTCTCCCTTTCTCTCCTCCACCCCCCAAGTCTCCTCCGCGGGACAATTCTTGCAAACTTTTCCTGCCCTTTTTTTTCTTCTTCTTTCTTTCTTTTTTTTTCCACTACCTTCCTCGCCCCCCGAGCGAGCCGGGGAGGGGCGGGCTTTCTCCCAGGCAGACGCGGCTCCGGTTGGCTGCGGGGGGAATCAGTCTCTCTCCGAGGAGGGGGGGGGTGGCGGAAACAAGCGAGCTGGTCTCCTGGGCCGAATCCCGGGGACAGGGGAGGCGGGACCTGGGGCGTGTGGGCGGGGTCTGGAGGGAGAGGCGACAACAGCCGCGTTCAGGCGACACTTTTCATTTGGGTCCTTGCGCGGTCCTTCCTTTTGCTCTTTTCCACTCTTTCTTTTCACTTTTTACTTTTACGCTCTTTCTGTTACTGTGCGTTTCTTTTTTTTTCCTTTCTCCTTCTTTCCAGCCTTTTTTTCTATCATCCTTCTGTCTTCTTCCTTTCCTCCCTCTCTCCCTTCCTTCCCATCTCTTTTCCTTTCTTCTTTCCTCCTTCCTTCCTTCTTACCCTCCCTTCCTATTCTGTTTCATTTCCTCCTTTCTTCCTGTTTTCTTTTTCCCTTTCTTTCCTGACTCTCCTCCCTCCCTTCTTTCATTTGTTTCTTCCTTTTTCCTTCTTTTGGTCTCTATGCACTTCATTCATTGATTTACTATTTTCTTCCCCCTTTCTTTCCTTAATCAATAAATCCTTCCTTCCTTCCTTCCTTCCTTCCTTCCTTCCTTCCTTCCTTCCTTCCTTCCTTCCTTCCTTCCTTCCTTCCCGAATTCCCTCTCAATTTCTCCTTAACCGAGAAAGTTTGCCGTCCCGGTCCATGCACCAAGCAAACGTTTCCACTCTTCCCTTTCAACTTCTCCTCGGCATCTTCCCGTCTTCCTCTCCGGGCCCGTTATTCATTTCGTCATCCGTGCTTGGCCTTTTTCCCCCCTCCCGGTCCAAATGAACGCAGCCGTGCCAGGGAACGGCGTGCGTTTGCCGCGTTCGTCCCCTCTGCCGTTGCGGGTGTGTGTGTGGGGGGGGGGGGGTGTCAGATGGTATTCCGTCTGGAGAAGCCCAGCGCCCCTCCCATTCTTTGCACCTCTGCTCCCCTCCCTCCCTCCCTCCCTCTCCTCCGGCGACCCCGATCCACTCTGCTGAAAGTTGATTTGCCATCTATGCCCCCCTCACTCCCCCCACTTTCTCCCTAAAATTGGGGTGGCATTTCTGGAAGGGAGCCGTGAATTCTGGGATTCTGATTTATAGCCAAAATCACCTCTTCGCGGTCCTTATTCCGAAATCTCTCCTTTCCGCCGGACAGCTTGGCCCGCGGAGGAACTGGGCTGTCTGCGTGATTTGTTGGGGTGCCTGTCCTCTGACGGGGAAGGAGCGCGTGGTTTCCCACATTCAGGGCCTCCGGATCCGCCAAAAAAGCGAAGCCCAGCTCCTTCAGAACCTGCGGACCTGGGCACCGAGTGGGAAGCTCTGCTGGGAGCTTTTTCTAGAGAAATGGTGACGGAAGATATTGGGGGGGGGGCGGGGGTTTGCAAGGGTAGACGCCTGCCCGCCAGGAGCCGAGAGGTGGTCCCGCTTGGCGCACCTGGGGCCGCGAGCGGTGGCCCCTTAGCCTCTCCAACCGTCTCCGCATAAGGGCCAAGTTTTTATGCTCACCTCTCTGGTGGATTTGGGGGTACCCTCCGTCCGGATAGTAAGAGCTGAGGGAGGGGAGGTTCGCACAGAAAAAAAGGCAATGGAACTCCCCTCTTTTAATGTGGGAACTGTTAAAACCTGGCTGGAGGAGAAAAGGAGCGGAGATGCGCCAATCCGAGAAACATTTTCTCCGACTTCTTCTAAGGGTACAATTCCCCTTCGCTTTGTAACAAGGCCGACCCCTCCATTTCCACCCACCCACCCCCGAAACGTGCGGATCTGTGACATTCTCGCGTGTAGTCCGGTCCTGTGAAATCAGCGGCCCGACTTGCTTTTAGCAGGTCGGTTCCAAAGGCAGCGCCGCGTTAGGCACAGTGCGCGGATTCAAACGGAGTTTTATAATCCGGTGTTAGGAAAACGGTGTGGTTTGTTTTTTGTTTGTTTGTTTGTTTGTTTGGGGGGGGGCTTGAATAGGTTGTGGGAACAAGGCCCGTCTTGGTTAGTTCTTTGATTCAGGGGGTTAGGCCGAAGTCTAAAACTCTGATCCATAACCACCTCGAGACTTTTGCGCGAACCAGTCAACGAACAAACGGATTGACATACGGACGTCACGACCGAGGGAAAACCGGGTTTTAAACAAACCATCCTTCTCTTTCCGCCTCTTTCTGAGCGTCGGTGTGGCAGAAGCGGCTGGTTTCCCCCGGGTGTCACTTTGCGCATTGTTTCTGTTACAAGTAGGGGGACCGATTCATTTCCATTTCAAATGATCCGGTACAAAAGGCACACACACACACAACAAACAGCCAGCTGAGAAATTCTGGCCTGCTTTCTCCACGCTTTTTTTTTTTGTTCGTTAAAAGTCGCGAATTTGCGAAATTCTGCCAAGTTCAGAGGCAGAACACGTGTGTACTTTTTTTTTCTTTTACACAAGATTGTAGAGGGTTTTTTCTCCCTCCTCTCAGTAACACACGGAAATAGCCTTCTAAGAAATCCACGCGCGTGTGTTTGAGACTTCAACCTCGGCGCGAAATGGGCCAATTCTGTGAAAATGGGCCAAAGGCGAACCTCGTGCCGAAATGTCCTTCTGTGACGTTTCTGCGTTGCCTCAAAGACAAATCGATGGGTACACGGACTCTGAGCGTGTAGACACACATAAACTAAAGCCAGCGGGACAGAACCGAAACGGGCCAAAAGCGAAACTTCGTCTCAGAATATCCGCGTCCCCTCTGAGGCTTGCGAAACAGGAGAACCCCACCCTCCCGTTTTTTTGTGTAGTTGTTGTAGCTTCCCCCACCACCAACGGAGGCCACGGCGTCCGCACGTTGGGCCCGCATTTGACACAACACGCGTCTAAATTTTGCAGGCTTTTGTTGCAAAGGCGGCGGAAAACGGGGCGACCCACCAACTCTTAAAAAGAGAAGTTGCGGGCTGGATAGCGCGTGTCCAGTTGAGCATTCGCACGCGGGAACAGACACGCAAGCAGGGCCCCGCCCGCAGCCGTTGCTGCGCCTTTTGACAGGGAGCGAGTTTTGACCCGTAGGCGAGAAAGGAAGGCCGCCTTTGGGGCAGAGGTTTGAAAAACGACGGTAATCACTCGAATTCCCGATGCGATTATTTTCGCTCTGAATATTTAAAGACAAGCCTTTGGCAGAGACGGATCGAGGGGGAAGGGCTGTTGGGAGTCCCCTTCCTCGGCTTGTGGTTCCTCTCTCCTGCTCGGAAACTTTGCGCGGGTTTTGTTCGAATGGCAACCGGGGGAGAGGCGAGGACACCCGTCGCACCCGTCGATCCGTTTCCTACTCTTTTCGTTGGGAATCTTGCGCGCCATCCACTATAACGCGGCCACCTCCTCTGGAGAGGCGCGTCCTGCGCCTTTGGCTTGCTTTCCAAGCGCTTGTCACCCTCGGGACTGGGGTGTGTGTGTGTGGGAGGGAGGGAGGCTTTGGCTCCCCTTCTCTCGCGCCTGGGGCTTTCCCCCTACTTGGTTCTTTTCTCTCCAGCCCTTTCCGTGCGCCCTCGCCCCAAGAAAGTCTTCCCCACCGGCTGCGCGCTTGAAACCACCCGCAGGATCGCCGCGCTTAGGGATCGCTCGCTAAAAGCGACTAAAAAAAAAGGAACCGACAACGACCCCAGGTGGATGCCGCAGTCGCCCGGTGCGAGCGGGGTGGGGGGAGTCGAGCGGCGCCCCCGGGCCCCTAGGTTCGGGGAGGGGCGAAAGCAAAAGGCGGCGGGGGCGATCGCCATCCAAGCTTTTCTCATTGGGAGAAAAATCTTTAAAAAAAAAAAAATCCGCGCGATTTATTTCCCAGTAGCCTCGCCAAGCGAGGGAGGGGTTGGCTCGGGTGGGTTTGTTTATTTCCTGCCGTTCGGCCCACCTCCACCCAGATGGAGGGAAGTGGGGGGGGGGGGGGATGCAGCTTTCCTAAGAACCGACACCCCCCATCCCCGCTTTGGCTCGTCCCGTGTTCCTAGCAACCCTTCCACTAAGCGTCACAGCCTTGGAAAGGAACTTTGAGGCTGTTTTCGGCGCGAATAATATCCTACGGGGCAGTGGGGGGGGGGGGGGGGGAGAGCAAAACTGCAAGAGGCGTTCTCTTTCCCACTGTAGAGATTCCTGCCTCGCTTGGGGGGGGGGAGATGTTCGCTTCCCCCTTAAAAAAACAAACAAACCCAAACTGGGGCTCTGGGGGCGGTAGGGACTCTGCAATGCAAAGCAAAGCTCAGAGGGGAGACAAACGCTCTGCGGGGGGAGGCTGGAAGGGGGAGTGGATCGTACGGGAAGGAGAAGGGGAAGACTTGGGAAGCTGGCGGGGAAGTGGGGGGAGCAACTTCGCACTTCCAGCGGGGGAAGGAAAGGCGGGAGATCCCGGCTCGGCGCCGGATCAGCCTGCTTCCGAGCGCCATAACTTTCCTTCCCTTCCTCTTCTCCTTCTCCCTTCCTTTTCTTTTTTCTTTCCCCTTCTTCCTTTCTTTTCTTTTCCTTTCTCCTTTTCTTTTCTTTTCCTTTCCATTCCTTTCTTTTCCTTTCTCCTTCCTTTCGTTCCCTTTCCACTCCCCTTCTCTCTTTCTTTTCTTTTTTCTTTTCCTTTCCTTTCTCCTTCTTCCTGTCTTTTTTTACCTTTCCTTTCTCCTTTCCTTTCTCCTCTCCTTTTGTTTCCTTTCTCCTTTCTGTCCTTCCCTTCGCTTATTCATCCATTTATTTCCTTCCCCCTTTCCTTGAAAAATCAAACAGGCCACATTTACAGAACAACCAAATTTGGGGGGGGGGTGGGGTTGGGGAAAGGCGAATACGATGTTCGCGGGGCGGTGCATTGATTCATTCACTCACTCCTGAGAAAATGCCATGCTCCCTACAGAGCGCCCAGCAAACTTTCCACTGATAAATCCCTATCCAGCTCATGGTTGTCCCAAAGGTGTTTCTTTCCCTCCCGTCCCCCCCCCCCCGGCAAAAAAAGGCAACTGGACTTAAGAAGAAAGTCCACTTGCCCTTGGGGGGGGGGCTTTGGGATCCCACAGTTAATGTCTTCGGATTTCTCTGGGATATTTTTTTTGGGGGGGGGAGGGTAACTTCACATCTGGCTCACCAACACCCGCACACCTTCCCATAAACACTCGTGGTGGTGTTTATGTATCTAAATGTATACACGCATTTTCTGCCTGGAGGGGGTAGCTGAACTTTCCCACGCTTGCATATGCGCGCGCGTGTGTAAGTTTGCCCCCCCCCCTCCCAGCAGCCAATTGACAGCAAACCCTTTGAAACCGTCCGCCCGAAGCAACCGATCAGTCAAGTCGGCTGGCCGTCGCAGCACAGAACAGAAATGGTTAAAAATCGAGAAACAAAAACGCCTTTTCCCCGCTCTTCCCAAATTCCGAAGTATTTCGTAAAGGCGAGATTTTGGGGACAAAGGTCGTAAGCTGTCTCTCGATACACACACATACACACGCCTGCCTGCCTGCCTGCCTGCCTGCCTGCCTGCCTACCTGCCTACCTGCCTACCTACCTACCTACCTACCTACCTACCTACCTACCTACCTACCTACCTACCTACCTACCTACCTACCTACCTACCTATCTATCTATCTATCTATCTATCTATCTATCTATCTATCTATCTATCTATCTATCTATCTATGCCTGTTTCCCTGGCTTGGCCTGATTATCTCCAAATTAAGTTTCTAAGTCTCCAAATCAATTTTTTCCTAGGGTTGTTTTCTTCTTCTTCTAGTTCTTTTTTCCTCAGCCCCCTTATCTTTTTCAAAAGCCTTCATCGCCGCTTTTGCATTTCTCCCACCAAAATCTCGCCATCAAACGGACTTCTTCAACTCTCTTGTGTCGTAGATATTGAATGAAAGATCTCCCCAAACGAATCCCCAGAAACAGGTTTGGGCTTCTCCTTCGAAACAACAAACTCCAATTTCCAAATTACCTTGGGCCGCCCTTTCCGCCCCTCCCACATCGCTAAGCACGCGCCCCCTCCCCTCAAACGATCCAGCGATTCATTTCATTTCAATTCCCGCTTGCCCCCCCCCCCCGCCTTTTTTTTAAGGGAGGGGGAAATGAGGAAGCCGGAAGCCACCTCTCCTCTATTTCAAACGGTTCGTTCTCCTTTTGCCCCGACGGCCCCTTATCGCCCCTCCCCCTTTTTATTTCTAAAAGATGCCGCCTTGCCCCCCTATTGTTAGTGACAACCATATTTCGATTTCTAGCTTAGGAACTGAATTACAACTGAGCCAAAAGGAATGAGAGATAGTAAAAAAAATAAATGGAGAGGGATGAGGAGGAGGAGGGAGGGAGGAAAGAAGGAAGGAAGGAACTAATGGAAGGAAGGAAGGAAAGAACAAATTTACGGAAGGAAGGAAAACAATTGAAGGATGGAATGAAGGATGGACGGAAAAAATGAAGGAATGAAAACAAAAGAAGGAAGAAAGGAACAATTGAAAGAAAGAAGGAAGAATGGTAGGAAGGAACAAAGGAAGGAAGGAAGGATTTAAGGAAGGAAGGAAGGCTCTCTTATAAAGCAATGAGTGAAAAGTCCCTACTAGGGACTGTGAAACCTTTAAGATTGGGACCTTAAGGTGGCATCTTGGGTGCATCCATTCATCAGATTTAAGTAGCCTTAAATATGAGTCACAGCCTTCCAGCCATCACTGCTAGATCCATGCTCTGCTTTTCTGGGGTGGTTTCACCTTGCAATTCAGTGCACACATCCTGCCTGGTTTAGATCACCAAATAGCTAGCTTGGAAGTCACTTCTACTGAATTCAGCACTTGTATCAGGGTGTGTGTGTGTGTGTGTGTGTGTGTGTGCAAGGTTGGGTTGGATGATGGCTTTGGATTCAGCCAAAGGATGCTTATATTTGGCATGATTTAAGCAAATGTTTGGACCAGCCAACCTAATTGCAGCATTTTTAATAATTAAAAAGACCATTTGGTGGACGGAAGGTTGAGAGCATAGATAGATAGATAGATAGATAGATAGATAGATAGATAGATAGATAGATAGATAGATAGATAGATAGATAGATAGATAGATAGATAGATAGATAGATAGATAGATAGATAGATAGATAGATAGATAGATAGATAGATAGATAGATAGATAGTCTTTTGCAATTAGTGGCCCCCTTTCTCCACTCCCTAACTCCCAAATGTTAATGGTACGTTTGAAAACCTTTCCTTCTTCCCACCCTCCCTCCCTTCCTATCCCACCTTTTTGATTGTTGACTCGTCTAGCAACCCATATCAATAAACAATCCCCCTAACGGGGCGTCCTTTTCCCCCCTACCTGTCCTAACTGAAAGCCCTACCAATTGTGGAGCCAACTGGTAACAGGAAGTTGCAGCAGAGGCATGAAAGAGCCATATGTGGCTCCAGAGCCATGGGTTGCTGATTGCTGAGCCCTGCGGTAGGCACCCCCTTCCAGCTTTCTTTTTCCCTGGTGAACAGTTTGCTCCAAAGTCTTCCCTGTGGCTGAAGGTATTTCTGTGGAGTCCTCTGTGCTCTTTCTCTCTGCTTGGTTGCCAAGTTCTGGTGATGTTCCCCAATTGGGTCATAAAGCTTCTGCAGGCCAAAAGAAACCAACAATACCAAGCTCAAGGAGCACCAAAGACTCCCCAGTTCAATTCTGAGCTACAAATATCCCCTTCTAACGGAAAAAAGGTGTTTCGGCCCATCTCTTGATGGACTAGATTGGCACAAGGAGGGCCAACGGGTGTTGGAAGCCTGCTTTAATTTCCCAGCTTGTGACCCTCCATTTCTTAGAGTGCCAGAATTGTGGCTTTCGCTGCTCTGGGCTGGTGGCATCTGGCCAGCTGCTGCTGGAAACAGAACAAGAGAGGGGAACATGCATCTTAATTTGGGAAGGCTGCAACTTAAAGGAGTGGTGGTGGTGGGGATGTCAGAGTTAGCAAGGTTAATTTTGTCTTCCTTTTTCTCCTGTCTTTTGATTCCACTGCCAAGGACTCTCCATTCTGCACACGTGCAGTCTGCTTAGTGTTTAGCTTTGAGTTCACATTGGGGAGATAGTCCATCTTACATCTCTAAGTTACTAGAGATATTTGGACATCATAATTCGGGAACATCCAGTTTCTTAATACTCCTATCCACAGAATGGAAACATGGTTGCTGGGGATGATTAGTGCCTCGGAGAGAGTTTTTGAGTCCTGGCACTAATCCAGGCAGTTTTCTTGGCAAGGTGTTTCAGAAGAAGTTGCCCCTTGTTGTCTTTTTTAGGTCTGGGAAGACTGGCCCAAGACCTCCCAGCTGGCTTTGTGCCTAGGGCAAAAACTAGAACTAGTAAAGGGGGAATATTTATAGCTCAAGGTTGAAATGGGGGGGTTCTTCGTACTCTCTGAGCTGGGTTCGTTTCTTGCAGACATCTCATGACCCAACTAAGTAACATCTTCAGTGTCAAAAAGGAGTCCCTTCTACCATGTTATCTAGCTGGGTAATGAAACGTCTGCAAGAAAACCACCAAACTCAGAGACCACTAAGGTCCCGACAGTCCTCGTTTTCCTTGCCCTCCACTCCACAAAGCACCCTCCCTTCTAGCACTGATGATGTGACCTAGTTGGGTCATCAAACATCTGCAAGAAAACAACCAACCTCAGAGAGCACCAAGGACACAACAGTCCCCCTCCTCCTCCTTCTCCTCCTCCTCTTCTCCTCCTCCTCCACTTCGTCTCCTCTTCTTCTCCTCCTCTCCTCCTCTTCCTTTCATCCTCCTCCTCCTCTTCTCTTCCTCCACCACCTCCTCCTCGCAAACTCCTCTCTCTTCTAGCACTGATGAGGTTGCCTCTTAGGATCCTGAAACATCTTCAAGAAAACAACCAAGCTCAGAGAGCACCAAGTGTCCATCAAAATTAGAACTCACAGTCTCCCTTTCGATGTAGCTGAACCCCTCACTATTGTCAGCTGCTGGGAACTGCATCTCAACAACATCTGGATCATCAAATATGCCCCATGCCTGTGTTCAAATGCAGACTAATTTTCTACTGGCTGCTGAAATGCGTGTGCTTGTTACCTCTCTCGCTCTCTTATCTCTCTCCCCGCCACCCCTGCTTATTAATTTGAGCAGCAGCAAGATTATTACTTTGTAATATTGATCAGGTGGAAACTGATATTCTGACTCAACAGGCCCATCCACTGATTAAAAAGTTTTATTGTCAATTGATTCTCCAGCTTTTAACCAATGGATCAATCCATTTGGCTATGAAATTCTATCCTTTTCGCTGCCCGCTAGGAGAGTTAACTCAGGATATTTAATAAAGGTGGATTTCTCCTAACCACACAAAGGACAAAACGTATTTGCTAATGGAGGGGTGAGAGAGAGAGAGAAAAGGAGAATTTAAAACACATCCTCCAAATATGGCATTCATTATTTACTACAAAACTTTCAGTGTCGGAATGAAATGGATTTATAGGTATCTCCAGGTTAGTAACGTTATTTTTAAAAACTGTGTTTCAAATCTGTGATGAATGAAACACAGAGTAGAAGAACAAAAGGTGACACCTATTTGACTTGTTAACATAGAATGTATTGAAGAAAATATAAGAACTCGGAAATTAATTTTAAGAATGTCTGCCAACATAGATGAGAATATTAGAGAAGAGGAACAAGTTCCAATGGATAAAAGCAAAAAAAATATCTTGTTTTCTTTTCTGTACTTTTTGCTTGTTTTCTATTGTGATATATATAGAAGAATTGTTTTATTATAATCACGTGTGTGTGTGTGTGTGTGTTTTCGTAGATTTTATATATATAAGGGATGCGGTAGCTCAGTGGTTAAGATGCTGAATGTGTCGATCAGAAGGGCCAGCAGTTCAGCGGTTCAAATCCCTAGCGTTATGTAATGGAGTGAGCTCCCATTCCTTGTCCCAGCTTCTGCCAACCTAGCAGTTCGACAGTATGTAAAAATGCAAGTAGAAAATTGGTGGGAAGGTAGCAGCGTTCTGTGTGCCTTCGGCATTTAGTCATGCCAGCCACATGACCACAGAAATGTCTTCAGACAGCGCTGGCTCTTCGGCTTTGAAACAGAGATGAACACCACTCCCTAGAGTCAGGAATGATTAGCACATATGTGTGAGGGGAACCTTTACATACATACATACATACATACAGTGCATTAGCCTTTATCTGTACAACTGTAATTTTACAAAAGGATAGCACACAGTTACTTTGAAGGAAATTATACTTTCAGAGTTGTGATTTTAATCCCTCAGCAAGTAGGATTAAAAGTTTGCCCTTAATTTATCTATTTGCCCACTCGCGCTCAAGTATTTGAGATAAAAAATAGATTTTAGGAAAAGATAACAGAAGCAGAACATATTGACTGTGTGTTGAATAATCTGGACAAGGAAACATCTTTAGCAGCGTAAAAGTCACGGGGCCTTCCATTTCAGGCTGAAGTTGTAAGTACATGAATTGAAATCCGTGCCTTTCATCAAAGGCCACGATTCAATAAGGAGAAACCCTCATTGGAATTAAGAACATGCAATATTGAAACTTCATAAAAACAAACCTTGCAAAGGAATAAAATCAATGCATTTAACATTTCCTGACTGTTCGCCCTTTCCGATCTCTTCTACAACAGTAGGCATGTTGCAATTTTTATTCTTTGCCTGGTTTTTTCCAGCTTTGCTTCAGGACCTGTTCATTGTGAGGTGTGTGTGTGTGGGGGGGGGGGGAGAGAAATTCAATGCAGTAAATAAATAAATAAATAGAGATAAAATAATTCTGGGAAGTATCATCCAGAACAGCAGTCATTAACTGGTGGTTCGTGAACCACTGGTAGTTCTTGAGAAAATTTTGGTGGTCTGCAGAAAAATGATTTGCATTTTTTATATTGCACTAAATCAGGGGTCGCTGGGCCGGATACGAGCAATGAACATTTGTGTTGCTGCAGAAAGTCTTCCCCTTTGGGGTCTTTTTGTGTGGGTCTGGGGGGGGAGCAGAAATTCCGACTTGGGGGTCTGCTTCAGCCTCCTGGTGGGGGGCTTTGGGCAAAGGCTGGAGGGAAGAGCCGCTGGTGACGAAGAGCTGGAAGGCCTCATTCCAGTGGGGCTGCATCATGGCCAGGAACTGGCTGACCATCTCAGCCTGCTGAGCTTCCAGGTACCGGTATTTGGCCTTGCATTCCCGCAGGTCTTCCCTCTGCTTGGGAAGCCTATGCTCGTAGTCCTCAGTGAGGTGCTTCTGCCGAGCCTCCTTCTCGGTCAGATCCAATTTGAATGGAGCTGTTTTGCCAACTCTTTCTCATGATGGCTGCTTAGCTCCAACAACTACATTCTATTGGGGCCCAAAGGAGCTTGGGCGGGTAGGTGAGGGGTGGTGAGTAGAAGCTGGCGAGGCGCCCCTGAATGTGAGGTGGGTTGGGCTGAGAAAGAGTGACTGGCCGAGGTTGCAACAGTTGGCTTTCATAGATAAATCGGGACTAGAATTCTCACTCTTCTGGTGTTTGGCTCAAGGCACTCAACTGCCTTCCATGCAGAAAGCAGGACTAGAATTCTCAGTCTCCTAGTGATTGGCCCAAAGTCACCCAGCCAGCTTTCACAGCCAAATGAGGTGTATTGATTTCTGCTAATGAGACGTATCACCAAGTCAGCCTCTGCATCTTTCCTTCGAAGTTAAATGTCACAGGTCCCAGTTTCCTGCCCTCTTTGCTTTCAAATAAAGATCTGGGATTAGATCTGGGATATCTTCTCCAGAAGAATCCAGCATGCAAGTGGGACACAGTTTGCTTTCTTTCTCCTTCTCCTTCTCTCCCTCTTCCTCATCTCCCTCTCCCCCTCTGTCCTTCTCTCCCTCTCTGACCATCATCTTCTTCTCCTTCCCTCTTCAATCTCCCTCTCCTTCCTCTTCCTCTCCTTCCCCCTCCTCCCCCTCTCCCTCTCTCTGTCCCTCATCTCCTTCTACTTCAGTCTCAATCTACTTCTCCTCCCACTCCCACTCCCCCCCCCCTCTCTCTGCTTCTCTCATGCCAAAACAGATCCAGAATAGAATTGAGTAGAAGAGGGAGTGAGTGAAGGTCTAAAATCACCCGAATCTTGGAACCGGTAAGGCCACAGCTGAAAGGACATCATCTGCATTCTGTTCCAGGGTTTTCTTCCCAATGTAATTGGTCCATGTTTAATTCCTCAAAGGTTTTGTTCACAATCTTTCCCCCCCTCCCCGCCTCTGTGCTTTTACAATACAATGCAATGCAATAGCAGAGTTGGAAGGGACCTTGGAGGTCTTCTAGTCCAACCCCCTGCGTGGGCAGGAACCTTATACCATTTCAGACAAATGGCTATCTAACATCTTCTTAAAGACTTCCAGGGTTGGGGCATTCACAACTTCTGGAGGCAAGCTGTTCCAGAGGTTAATTGTTCTAACTGTCAGGAAATTTCATGTTCCAGTTATTATTTCTAGATTTTGTATGTAGCGTACATCAATAATACAATAATACAATACAATAGCAGAGTTGGAAGGGACCTTGTAGGTCTTCTAGTCCAACCCCCTGCGTGGGCAGGAACCTTTGTTGGGGAGGGGGTGAAGATATCTAATATGGCAGCCCCACCAGAGATACGGTGATATCTCCCGCTACATCTTCTCCTTATGGAGGATTGGATAACAGATCGGATTCCAAGCTGGGAGGAGGGAAAAGCAGAAGAGGAAAGCCGAACCTTTTCTTAGCTGCCCTGGTCCTTCTGGTCAAGACAATGGGAGAGAGTAATAGAAAGCTGAGCTGATGGAAGGGCTTGTTTTAAAGCTGTGGCATCCAACCACGGCATTTTAAAGACTTTTGGACTTCAATTCCCAGAATTCCTCAACTGTGCTGGGCTGGGGAATTCTGGGAGTTTAATTCCAGAAACCCCAACCACTCTGGATGTCCCCATGTCTTCATTGTGGGGGGTGGAAGAGCCATGTGTTCTCCAGGCTGCGAAGCCTCTGCCCTAGACTAGAACCAGCCATTGAATGATGAATGGGAATTTGAGATAGCTTACAGTTCAAGACCCCAAAGCTACAATTCATTATTAGAAAAAAGGCTATTTTCAAGATTTCATTACCTAGAGTAATAATGGACCAGAATCAAATTGGAGGCGCATAAACCTTCATGCAGAGACAAACAAGGGTGCCCTTCCCTGTCAAAGTCATTCATTATCATCTCCTTTTACTAGTGGTACCCCTGAACCTACTATAACTATAAATCTGCATTTTTCTCATATCCCACAGAAGGACGATAACTCTTCTGCTCCTTGGAAACAATAGGAAAAATTCAGAAAAACTCCAAGCTCAAGGTGTTACATGCTTTCAAACTGCTAGGCTGGCAGAAGCTAGGACAAGTAATGGGAGCTCACTCTGTTACGTGGCGCTAGGGATTCGAACCGCTGAACTGCCGAGCTTTCTGATTGACAAGCTCAGTCATGTATTAGCCTTCAAGCTAGCTTAACTTCACTTGTTACTGCTGATACTTTGAATCCTGATTTGATTCACATACTAAGCCAGGTTCCTCAAATAAGCCAAAGCTGGGTGGTCTCCCATATTCCATTTATGCCACAAAGCACAATTTATAAACAGAGATGGTTGGGTTCACACAACTTTCTAAGCCAAAACCAAAAATATTCAGGTTTAGAAAAAAATGTGTGAACCAGACATTGGGTTTGGATCGCAATTAAGTCTTTGTTCCTGCTGTAATCAATGGTCATTGGTGGATTTCTAATCAATGGGAGTTCAACTAAGTTGTCTTTCAACCCCTAAGGGAAGGATATGGGTGGAGCCTCGGTATAAGTTCCTTATAAAAA
Source organism: Rhabdophis nuchalis (assembly GCA_039707465.1). Lineage (NCBI taxonomy): Eukaryota > Metazoa > Chordata > Lepidosauria > Squamata > Natricidae > Rhabdophis > Rhabdophis nuchalis. The sequence goes on from CM077658.1 coordinate 19,327,808, forward strand.
ATTGTCCACTAGAAAAAAAAAAAGATTAGGTAAAGAATAGCAGTACCATGCCCATATTCCTTTTAAAAATGGTTATGACTCCAAAATTACCCTTGGCTTTTGCAAAACAAAAAACCAAAAGGTCATTTGTAAATGTCCAGTTATTTCTTGTTTTGCAAAGTACAAGGGGTGTCCTTTATGTAAAACGAGAAATGGACGATAATAACCACGTTGAGTGTCGTCAGATTTGCTATTTCTAGAATATTTTCCTATGTTTTAAAAAAAACAAAACCCTCGTTTCTCTCTTTAGTTTAATTAGAGGTTCAAAAGATTACACATTACGCTGGATATCAGTGAAGGCATCTTGAAATATTATCGGAGAAAGAACAGCCAAGCTGGGAGAAACAACATATAAAATAACACGTAAAAAGAGAGATTAAAATGAGACGGTTTTGTGCCTGTGTTCTTCCCTTAGACCTGTGCATAAAAATAGAAGATACTTATTTCAAAATATGTATTAAAATAACAATATATACATTTTAAAATAGCAATATGCCTTGTATGCATGTATGTACATATGTAAGCATAGTTAGATGTAGATAATTAGATATATAGATATATATAGATACTGTATATAGCTATGTAGATATGTAGATATAGTTTAGCCATTAGATATAGATGAGGAAGGGTGGGAGGGAGGGATGAGAAAGAAAGGAGGAAAAGAGAACAAAGAAAGGAAAGAAAGAGAGAGAGAGAGGAGGGAGGTAGAAAGGAAGAAGAGAAAGAAAGTAGAAATAAAATAAAAGAGAGGGAGTGTGAAGGAGAAATAGGGAGGGAGGGAGGGAGGGAGGAGAAAGAAGGGAGGAAAAGGAAGAGAGAGAGAGAGAGAAAAGAGGAGAAGGAAGGAAGGAAGAGAAGAAAGAAAGCAGAAAGAAAATAAAAGAGAAGGAGTGGGAAGGAGAAAGAGGAAGGAAGGAAGGAAGGAAGGAAGGAAGGAAGGAAGGGAAAGAAAGAAATCCTGATATTGAGGAGAGCAGTTTGAATGCTGAAGACATTCACCTGGAGAGAGGCTGACACTACCTCAAAGAAACAGCCCATCTAATCAATCATATTCAGGGAAACAAATATTCTCAGCTGTGTGGAGAGAGCTGGAGGGGATACATAAACGCCTACATGTCAAGAAGACAAAGAGCAAATGGAAAAGTTCTACAGGGGCTGCCAGTTCATTGTGGAGAGCGAACCCTTTGATGCCTCCCCATATGCCAGGTATTTCCTTGAATTTGCTGAAGTTATCAAATGAAACTTTTTCCCAAGAAGCAGGTGGAGACTGAAGAAGCTTGCAAGATGGAAGAGCTTGGGGATGGCCTGATGGTTGACAGATGCAATAAAATATATCAAACAGAACAGAAGAGAATAACTGCATTCAAAGGGACCATAGAGGCCTTCTAGTCCAACCCCCTGCTCAAGCAGGAGACCCCGTCCCATTCCAGGCAAATGATTCTCCAATCTCTTCTTAACAACCTCCAGTGTTGGAGCGCCCTCAACTTCTGGGCCAAGCCAGTCCTCCTGGTTCATTGTTTAATTAATGATGATTTAATTAACCATTGTTTAATTAAAACCAATGAGGGTTTGTTCAGCTATGGTTTACCAAGCAAGCCACAATGGCCTGGCTTTCACAGGATGCAAAACCATGATTAATGGTTTAGTTATTGTCGTCAGTGCATTCTGAAACACTGACGGCGTTTCCTCGAATGGTGGCGAAATGTTTGCAATCAATTTGGCGAGCTCGGAGCTCAAACCAACAGTCCCATCCTCTTTAATTTAATTGTTCAGAACAAGCCTGGAGTTTTGGAAATTTATCCCAGCAACAACTGGTAGAGAGGCTGGAAAAACGGAAAACGGAAGGAAAGGCCTGGGATTGCTCATCACCACAAAGGAACCCAACAGCCAAGTGCGATGAGCTAATGCTAGCCGTGAACTCAGGAAACCAAGTTTAGAAGGAGGATAACTTCAACCACGTCTTTCCTGGAATCTGAGAGATTACTGATAGCCGGGTGGAATCGCCTGGTGAAAGGAAGGGAGAAGGGGGTGATGGGTGTGGGAAGAAGGGAAAATCCATTGGGGGGGTGGGAGAAAATGTGATAGGATGCTTAGCCAGGCTAAGGATAAAAGGTTACGTGAAAACCTGACTATGTTTCAGAATGGTCACGCAATCGGCAACTCCAAATCTCAATCAACAAATGCAACGAAAACCAGAACACCAAATACAAGCTGGGCAGATACGACCTCGTAGACGACCCTCACTCTGTCAAGGACCTAGGAGCACTCATCTCAAATGATCTAAGCCCCAGTGCTCACTGTAACAGCGTTGCCCAAAAGGCATTAAGAGTTGTTAACCTGATTTTGTGAAGCTTCTTCTCCGATAACATTGTATTGCAAACTAGGGCATACAAAGCCTTTGCCAGACCAATCCTCGAATACAGCTCGTCTGCCTGGAATCCACCCTGAATATCAGACATTAATACGATCAAGCAGGTCCAGAGGTATTTCATGAGAAGAGTCCTCCACTCCTCTGCTCACAATAGAGTCCCTTATGCCACCAGGCGTGGGCAAAACGCCCTCTCTCAGCGAACCAGTAGTAAACTAGTTAGAAACTCACCATTGGACACGACATCGCAACTAACAACAACAATGGAAGAAAGATGTGTCACACCCCCCCCAAAATGAGACCTTTGAGTTTACAAGCCAGGACTGCACAGAAGCGGGGAGGAGAGTAAACCAACATTTGGAAGAAAAATTGGGCGTAACCGTTCAGGGCCGTGACGACGGAAGCTTATTTCCCTCTTTCATCCTTTGTGGCTGTGCTCTGCCTCTTCCTTCCCCTCCCAAACCCTTGATTTTTACTTGCGAGGAGCTGGGATGCATTTGTCAACTTGAGGGAGGTGATTTCAGGGCTCGGATGCCAGGAAACCTTTCCCAGCGATCAAAACACAGCTGCACACAGCCTCTCCTGATCGGTTAATAGGTGCCACGGCTCAGGGGTACGCCCGCTTTTACCTGCGCAAATAGATATAATTAGTATAACAGATATCATATCTCTATGCAAATCCCGGTGGGCCTGGATGACTTGCGAGAGAAAGCAAAGGTTTCATTTGCCAAATTGAAGCCGGGCTGCTCCTCCTCTCCCCTCCTTAAAAACCTACCGTATCCTTGCGGAATCGGTCTCTTGTCAAAACTCTCCTCACCTTTTAAGTATGTTTACTGTTACATTTGTCAGCTCCTAAATGGGCGTCTTTAAAACATATTCTGTGATCAGGAATATTTGGGAAGGGTTTTTTTATAAAGAAGCTGGAGAGTATATCTATCTATCTATCTATCTATCTATCTATCTATCTATCTATCTATCTATCTATCTATCTATCTATCTATCTATCTATCTATCTATCTATCTATCTATCTATCTATCTATCTATCTATCTATCTATCTATCTACCTACCTACCTACCTACCTACCTACCTACCTACCTACCTACCTACCTATACACCTACACACACATATACACACATTCAACCAAAGCATAGTGTTTTTTCCATAAAGGAAACTTTTTGAATGCAGGATTTCAAGCACAGAATTCTTAGCAGCTAGACTTGTCCAAATTAACTGTTGGAAAATGCCTGAGGTAAATATTAGTGTAAAGTGTTTTTAAGGTTTTAAGATCTTAAACTTTTAGCGCAGGTAAATTATTTAATTCTATTTTAAATATTGTATTGTTGTATTTATATATGTTTTTAAAGTCCTGTGCACCGCCCCGAGTCCCTTCGGGGAGAGGGTGCAGTCTACAAATCAAATGAATTGAATATTCATAAAGTACCAACCTAGATGGCTGGCATGGTACCAAATTCTGTAATGATCTGACAGAAAAATAGAGTTGGAAGGGATCTCGGAGGATTTCTAGTCCAACCCGCTGTTCGGGCAGGAAACCCTACACCTCTTTAGACAAACGGTTATCTAATTTCTTCTTTAAAATCTCCAATGTTGCAGCACAACCACAAATCAAAATTCAAATTCAAATTTATTTGATTTATAAACCGCCCCCTCTCCCCAAAGGGACTCGGGGCGGTGTACAGGAAAAATTAAAAAACCATATAAAACATACAATATATACAAAGTTAAAAATGAATTAAATTAAACCTGTACTAAAATTTAAAAAACATTTAAAATACAACCCACCTAAGCTAAAATTCCCTAAAGTCTAATATCCATATACGTATCCATAACTTCTGGAGGCAAGTTCTTCCACTGATTAATTGTTCTCACTGTCAGGAAATTTCAGCATATTATCCACAACAATCTGGGTCCTTATTTCACCAACCTTGGAAGCATGGAAGGATAAGTCAACCTTGAGCTGGTCAGGATCGAACTGCTAGCTGTCTGCAGCAATTAGCCTGCAATGCTGATTCTAACCACTGTGTCACCATGACTCTTCAAATAGGAACTCCTTTCATGATGCCAGGCTCCAAACGAACCAAGAAAGACACATTGTGATTGTTCTAAGCAGATTTATTTATTGTTCCTCACCTATAGACAGAGTCTTGCCAAACTAAAGCATGTTACCATCCCCGTAAAGCATATACTTTGGGGACTGTTAGAGAGGAACTGTCTTCACTCTCTTTCACTGAAAGAGGTAACATCTTCAGATGCTACCTTCAGATGTTCCAACCAAACTGAAGGTCTAAGGAAATTCTTAGTCATTCAGGTCATGGTTGTCCCAAAGGTGATTTTTCAAGAGGCAAATAGACTTTCTTGTTTTTCTTTGAAGATGTTTCGCTTCTCATCCAAGAAGCTTCTTCAGCTCTGACTGGATGGATGGGGAATAGGAGGGTTTATATTCCTTGCAGACAGGTGGTCATTTGCATTCTTTTAGAGAGTCGTTGAGGCCATTTGGAGGTTTACCTGCAGGGGTCACATTGTTTTAGAGATGACTAGCTGTCTACAAATGACCAGTCGTTTGCAAGGAGTATAAATCCTCCCATTCCCAATCATCCAGTCAGAGCTGAAGAAGCTTCTTGGATGAGAAGCAAAACTTCTTTTAAAAAAAACCCAGAAAGTCTAGTTGCCACTTGAAAAAGCACCTTAGGGACATCCAACACTGAAGTTCAGGAGAGCTTTTGTCAACCAGCTCTGCTGGTGATGTGAATGAAGACCCATCACTCTTTCAGATGAGTAGAAAGCTCACGTAGATGCCACAAAATCGTCCATGCAAAATCTAGCTGGTGCGATGGTTTCCCTGACTGCTTCTGATCTTATCTCTTTTGATTGCAGAAATGAAGAACTTACCCACAAACAAATCGGCAGACAAAAGGCTGTGACTCCGTTTCTCTCATGTTCCACAGCTGTCCAGATGTGATATGAAATGACTTTCAAAAACAAGCTTTACTATAATTAACGACGGAATGAAATGGGCAGGGTGGCCCTTCAGATGGCTTGATAATTCCCCGAGTTTTCTTGTAAAAAGCCTGAAATCACAAACCCTAGGGAATCAAATCTTGCTTCACGGTAAACAAGTAACTAAATAAAAATTAGTTGAGAACTTTGCCGCACTTTAAAAACGTTTAATCGTAGCCCGAGGGGTAGAGCAGACATTATATCTAAAGTTACTTTTTATTGGGTTGCTTGTCTGGAGAGAAAAAATATAAATTTTCAAACTGTAATTAGTTTGGATTTTGTTTTTGTTTTGGAAGATGAGATAGCAAGCTCAGAGTTTATTTTTCAGAAATGAAGCAAAGCAAAGGGTGAGGTATGCTGTTACCAAAGATAGGAAGACAGAGAGAAACAAAGTTTTACGATGGAAGAAATATCTATGTTGGGCAGCAAAATTGAAGATCTATGCTATACCTAAATTAGGAGACCACACTTGGAATACTGCATCCAGTTTTGGCCACCACATTAAAAAAAGATGTTTAGAAAAAGTGCAGAGAAGAGCAACTAAGAGGATTAAAGGCCTGGAGACTAAAACATATAAAGAACGGTTGCAGGATTTGAGTTTGGCTAGTCTAGAGAAAAGAAGGACATGATAGTAGTATTCCAGTATTTGAGGGTGACTAACTGGAGTTGGATGTTGTATTCTAAGTATGTTTACATTGTTTTGTGTAAATCCATAAAACGGAGTCATTGGGGTAGTCAAGGCTGTTGTCTGAATCTAGCCAATGTGTGATGGACAACATTGGGGGTGTTTTTCTCTTTTGGGGCAAACTGTGAGAAAAACCACCTTTCTGTTTTTGAAGGGGGAAAACCTATGAAGCTAAGGAAGCTTGTTCCCTTTTGTTCTGTGGAGCAGTTTTCCATTGTTTCACCTACTAAGTGTAAGTAAACCAAAAAGCTAACACAAAACAAGTATTAAGGTAAAGGTAAAGGTTCCTCTCGTACATATGTGTTAGTGATTCCCAACTCTAGGGGGCAATGCTCATCTCTCTTTCAAAGCCAAAGAGCCAGTGCTGTCTGAAGACATCTCTGTGGTCATGTGGCTGGCATGACTCAATGCCGAAGGAGCACGGAACACTTTTACCTTCCCACCAAAGATGGTTCCTATTTTTCTACTTGCATTTATACATGCTATCAAACTTCTAGGTTGGCGAAGCTGGGACAAGTAATGGGAGCTCACTCTATTACGTGGTGCTAGGGTTTCAAACCACTGAACTGTGGACCTTCTGATTGATTAGCTCAATGTCTTAGCCACTGAACCACTGTGACTGAAACAATATTAAAGATTGGCAAAACATGGATAAGTAGTATAGAAGCATATCGAAAAACCCAATGTGACCTTTGTTTTTAATCTACCCGCTGTCCTAAATCAACAGGGTTTTAACAAGCGGCCACCATCTTGCGGTGTTTCCTGAGGAGGTGGTTGATCCTGACCACGTCCTGCTCTTCGAGTAATTACAAAACAATGCCAACTTTCTTCTTCAAAAGCGAAACCAGAACGGCATGGGTCTTTCATGCCACAAGTTCATGGCCTCTGATTCAGATGTGGAAATGTGTACTTCTGCATTTGGTTTCCTGCAGACGTTTGATCCAGACGGCGAAGAACGAAACTGGCTCATTCCAAGGCCCTCCTGAAATAGCCCAATGCTTATAGGCAAGAATCTAATTTGGTTACATCATATTGGCTCGGGTTTCCCTCCCCCCCTTTCTCAAAGCAGCAAATGGCATCTAGACTGACCACCCTTGAATTATAATCATTTGTTTAGCAACTGTCTGAAGATACAATAGCATTGAAAGAAGTGACTTGCAAGCAGACCTCACACTTATGGCCCCAGCAGCATCCCAGCGACCACAAGATCAAAATTCAGTTGCTTGGCAACTGGTATATATTTCTGATGGTTGCAATATCCCAGGGTCATGTGATTGCCATTTGCAACTTTTCAATTGGCGTCTGAGAGGTAAAGGCAATAGGGCAAAGCAGATTTGCTTACCAGCCTTGCTGTCAGTGTTCCAAGTAATGCACCCATGGAAAACAGAACTCCGAGGCTGGTAGATTCCTCAAGGAATGATTTATTGGATCTATCATATTGGCACAATTGATGGAAACCGACTCTGAGAGTTCCCGTGGTTTTCACCAGATTAAAAAGTAAAAATTTCCTCTTCCTCAAGCCATCAGTCACATGGTCCAATAGAGGTGCTGGCTGGTTGCTTGGTTACTCCGCTCCTCCTCTCCCCAGCCACCTGTTCGAAAGTCCTTGGTTCCCACAAGAACTTTCCCACAAGAGTTTGTTTTAACTACAACCTCCCAGATATCTATCTCCCTCCTCCCTGCCCCTTCTTCTTCCTTCAAAGATGGCCTCAGCCAGATTCACTTCAAGGTTGCCAGTCAGACCCTCTTAACTGATGAGAAGCTTCTGAAAAAGACAAGAAACCACATAGAGGTTACTCAGCACTCAAATTAACCACTGTTTCCTCCTCACTGGAGGTCCCTTTGTTTTTGAGGGTATTTCTTGTGGAACCGTTTGACCAGATCTCAGATCTTTACTCAAGTAAACATGCTATACATTTAGATTTAGATTTATTAAATTTTTAGACCGCCCTTCTCCCTTGCGGGACCCTTGCTTGATTCGCTTAATCACAGTGGCCAAAAGGCAGTAAAATTGGATGCAGTTCACTTATCAACCATCTTGTTTAGCAACATAATTTATGGTCCCAACTGTGTTTGTAAGTCGAGGGCTGTATGCAGTGGTGGGATTCAGCCAGTTCGCACCTATTCGGGAGAACCGGTTGTTAACTAACTTTCTAAGCAGTTTGGAAAACCAGTTGTTGGAAGAAATCTCATTTTGTTTATTCCACTTTACAGGGCTAATCCTGTAAGGAAGGCAGGAAGGAAACATTCTGGTGTTGTTTCTAGCCTCATCTTTATTGCCCTGCTAGCAGAAACTGCCTCTCTGATTAACCCTTATTGCATTGTAACAGCTAAGGCGAAGCGGCTATCGATGTGCGTGACGTTGAGTTGGCCACGCCCACCCAGTCACATGACCACCGAGCCCCACCTACCCAGCTGGTCATTAGGGCAGAGAGCCGGTTGTTAAATTATTTGAATCCCACCACTGGCTGTATGCATGTAGCTGATTCATTCATGCAAACCCTGATTTCTGGAGATTCTACAGGGCGGTTTTAAATTTACAAGAAACGTGGGCCCAACTTCCAAAACTTTTTCCCCCCATCATTGGGCAATTTATTTTCCCCTTGTTGATTTTCATATACAATTGCATCTTCAGCAAAAAAAACCTCTTGCCATGTATCGCAATGCTTGATCGAAGCTCGTACATCTCTCTCTCTCTCTCTCTCTCTCTCACACACACACACACACAAAACCAGGATTCCGAGATTCATTAAATCTAATTTATTGCATGTGTAATTAGGCACCTCTTAGCTGAACTCAGTTCTCCAGAGATAATAATACTTGGAATGTATATGCATGTCTTTCATCTTCAAAGTGCTTTACAAACATTAGCTAATTAACAACATAATGAGACATGAAAGGCCAGTGTAGTTACCCACCAGGCTGTCTAACCCTTGTATAATTCAGAATTTGATGTTTGGAAATGTAGTAAGGACATCCATTGTGGGGTTTTTACAGGGTCCTTTCCCCCCCCCCCATTTTAAGCCAAAAGAGAAAAGAAAAGAAAATGCTTACTGTTCGAATGTAACTAATTCATCACAAGTGGCTGGGAACCGGGGAACGTCTATTTCTGATTCCATTGGAGGAGAAGACCTTTGAAAGCGTTTGAAAGAGCAGATTTGATCTCAATAGTTTGGGGAGAAGGCTGACTCTGTCCAGTGATATTTCGGTGTCTTTCATGGATTCAGGATGTCTATTCAGAGCTACCTTGGTGCTCTCTGAGCTTGGTTATTTTATTATTTATTTATCATATTTATATCCCGCACCCATCTCCCACAGAGGGACCTGGGGCGGTTGTTTTCTTGCAGGCGTTCCCTTTGGATCGCATGGCCATGGGGGTGCTACTATGATTGCAAGTGCGAAAAATGGTCACGAGTCACTCAAGTAATCTTGTAAGTCCAGAGCAGTGGAGAAATTCATTTTTTTTTACTACTGGTTCTGTGGGCGTGGCTTGGTGGGTGTGACAGGGGAAGGATCCTGCAAAATCCCCATTCCCACCCCATTCCTGGGGCCAGCCAGAGGTGGTATTTGCCGGTTCTCCGAACTACTCAAAACTTCCATTACCAGTTCTCCAGAACCTGTCAGAACCTGCTGAATTTCACCCCTGGTCCAGAGGTGGTATTCAGCCAGTTCTGACCAGTTCTGGAAAACCTGTAGCCAAAATTTTGAGTAATTCAGAGAACCGGCAATTATTGCCTCTGGCTAGCTCTGGCCCCATCTATTTGCTATCTCCTGAGTCCTAGCTAATCAGCTGGGTCTTTTTCTATTGCCCTGCACAGGAGAATGGAAAGCAGGTTAGTGGGATGGGAAGGGAATGGGGATTTTGCAATATCCTTCCCCTGCCATGCTCACCAAGTCATGCTCATGCATCTCCCCGGCCATGCGATCCAAATTCAGTTGCTTGGCCACTGGTTCATATTTATGACATTTGTAGTGCCTTTTGGTTATGTGATTCCTCCTTTTCTGACCTCCTGACAAATAAAGTAAATGAGGATTCACTTAACAACTGTGTTACTAACTTAACAACTGCAGCAGGTTCACTTAATAACTGTGGCAAGAAAGGTCATAAAATGGGGAAAAATTCACTGAACAAATGTTTCACTTAGCAGCAGAAATTTTGGGCTCAATTGTGGTCGTATGTCAAGCAGTACCTGTATGATTTAAAACCTCTCTTGTTAGTTACTCTGATAATTAATTCATCTCTAAGCAGTTTTTTTTTAAAAGGACATGGTTTGAACTTGTTCTGATTTTGCTTGGAGCAGAATAAATATTATTGGCATAAAATTTGAATTTGCTTGCTTTTTCTTCTACATGAGCCACATACAAGAAGTCCAGAAATAGCAGTTGTGTCTAACGAGACATGTAAATTGAATTATAGGAAGGATTTTAATGTCTTATGCTAATTTCGCAACTGTTCTTGCCCCATTCTACTGTTCATTTCCCTTTTTATGAAAACTTAAAAGTAGCCTTTGAATGAAAAGTTTTGTTTTGTTTTGTTTCTTTAAGAAACATTGCTATTACTCACCCGGAATCTGTGCAGCTTTTCCAAGTTGAAAATGGAGAAGGACGGGGACTTGTGTAAATATTTTAGGAAATGTCGCCAAATGGTTATGATTTAGAGAATCTTCTCGCAACCAGAGCTACAATTTATGCAATGCGTGACTAAGTCTAACTAAATCATGGGATATTATCATTTATACGATCTTCAGGTTTTGTTCAGGAATGGTGGTGACCATGACTTTTTTTGCAAAACTCTAACGTTGCCTCTGCTGACTCAGTGCCTTCCAAATTGCTGAACTACAATTCCTGTGTGGGCAGGGGATGGTGGGATTTGCAGTTCAGGAGATCTAGGAGGAAGGAGGCAAAGAGAAGGTTCTTTTAGGGCAAGAACTAAGAAGAAATTTCCTGACATTTAGAACAATTAATCATTGGAACAACTTGCTTTCAGAAGTTGTGGGAGCACTCATGCTGGAGTGCTCCAACATTGGAGGTTTTTAAGAAGAGACTGGACAACCAATTGCCTAGAATAGTATAGGGTCTCCTGCTTGAGCAGAGGGTGGGACTAGAAGACCTCCAAGCTCCTTTCCAGCTCTGTTATTCTGTTATCCTCTACAAAAGTGAAATATTGTAGAAAGCGCAGGGAAGAAGATCAGTGGCTTTTAAAATCTTATTTGCAATGTTCCACTGATGGAATTATATATACGGATATGGACGTGGTCCGGCTTGAATTAGAATTTTTATAGATTTCAGAGAAACCCAACCACACTGGGGACCTCTTATGATACTTAAAAGAAAGATAGGAGATGAGAACCTTTTGTGGCTGCTGCAGATATATTGGTGGTGAATAATGAAAATCGGGGTGAGATGGAGTCTCCCGTGGAGAAGAAATCTGCTTGTCATCCAAGTAGGAAATGGTTTATGTCTGAGTAATAATGCGGTTTATGGTTTTTCTTGTAATGCATTGTCCAAAGTTTAATCTCCCATCATTTATCAACGTTTTCTATTGTGTTGTACTAATGGATCTCTTTAGCACAAGCAATGGAAAAGGCTGCAATTCAAGCAAAAGTAACAGAACTGCCATTTATCTTTCTTCGGTGCCTTTGGAAGAATGCTGAGAAACCACAAAACCTTAGCAAGGATAGCAAAGATCAAAAGTCACCCACAGGGATATCTCATTCGAATCAGAACCTCTCTTAAGAAAGCACATCAAAACTTTCCTTTATTGGCTTCCTTTATTTGGGGGAGGGGGTAGACGGATGGTCCCTGAGGATTTTACTGCACTAATCATTGCCAACCATAGGGGGCGCTGCTCATCTCCGTTTCAAGGACACTGAGTCAGCGCTGTGTCTGAAAACATTTCCATGGTCATATGGCCAGCATGACGTCACAGACCGTTGTTACCTTCCCACAGAAGTGGTACCTATTTATCTACTTGCATTTGCATGCTTTTGTACTGCTAGATGGGCAGGAGCTGGAGCAAGGAACGGAAGCTCATCCCATCATGCAGTGCTTGGGTCTCGAACCCTTTCCAGCTGACAAGCTCATCTCAGCCATCGCATCCTCTTGTAGGTATCATAATATGAAGGAATGACCTTGGGAGAATGGGTGAAGAAATGCTACTAATGGGCCATTGAGGTAAAAGACTACCTAGCCCAACGATTGAGGTAGGCCAGGCAGTCTTTGCATGGTGCCCTGTTGCATGGCGCACAGGTCTTAAACCTGCGCTGGCAATTTTCTAGCCGACAAGCCGTGTTTTAGCCACCCTAGAAAGATGGTAGGTGTGGTAAAAGTAGCTTGAGCTTTTGAAAACTGCCCTTTCAAAATAGACAAGGGACGTCAAACTCAATCTGTTTCAATCTGGTTCACGGGATTGCCCTGGAAACAGCAAAAGTCCGGCCTGTGGTGCGTCTGCCAGTGAAAATGGCACTGGGGGAGCGTGGGCGGCAAGAGATTAAGGAAGGAAAAATAAGGCAAGATGGAAAGTAAGAATAAAGGAGAATGAAGGAGGGAGGGAGGGAGGGAGGGAGGGAAGGAAGGAAGGAAGGAAGGAAGGAAGGAAGGAAGGAAGGAAGGAAGATTATAATGAGAGGGAAGGAGGTCTGAGAGAAGTCCTGGCCATGCTCACCCATGTTCTGTTTTGAAAAATGTTCCATCCAGGGTCCTATTCCGTTCGATTCCATTCTGTTCCGTTCCATTCCTACTCTACTCTACTCTACTCTACTCTACTCTACTCTACTCTACTCTACTCTACTCTACTCTACTCTACTCTACTCTACTCTACTCATTTATTATTCTGTTCTATTCTACTCTACTCTCTTCTCCACTCCACTCCAAATTTAGTATTACAACTCACGGACTCCTTACAGTTTCTTATATCAGTATCTTCATCATGACACCAAACTGGCTCTCAGTGGCCACAGAAATGCTCCGAATCAGAAACATGAAGGCCAAAAGCCAAATTAGAGAAGCAAGCCAGGAATGGGACTTAAGAAATAAGTTGACAACACATTCAAACCAGGCCACGTTTGGTAAAAAAAAAAAAAAAGCTTTCATTAATCTAGTCTGGAAGAGCCAGCTGCCATGTTGAATCCAAAATATACGACTATCTCCTTTCCCAGGAAGGTTCTTGAAATAGCAGCACAGGAGAAGTTAATATAAATATTAATGCATGATTGTTTATCATGTATGAAGTTAAACCATAACTGCTCTCTGTTTGCTGAGAATATCTTTCCCGAGGGACATTTTTTTCCCCTCAGGCCTCTCTTGTTGATGACTGTCAGCCCATAAAATATTTGTTTCAAACACACAAAGCTCTTACTGGGCAGTGAATATATTCATATAATATATTAAGTGTATTTGTTAACCGAACCAGACCATCACAGGTGAAGAATATATAGTTACCATAAAATGCAATATATGCCCATCCCTTTATCTAAATTTATCTAAATTCCTGGCAATTCTTGCTGGCTAAATTCTTGCTCACTTTCAAAATCAAATAAATCCAAAATATAAATGAGATAAATATATAAGAAGATAAATATAGAGTCTATACACACGCATAAATAAACAATTTTAGAAACAATTTCGGGGAAAGCTCAGTGAAAGAAATCTTAAGAAAGCGCTCAACTACTCAAAATTAAACACAGTTTAGTCTTCATTTATTTCAAATCTTTCTTTCAAAAATTGTCACTCCAGTCTAGAATTAAATTCTGTACTATATTTTTGTTTTTTAAAAAATAGCATATAATAACTGGAAGAAAAAAATGAAAAAGAAGCAACTTTAGGCTCTTTTACTGTACAGGAGATGATTATTAAGATAAATACTATGTAAAAGAATCTGGAGTTAATTATATTCCATATAATCAGACATGGGTTGACTTGTAATTTATTGCTCCCTAATTTGCATTTATTATCAAAGATAATCCATTTTCAGGAAGTGCAAAATAACATGATGTAAGCAATGATCAAGAAGGCATGCTTTTAGCCAACTTCAAAACTATGTTCCAGTCTTTTCAAAAACAATTATATACAATTTCAGGAAATAACACACCAAAGACAGTCAGGCAACTTGTAATTGAGAGGTGGAGGAGGGGAGGAGGAGGAGGAGGAGGAAGAGGAGGAGGAGGAGGAAGGAGAAGGAGGAGGAGGAGGGAGGGAGGGAGGAGGAGGAGGAGGAAGAGAAGGATGAAGGAGAAGGAGAAGGAGAAGGAGGAGGAGGAGGGAGGGAGGAGGAAGAGGAGGAGAAGGAGGAGGAGGAGGAAGAGGAGAAGGAGGAGGAGGGAGGAGGAGGAAGAAGAGGAGGAGGAGGAAGAAGAAGGAGAAGGAGGAGGAGGAGGGAGGAGGAGGAGGAGGAGGAGGAGGAAGAAGAAGGAGAAGGAGGAGGAGGGAGGGAGGAGGAGGAGGAGGAGGAGGAGAAAGAAGAAGGAGGAGGAGGAGGAGGGGGGAGGAGGAGGAGGAGGAAGGAGGAGGAGAAGGAGAAGGAGGAGGAGGAGGGAAGGAGGAGGAGGAAGAAGAGGAGGAGGAGAAAGGAGGAGAAGGAGGAGGAGGAGGAGGAAGAAGAGGAGGAGGAGGAGGAAGAAGAAGAAGGAGAAGGAGGAGGAGGAGGGAGGGAGGAGGAGGAGGGAGAAGGAGAGGAAGGGAAGGAGGAGAAAAATAGAAATATATTCTTCATTTATATTCTGGAGGAATATAAATTTTCTTTTTCTTTTCCTTCAGTGCATAAATTCCCCTAGCTGAAAAAAATGGCAGTCAGCTCTGCTTTGAATTAAGATTAAAGACAGCTAATTAATCTCTGTAAAATCCCAAGGGATGTTTCTTCTTGAATACCTATAAGTTGGCTTTAGCATGCAAAGGATGAGCATTGCTCTTTTGGAGAGGATCAAAATAAGGAGAAGGAACATTCTGGTGATAGAGCGATTCCTTGTCATCCTCCCTTCGGTGCCATTTTAAAGAAGCAGAACCTGGATGGAGATATAGAATGAATTGTGCTGGTGATAAAGGTGGTTGAAGAGGATGGACCAATTGGAAGGAACATCTGAAGAGAAGATTGAGATCTACTCAAACAATTTAGAATTCAAATCTGGGCTTTGTTGAAATTCAATCAAGGGATGAAACAGCAGAGGAAAGAATCTCCCACCCATTTCTTCTTGCCCTATCCTCAGATGCTTTGGAGAATTGGTCAACCCCTCTTCTCTGTGACATCCCCTCAAGTACTGGAAGACTGAATAACAGAATAACAGAGTTGGAAGGGACCTTGAAGGTCTTCTAGTACAACTCCCTGCCTTGGCAGGAAACCCTACATCTTTTCAGACAAGATGGTTGTCCAATCTCTTCTTAAAAACCTCCAGTTTTGGAGCACCCACAACTTCTGGAGGCAAGATGTTCCACTCATTAATGGCTCTAACTGTCATGGAATTTCTCCTTAGTGCTAGGTTGGTTGAACAAAGCTATCGTGTCACCCCAATACCTTCTTTCCATTAAGCTAGGCATACCCAGTTCCTGAAATCTTTCTTCATATGTTTTCACCTCCTGTCCCCCAATCATCTTTGTTGCTATCATATTACCCCTGATTGACAGTCTGGTATCTAATTGATAACTCGAGCAATTTCAACCAAACTTGGTACACAGATGACTTACTCTCTGGAAACAAATACTGTGAGGGTAAGACACCCCTAACACCCCTCGGCATGTGTGTTCTGTTAAGATACAGCCTGTTGTGCCTTAAAATGACTTTTACTGTACAGCACAATGGAGTTGCCATGGAAACGGCTTCACAGTACTCCAAAAAGGGGCTTCCTCTAGTAAGGGGGGAAATCCAATATTAGAAATTATGTTTGGTCCGGACATTTGTGACTCTCTAATACAGGATATGGGTAAGCAAATACCTGTGCAATGCTGGGTTAACAGCTAGTTTAAAATAAAGTAGATACCCCTAGCTGAAGGCTAGTCTCAACATGGTTTTCTTTGGCAATCAATCACAGTTCCATATCTGCTATTCAGTGGGAAATGACCCATCTCCATCCTTCCCTTTTAACAATCCTGGGGACAATTTGGGAACATTTTGGAAGAGGCATCAACAACTGAATGACTTATTCCAGGAAGGTCTGTAGAGATTTCCAGTCATCCATCCAGGTCATGGTTGTCCCAAAGGTGCTTTTTCAGGAGGCAACTGGACTTTCTGGGTTTTCTTTTTCTTTTGGAGACGTTTCACTTCTCATCCAAGAAGCTTCTTCAGCTCTGACAGGATGGTGGGAAATGGAAGGATTTATATTCCTTATTCCAGGAAGGGACAGTCGGCACTGTCCAGGGATCATCTTAGCCAAATCTCTTCAATGGGAATTAGATCCTCAAAACTAATCTCTCAATTCCCAACCCCCCCCAAACTTCAGTTTGTTGTTTAGCCACTGCTGTGCTGGTTTAAGGTTAATGTTTTACTACATGGTCAGAACATCAGTTTCCTGTGTGTGTGTGTGTGTGTGTGTGTGTGTGTGTGTGTGTGTGTGTGTGTAAGAGAGAGGGGGAGGGAGAGAGCGAGCGCGCTTTGCCTATGATTGATTCCAGTGGCTTTTGACTAGCATTCCTTTTTCCAACATTAAATCATGGCAAAAAATGTTGTAAATGCAAGTGATACACACACACACACACTTTCATTAATGTGTAACAAGGGCATTTCATGAATAGATTTCGTTTCTCACCACTGAGGTCACTGAGCTTTTATTGTGTCCAGCTGCTCACTACCTTGACTCTCTATGTCCTTTCCAAAATCAATAAGTGATCAAGTAACCATCACTGGGTGACTGGAGGATCACATCTTACTTGACGTTTTTGGGTGGGGGGAGGTGGGGGGGGGTGGAGGAGTCCAGAACCTTTAGAGCAGGGGTCTCCAACCTTTGCAACTTTAAGTCTGAAGGACTTCAGCTCCCAGAATTCTCCAGCCAGCTTTGCTGGAGAAAAGGTTGGAGACCCCTGCTTTAGAGTAAGCCCAGATTTTGGTGATAAAAAGATTCCCATTTTACAAGCCCGGTTGTTGGTGGAGGAATGAGGAATCAGAAAACCCGCAAGTAGAGACATCAGGGGGAAAAAAATTGGCTGTTGTGTGAATAACATCTACCTCACAATTTGTGGTTTATCTTTGGACCATGCTGGTTTTACATGAACTCAACCATAAGCTCAATATCTACAGTGGTTCACAGTTCAAAAATGCTCATAAATGTGCTCTGAATTTCCTCCATGTTTTCTCCAGAACGTATCTCTATTTCTCCCACTTCGAATTCAGATGAGCTTAGTCAAAAGACGTAACAGCATTATGGAAGTGCTTCTTCCTTTCAATAAAGATGTTTTTCAAGATCAGGTAATGGAAGGGTGAGAAAAAAAGAGAGGAATCTATGAACACAAGAGAAACAGCAAAGGTAGTAGCCTAATTCTCTTTGTTATCAAGTGAAATGACTTCACAAATATGACAATAAATCACTGTGGAAATCAATCCGAGCGGAGGCAACTGCTGCTGGCTGATAATGCATCAATCAATATTTAATGTTTACACTTTAATTAATCCACACGTAGGAAGCATTCTTTCAGTGACACGAATAAGGGACCAGAAATAAAACACCTTTGATATCAAACAGGGGGTGACTGCTGGCCTATCTGTTAAACCTTGATTGGGCTTTCAATTGATCATTTCACACACACACACGCACCCTCCTCCCCTTTCCCAGTTATACAGGCATACAATGTCGCATTTGGTTAGACAATAAACACAGGGCAGGTTCCCCGAGAAAAACAAAGAGAAAAAAAAAGACAAAGAAAGGAGTTTTAAAAAAGAAAAAAAAAACACCTGGCTTTAGGTTCTTGCAAGTTTTTCAAAACAAAAGGAAATGTCATTCTGGAAAATACATTATTAATGGTGGGGGAAGAATGGAGAAGAAGAATTGGAGGGAATTTATCTATTTTTTCCTGGATGAAGTGAACATTGATTTGTCTCCATCTTCTTCATCATCACCATCATAATCAGGAGGAGGGAGGAAGGAAGGAAGGAAGGAAGGAAGGAAGGAAGGAAGGAAGGAAGGAAGGAAGGAAGGAAAACATTTTTGCCACAACACTGGATGAAATCAAAGAATAGAAAGTTGAAATCAGCAGATATGGACAGTTGTGAATTGCATCACAATATTGCACCTGCCTGTTTGATTGTCACTATAGTGGGGGAATGTTCAGCTTTTTCATTCATTAACTTCTGGAAGTTTGTGGGTCTTCCAACTGTGCGCATGAGATTCAAACCTGTTAATTACCAATTACTGTTCAACTGTAGGGTCCTTGTTGCTCTCTGAGCTTGGTGGCTTCCTTGGAGATGTTTCATTATCCAACTAGATAACATCATCAGCTGTTAGCATTGATGATGTTACCTAGTTGGGTAATGAAATGCCTTCAAGAAAACAACCAAGCTCCGAAAACAACCAGGACCCTACAGTTCAAGCCTGAGCTTCAAATATTCTCTTCTATTGCTATTCTTTTTTTAAAAAAAATCTTTATTGTTAACAACAAAAGTTGGACCTATACAAAACTGAAGTATAAACATTTATATCTTATGTATTCAGCATACATTAGTAATTATATACATATACTTAACCCCTTATAAACACTTACATTTACATAATATATTACATCGTCTTTCAATCGACACATCCTGGTTTTTTTCCGCTCTGACTTCCATTCCTCAAATCCAATCATTGGTAAAATCTATTCCTAATCTCATAGTATTCTGTCTCTCCTTTGTTTCTTTAGTTTCAGTGTCAGTCTATCACATTCTGCAGTGTCTAATATTTTCTTTATTATTTCCCTTCCTAGAGCTAAGTTCTCACTTTTCCATTGTTGGGCATAAAGGATTCTCGCTGCTGTTATGATACGTCATGTTAAATATGTTAACTCTTTACTTTGACCTTCTTTTACCATTCCTAATAAGAATAGTTCCGGCTTAAGTTCCAATCTCTGTCCGATCGTTTCATCCAACCACATTTGAATCCTTTGCCAGTACTCCTTTGTACATGTCCACCACATGTGGTGGTAGGTTCTACTGGTACTCTTGAAGTCTTGGAGAAATCGCATGGAAACAGTTCATATTGCTTTAACCTGCCTTCTGTAAATTCCTCTTTCGGAATATTTGAGCCTCTTCTAGATCTGTGTCGTAGCAAACTAAATTTTTCTATGACTGTCCTTCATAATCTATGCCAGCTTTTGTCTGATGAAAAGGTGGGGAGTGGTAATTGAAAACACAACGACATTTCTGAGCGGTGAAATCAATCTGTTGTGGAAACTAAGCGACAGTGGGGAAAGGTTATTATTGTTGGTATCGTTACTGAATGCTTAACACTGTTCGGAAATTGGTACTTGTCAGAGACAAACTGAAAGTACCTAATGAAATTATTATATCACCTCACTAAAGCTCAGATGTTAGCTGTAGGCGATGGAAGCTATAAACATTCCAGAATGGGAACAATAGGTCTGAGAAAGTCATGGAAATCACTGCCAACTTTCTCACCGAACAGGCAGTTATTTTGGTTTAAATGAGGGCTGCATTTTGATTTGCTGAGGCGGGCAGGAGAAAGAGAGAGAGAATGGAATTGGGTACGTCTCGTTTAATGAAAAGAAGGACTGGGGGTGACAGGATAGCAGTGTTCCAGTGGTATTTCACGAGAAGAGTCCTCCACTCCTCTGCTCACAATAGAATCCCTTATGTCACCAGGCTCGAAATTTTGGGCTTGGAAAATCTGGGACTGCGCTGCCTGCGATCGGACCTATCCAGTGGTGGGTTTCAAATTTTTTAGAACCTACTCTGTAGGTGTGGCCTATTTTGTGGGCATGGCTTGGCAGACATGTGACAGGGGGGGAGTGGCCACCTTTTAAAATGTGGTGAAACTCATTTAACAACGCTCTTGCTTAGCAACCAAAATTTTGGACTCAATTGTGATGATAAATTCTTTCTTTCTTCCTTTCTTTCTTCCTTCCTTTCTTTCTTTCTTTCTTTCTTTCTTTCTTTCTTTCTTTCTTTCTTTCTTCTTTCTTTCTTTCTTTCTTTCTTTCCTTTCTTCCTTCCTTTCCTTTCTTTTCCTTCCTGTTGGGTCACTGGCCGCAGCGGGCCAGATTTACTTCCAGGTACGCCGGTGGAACCCCCTCTCACCGGTTCTCTAAATTTCACCAACTGGCTCTCGCGAGTAGGTGCGAGCCTGTGGAAACCCACCACTGGACCTAAGCAAAGTACACAAAATTGTCTGCTACAACGTCCTACCTGTCAATGTCCAGGGGTTGCCACAAAGAAGAGGGAGTCAACCTCTTCTCCAAAGCACCTGAAGGCAGGACAAGAAGCAACGGATGGAAACTAATCAAGGAGAGAAGCAACCTGGAGCTGAAGAGAAATTCCTGGCAGAACAGTTAATCAGTGGAAGGATTTGCCTTCAGAAATTGTGGGTGCTCCAACGCTGGAAGTTTTAAAGAAGAGATTGGATGACCACTTGTCTGACATGGTATAGGGTTTCCTGCCAGAGCAGGGGGTTGGACTAGAAGACCTCCATGGTCCCTCCCAACTCTGTACTTCTGTTCTGAATTTATTGAAATAAAAGTAAAGTCGCTCCCAAAAATCTTGGAAAAAACAATTTAATAAAATCATACCGTGTGGTGCAGGTGACAGTATAATTAAATTGTCTTTCTACGCTGCCAGTTTTAGGTACGTTTTTTTTAAAACACACACACACACACACACACACACACACACACACACACACACCACAGTCCAATAATCTAGACAATGGAACTTTAAAAAAAATTACAACTCTGCTTTATTCTATATCAAATAGTATATTTATTTGGCTCATAAATCAGGACCCCGAAGAGATTTATAGCATTATTAATAAAACTTATGATACTGCTGGTTATTCAAAGAGAATCATGAACATCGGGCAGCCTTACCCAATGAAATGTTTTTCTACTTCAGAAATATAGAGGGTGAACATTTTGGAAGACCAAATGAAGTGAGATTTGCTTCAGATATGGAATATTTTACAAACATCGACTTTGCTTCCACATCTAATACATCCGTTTCCCCCAAATGAGAAACTTCTGAATGTGTTGAGTGCAACAGTTCCTATGCAGGTGGGTCTCGATTGACACCCATAATTGAGGCCAACATTTCTGATGCTAAGCGAGACATTTGTTGTGTTTTACGACTCGTAAGTCACTTTTCTTCAGCAATGTTGTATCTTTGAACGGCCACTAAACAAACTGTTGTAAGTTGGGGACTTGTTACATTATGGCTGATAGGCTGGCAGATGATGATAAGAGTTGTGCTCAAGAACAGTTTCAAAAGAACCTCCGGGGGCAGGTTGAGTGCATCCTACATTTATAATGTTCTGGATGTCTCAATGTCTGTTTAACAAAAATATTTGTTCAGTGAGACAAATATCTTTGTCTCAGATGTTATGCTCCTTACGCTTGTCCATAGCTTTGAAAAGAATACCATATGGGTAGTCTTATAACCCAATTCTTTAGTAATGGCACTGAAAAAAGTAAGTTATGATGTCCCAAATGTGCTTTTTTTCAAGAGGCAACTGAACTTTCTGTTTTTTTCTTTGAAGACATTTTGCTTCTTATCCAAAAAAGCTTCTTCGGTGTTTCTGTCTGTCTCTCCCTCCCTCCCCATGTGTGTGTGTGTGTGTGTGTGTGTGTGTGTGTAATACATATTATTATCTACCAATAAAACAGTCTATGAGGATTCTCAGTCATCCATGTCATGGTTGTCCCAAAGGGGCTTTTTCAAGAGGCAACTGAACTTTCTAAGTTTTTTTCTTTGAAGACGTTTTGCTCCTCATCCAAGCTTCTTCAGTTCAGAGCTGATTGCTCCCCTCCCCTCTGTATTATTGTTGTTGTTGTTGTTGTTGTTGTTGTTGTTGTTGTGATGGTGGTGGTGGTGGTGAATCTTTGGTGAGATTCACAGCCTTTGGGGCTGGTTGGTAGCTCAACAGCTCGAGTCCTAACCAAGGACCTAGGAACTGTGAAGGTAACGTCGGAGGATAGAAGCTATTCCAAGTAGGGTGAATGATGATGATGATGATTAAATTGTAGGTCCCTGAAGAAGAGAGAAGACAAAAATTGTTTTCACATATGTTTAACATGCTTGATTTCTGGCAGGGACGATAAAAACCCAAAACAAAACTCAGCAACCTGTTTGCCACCTTAATAAAACACCTGACAGATCCAAAACTGTGATTCGATCACCTTGGCTGAACCCCTGTTTATTAATAGTGCTTCCTACTCTATCTGGAGACATTCGAAAACTCCAAACAACTTTGGCTATTTATTAACAAGGCACCGTGAAACCCTAACTCCCATAAAGATAATAAACTTCCCCTCCTGCCCCCTCCTCTTTTTTTGCTTTGTAATGGCAACAAAGGAAAAGGCATTCTCATTACTTATTAAGATGTGCTACATCCTTTGTATATTGAGTTTCTTCATAGACTTTGAACTCTTATCCCTCGTCATTCTATTTCGGAGACAAACATCAAAGCGGCGTGATCTTAACGAAGCTTCTGAGGAGGGGAGGCCTTTTCAGAGAATATTAATGCCCTACTGAAGAGCAAAAGCTAAGAAGGAGATGTAATCCCCTAAAGATCTGGCCTTGGGAGTCTTAACAATATAGGCACAGTAGTATGCATGCTTGACAGATCAGAGTTGTGGTTGGTGTTGGGGTAGCTGTTAATGTGCAGCTTTGGTGAACGAGAGGGCCTAGCGTATCAAGCATGGGAATAGCCGATGCACCATGTGGGTTCAAACATGCAGATGGACAATAGGGATTTGTTGGAGATCCTGAGCCAGCCCAGGCGTAGTGTAACCAGAAATCAACTATGTTGGCAAGTTGTTCCTTCAATGGTGTAAGAACTTCAGTTAGGAATGTTATAAAGCTCAAGAGCTCAGTTACAGACTTCTGTTCTTTCACCTTTCTCAAATGGACCCATCTTGCTCATTTGCAATATTTAGAACCAGTCTTTTCATCAGGATTACAACTCAGCGGTGGAGGATAGGCATGCAATCCTAGGAGCAGATGCAAACCGGGATACACGAGGACTCAGATACTGGCAAGAAAATTTCGTATCTACTATATGTTCCAAAAATGTTCCATGGTGAGATCTTTTAAAGGAGGAGGCGGAGGAAGGGAAGGGGGGGAGGAGGAGGAGGTGGAGGAGGAAGAAGAAAAAGAAGAAGGAGGAGGAGGAGGAGGAGGAGGAGGAGGAGGAGGAAGAAGAAAAAGAAGGAGGAGGAGGAGAGGGAGAGGGAGAGGAAGAAGAAGAAGAAGAAGAAGAAGAAGAAGAAGAAGAAGAAGAAGAAGAAGAAGAAGAAGAAGAAGAAGAAGAAGAAGAAGAAGAAGAAGAAGAAGAAGAAGAAATGATAGGTATGAATCATTTTCCAGTCGACATGGTCACATCTAAAGATCTCATGGGTGTAGTTAAGCAGGTGCCAACATTTCTCCCATTACCTTCTTCCACTTAAGCTTTTATTACTGAGTATGTTATCTTGTGGCAAAGGAAGGGGAGAACAAGAGGGAGGGGGGGGAAAACCTTTAGGAGCTGAATTGTGCTGTCAGTTTTCCACATATTGAAAGCTCTTTTGAGTCAGTCAGAAAGACTGATGTGTCAGAAGGCTATCAATCACAGCCTAGTTTTGTTTTCTGCCATCAGGAAACAAAGTGTGTCAACGTGGCCTTGAATAAAAATGCCTTCATCTCATTAAGGTGGCACTCATGGCTGCCCAAATGTCTGCAGAGAGAGAGAGAGAGAAAAGAAGCCATCATTTGAATTTCCTGCAGTATTGTCTTTCAGGTGGATGGTTTAGTTTGATTGCTATCAAGGTGGGTCAATTGACTTATCCACATCTAGAGGATGAATGAATCTGAAGCACCGCGCCCCAAACCGATGGCCAACAGGAGAAAAGAGAAGGAGTTATGGGCCATTTCAAGGTGAACAGGGAATAATGTAGTCCTACATTTTGAAAAAATTGAATGGGATATCAACCGCATGTTACATTTTAGGGCTCTACTAGTGAATAACTTTCCTTTAAAGTTAATCTGAAGTCTTTGGGATGGTGTCAGCTTTTGTATAACCATGCCAGATTCGAACTGCCGAATTGCTGACCTTTCATCTCAGTGTCTTGTTTTGCCTCAATGTTTTGAGAAGTAGCTCCAGTTTTCTTCCAAGTAGAGTTGTCTGCTTGATAGTCCTGTAGATCAAGGGTCTCCAACCTTTGCAACTTTAAGTCTGAAGGACTTCAGCTCCC
Source organism: Rhabdophis nuchalis (assembly GCA_039707465.1). Taxonomy (NCBI): domain Eukaryota; kingdom Metazoa; phylum Chordata; class Lepidosauria; order Squamata; family Natricidae; genus Rhabdophis; species Rhabdophis nuchalis. The sequence continues at coordinate 19,352,269 of CM077658.1, forward strand.
AGACTTCTCCAGCCAGCTTTGGGAGCTGAAGTCCTTCAGACTTAAAGTTGCCAAGGTTGGAGACCCCTGCTGTAGATAAAAGGATGGATTATAACATAGAAATCAAACACTCTTGTTTATTCTTGTAGGCAATCCAACCAAAACCATTTCCTTGCTTCTCACACCATTTCTGTGCCCGTCTTTTTGTGAAGATTAAACCCAAATCGCCGAGATGCATGGTTTGGTTCTAATAAACATTTCCCCCTCCCTCTTCTTCTTTTTTTTGGCAGAAATACATTCGGCAGCAACCCGGGTCACAGGATGATTTACAAAACTGTCATTGTCATATGGTGTTAATTTGATAGCTCGTTTCAAGTGACATCTGCGAGAAACAGTTGGACGTGCTTCAGCTTTTGCATTAATTAACTCAAGTTTCTAATTAATTATGCAAAGCTGAAAACAAACAAATAAAAATAGAGTGAAAAATAATAGCTAAAAAGCCAAGATAAGATGCAGTCTAACACCTCTCTTCGGATTCCTCCAGTTACTCAGATGTATGGTGTAGCTTTGGTTTCCATTGGCATTGGGTATTGTTATGGTGATTATTAATTATCTGTGGTTAGATTTCACAGGCTCTGGTGAAAAGTTAATAATTTAAGTCCTGACCACAGCCCTAAGAATTATGTAAGCAGTGCCTAAGGATACAAGCAGTTCCAAGCGAGTGTTGTTGGTTAGGACTTTTTTGTGTAAAATTAGGGTATCCAGATGTCATAAATCCAACATTTGCAAATATTGGACATGGCCTAATACTTACAAGCAACTCAGTATCTCCACAATCATGTGATCAAAATTGAGGTGGCTGCAACTGGCATTTATTAATGATGATTTTGGCATTCCATTCAGAGCTTTGCTTGCATGCATGGATTCAAAAACGTGGCTAAATAGGATGGCATAGATCCCACCTTGCTGCTACCATTCTGAAGCATTCTGAACCAGCTGAATACCACTTCTGATTCTCTATTGTAAACCACTTAACTTTTAGTAAAGTATACCTTTCAACACAAATGGAGTTGAGGGTCTTTCTTGTGTATAGGACAACATTGGAGCAGGTCTGACACTTAATAAGCATGGCAAAAATAATAATAATCAGCAACTTAACAATGGCTTTGCTTAGCATTCTGGTCCCAGTTGTGGTTTACTTGAATTTTATATCCATCCTTGTATTAAGAACATACTGTATACTACTTGATAAAGATTGGTTTCACGTCACTTCAACCTTTGCACAATTTTATACATAATTCAGCCTTTGGAAATTATTTTAATGCACACATGCTGATTTTAATGTGTTAGAAGTTGTCTGGGAAAAAATCAATTTTAAAAATTAACAGGCCCAACATAAAATACTTTCTCGGCTGCTGTGCTAGGTTTTGAGTCAGCAAAGAAAAAGAAATTATGATTTTGTGCAGGCATCATGTTGCTGTCAGAATGTGCACGATCAGTGACTTTACTTATGTGTGTGGTTGATGGGCCCAACCAATGGCTTCATTACTTATAAAGTGGAATGAAACTTCTAGAGAGAATGCAGAATTTTTGACCTGGCTTTTAAAGAAATTATTGGCAGTATCATTGACAGATTTTTTTAGAAAAGAAATCTGGCACATTCCTTTTTGGTGTTTAATATTTTTCATTTTTTAAAAAGCCATCTTAACCTCTGAGAGCCACAAAAATGATTTTAGCATAACCTGAAATATGAAATAAATTTGCGTTCTGCATTTTATCTTGTTACTGATCATAGATTTGGCAGATTTCTTCTCCTTCTCCCTTTCCTCCTCCTCTCCTCCTCTCTGCATCACTGGATCATTCCCTCCTTCCCTCCCTCCCTCCCTCCCTCCCTTCCTCCCTCCCTCCCTCCCTCCCTCCCTCCCTCCCTTCCTTCCTTCCTTCCTTCCTTCCTTCCTTCCTTCCTTCCTTCCTTCTTCTATAAGACACTTCTCTGTTTTTCAGATAGATACCCACAGGCAATTGGGCTGATTAATGAATCCTTTTCTTTTACCAAGTCAAATTGGGCAAAACGCAGCTTTTATCTATCTCAACATATGCAAATTCGATAAGCATTCCTTTCACCTCTCCATGCAATAAATTCATTAAAAATGTTGACAAATGCAGGGCCCAGAGCTGAACTTTTTAGCAGTTAATTTTTTAATGTAAACCTCTCTGATTACACATAGGCTAGGAAAAATTTATACTTTACATATTTATAATTTAGAGTTATAAGGCTGTCTAAGTCAATTCTGGGCCAATGAACAGATTAAAAACAGATTCAGGACCCGAAAATAAAAAATAAAAAAGCTAACAATAAACATAATGGAAGAAACAAATACGGTACATCCAAAATGAAATAGATATTAGAATAGAATAGAATAGAATAGAATAGAGTAGAGTAGAATAGATTAGAATGGGACCTTGGAGGTCTTCTAGTCCAACCCTCTGCTTAGGCAGGAAACCCTTGAGACAAATGGTTATCCAATATCTTCTTAAAAATTTCCAGTGTTGGAGCATTCACAACTTCTGGAGGCAAGTTGTTCCACTGATGAATTGTTCTCATCCAGGAAGCTTCTTCAGTTCTGAAGAAAATGAAGAACTAAACCAAAGAAGCTTCTTGGATGAGAAATGAAACATCTTCAAGGGAAAAGAGAGAGAGAACTTCCAGTTGCCTCTTTAAAAAATACTCCTATTTGATGAAACAAACATTTCTCCATGGATTCTTTAAAGCAAGTCCTAGATTTCTGTCAGACAGGACATTATTCTTTGACACCTTCTTCATTGGGGAAGCCTTTCCACCAATGACCATTAAATAAAGGAAATATATAGCCTTTTTCCTCCCTTTCCTCCTTCTTTCTTCCTCCTAAGACCTTCAAGCAGCAAACAGCCCCAAGAAGGATGTCATCTCCATGACTTTGTCAGCCTGTTCTTCATGCAAGTTTCATGACCGCATTTACTCTTAATTGATCCTGCAGCTACGCGCCCCTTATGGAGTGTTTTAAATCAATGTCAACCATAAAGTGGTACTAAACTATACAATATCTTTTCCCCCCCTCCCTTCCTCCTTGGCTTCCCTTAGTTGCAGTTAAAGATAACTTATTTATGAGGGCACAAGGAAAAGTAAGAGGGCATGAATATAAATATGATGAAACACCAAAGACAGGCAGTATCTTTCTGAATTACCTTTTTTTTTGGTCTTCTTCTATTTTATAGATTCAGGAATCTAAAGGGAGACTTTACACGTAGGTACATAAAGTGTAAACCCGCCATCCTGGGCCCAACGTTTGGGAAGCCAGGCTCTGCCTGTCACAAGCCAGGACAAAGGGTGAGTGATGGAGGAGTAACACCTCCTTAAAAAACTTTGCTCCAGCTGGCCCGGCTGGTAGCACCTCGTGAGGGCCCCTTTCCAGGGTTACAGGAGAAGACGGTCAATGGTCTTGAAGGCAGAAGAGGGCTCTACGCCCCAATGGCAGATGAAGCTGCAGGACCATCTTCTAAGAGAAGGGAAATTCCGATTCCAAACCTCCACTGCCTTGTGGCTCTATCCACTCCTGGAAAAGGCTTCAGGAGTCAACCTGGAGGCAAAATTTGAAGCCCGAGTTCCAGAAGCAGTTCCTGACTGTAGACAACCACATTCTGGTAACTCCAGTGACGTAGCTGGAATCCATCGTATCGGCTCTGCCATTCCATTGGACTATTTCAGGGACGTGGAGGGGGGGGGGATCTGCTGCTTGGGTAACAGTCTATCCTCCATATTAATCTACCCAGGCCTCGTGCTCTGGAGAGGACCCTCCAGCTTTGACCTCTTCCCAGAGCACGATACCATCGTCTTTTGAGACTGAAGGATGGCCCTGCCATATAAACTGTAATCTGCCTGTAATTCATACACGTGGCTGCAGATACCTTGACATAAATGACCCTTTTGTCACTTAATAACTTACCTGAACAGAAAGTGACAGAAATAACAAAATAAAAGATTTGGAAGGGACCTTAGAGGTCTTCTAGTCCAACCCTCTGCTCAGAGAGGAAACCACGTACCATTTCAGATAAACAGTCCTTTTTTAAAAACCTCCAGTGTTGGACAGAGGTGGTATTCAGCTAGTTATGACAGGTTCCGGTGAACCGGTAGTGAAAATTTTGAGTAGTTCGGAGAATGGGCAAATAGGCTGGCCCGACCCCCGCTGCCTCACACAACATGCTAAGGCAATCATTTGATTTCCCTGACATGTTGAAGTACAGACCATCCAACATACATTATGATGTGTGAATGCACCTGCTGTGTGAACCAATCATGAAGTATTAGATGATATCATCAATTTACAGCCAGGTGAATGTAGATATTCCATGGAAGAGTAATTTCCATTTCAATGTTCACCAAAGATATCACTGGAGAAATATGGACCCACAGTCTCTCTCCTGCCCCAAGAAAACCTTGCTAAATTGAGATTCAAAGAAAGAGTGATAGCTATCTATCTTGGACTGTTGTGTTGTGCATTGCTAAGTTAGATTCATTTGCCAATTACATCTTTGAAGAACAATCAAGAGAACATCTGGGGTATTAATGACATCTTGTTATGCAGCTCCAGGAAACCTGAAGCACTGGAGTATTTCCTATATCATATTACTCAAGTATGTAAGACACCAATATATAATTCATGTTTGCATAATAATGAAGGGTAGGGAACGAATTGTTCCATAATGTTTTAAACATCTACTAATCCATTTGCCTATCTTCATTCTACTTTATGGTGGAACCAAGCAGAGATAACTTAAGTGTCAATGGCTGATCCCATTGTGGGAGACGCATATTCATTCAAAGAAGAATTTTCTGCCTTGGAGAAATTTGAAACCATTCTCCATCCAATTTTTTCTGCCCACAAATTAGATGGAGCATTTTGAAAGACCTGTTTCTATATTTCTGAAGTAATACTTTTCTTTAAAAAAATGTTCACAAGTCAACTGTTCCTTATTCTTGTGTTGCCCAGGAAATTGGATGCAAGAGTATTTTAAAAAAAAATCAGTATTATTTGATTGGCTCATTCAAACGATTGTGGCAAGAGTTGTAAAACAGGAGGAAGCTCACTTAACAACTGCCTCGTTTAACCACAGAAATGTTAAGCACAATTGTGGTTACCCACTGAGAACTGCCAACAAAACTGCGTATAGTCAAGAGTGCTATGGTTTTCCCAGTTGCAATGGATGGCTATGAAAGTTGGGCCATAAGGAAGGCTGAGCGCCTGAATGGAGGCCTTTGAACTCTGGTGCTGGAGAAGACTCCCGCGAGTCCCTGGGACTGCAAGGCGATCCAACTGGTCAATCCTAGAGGAGATCAACCCTGAGTGCTCTTTAGAAGGCCGGATCCTGAAGAGGAAACTCAAGGACTTTGGCCACTTAATGAGAAGGAAGGACTCCCTGGAGAAGAGCCTCGTGCTGGGAACGATGGAGGGCAAAAGAAGAAGAAGGGGACGACAGAGAATGAGGTAGCTGGATGGAGTCCCCGAAGCAGTGGGCATGACCTTAAATGGACTCCTGGGGATGGTAGAGGACAGGAAGGCCTGGAGGAACGTTGTCCATGGGGTCACAATGGGTCGGACACGACTTTGCAACTAAGAACAATTGAGAACTATTTATATTTTCTATTTTGTCCCCCACATGAATGAAACTGACTGGTTTATAAAGCAGGAAGCGTAGAAAATATGAAAAGAAGAGGCTGCAATAGTTTAAATTTTAAACATTTCAAGCTTTCCTAAAGTTAGATGGCAAGGCAGGAAAACAGGTCCTCCGAGAAACTGAGGCAGAGATGAAATTTAGCATCTCTCTTGGAAGTTTGATCTTTTTTCTTTTGCCTGGAAGCCTCTCCGTTGGGAGGTGAATGTCAACCCGGTGACACCGAGCAATATATTTTGCTGAAGTGCCTGTATTTTTCCTTCAGATTTTTGTATTTCTCATGAAAAGGACAAGAAAAGAATTGTGCTTGCCACTAATTAATGACAAGCTGGTAAAAAGCATCTATTCATTGTTCCGTTTGTTTCTTCATTTCCAGCCGTTAACAGCCCTGCTCCGAGATGAATCACTGTCATTTCCACAATGCTGTCACCCCATTGTTTCTTTATCATCCCTGCATTTTCATAAATTGGAGGTTTGATCCCTTAATTGTTTGTTGCTGTCGCTTCCCCACCAGCTTCCACCCAAATGCAAAAATAAAATAAAATATCACCTCCCCTGGTCCAAAAGGATCTTTAAAAAAAAAAAAATCCACTCGGGTCTCTTCCTCCGCTGACTGATTTGCTAGCCAAGTTAGGAAATGCTAACCTGGCTTTAGAGTTAGAACGTCTATTTTATCATCAGAAAGTCAAATTTAAAGGCACCTGGGATGTTCTCACCGCAGCCACACCAGAAGCAGGGAAATATGTTCAAACCTTTATAAGAAACACAATAAAGTACACATGAAATAGCTTCACTGATGTTGATGGATCAGTCTATCATCTACTGTATCTATGCAATAGTGGCGAATATCTGTAGTTCAGGTGTAGGATGAGGGTGAAGCTTCATCCTCCAAGCTAATGGATTGATTTCCAAACATTCTGAACTATGTCGGTCTGTCTGCCCATCCATCCATCCATCCGTCCGTCCGTCCGTCCGTCCATCATCTATCTATCTATCTATCTATCTATCTATCTATCTATCTATCTATCTATCTATCTATCTATCTATCTATCTATCTATCTATCTATCTATCTATCTATCTATCTATCTATCTATCTATCTATCTATCTATCTGTCTATTCTCTCTTTCTCTCATCTATCTATCATGTCTGTCTGTCAGTCTGTCTGTCTGTCTGTCTGTCATCTACCAGTATATCTAACCAGTGGAATAGCTTCCTTCCGGAAGTTGTGGGTGCTCCAACACTGGAGGCTTTTAAGAAGAAATTGGACAGCCATTTGTTTAGAATGGGCTCTTCTGCTTGTGCAAAGCATTGGACTAGAACAAGGGTCTCCAACCTTTGCAACTTTAAGTCTGAAGGACTTCAGCTCCCAGACTTCTCCAGCCAGCTTCAGACTTAAAGTTGCAAAGGTTGGAGACCCCTGGACTAGAAGACCTCCAAGATCTCCCTTCCAAATCTGTTATTCTGTTATTGAACTAGAAGAGAGAGGAAAGACAGGAAACTGGCAGAAGGACGAAGCTCACCTAGTCACTGTCTTCCCCACATTCTTATTATTTCTGCATTCTTATTTCTCTTGAAAGGTGGATCTATACATTATTCAGTTCTTCTCATCTTAGCAGAATGCCAAGGATAGTCATTTATTGCACTTGAACTGAAGTTAGTACTAGCATTCATTCTTCAGTGTTGATTTCTGGCACTGCTTATCAAAGAGAATTGGTTGACAGCTGAACCAAGAATTGATCTTCGTTTGGAACAGGAGTCTTCAGAAGATCATTACTTGGCAATGGCCACCAGCTTCTCGGTGTAGGGCAAAGAAATGGTGGAGGGAAGCATCTGCCACCTCTTGAGTTATGATGCCCTTTGTTTCAATGTTGGCTAATCATCCATTCTTCTAGTTAGGAGAGCCCAATTAAGAACAGAGCTTGTTGACAACGCCTCCCATTGATCTGATAGAAAGAGGTCATGCAAAATACCCACCCTATTAGCGAACAATAAGCAGGAATTAGAAGCATGCCAAGGGGCAACCTATTAGAAGCGGGCAGAAAAGCCAATTCACAATTTATGGGGATTCAGGAAAAAAATATTTCATAATCTTACCAGCTGTGAAACACCTGCTGTGACTAGATAAACAGCAGAGAGGTGCCACTGGACTGGTCTAACCAGGAAGGAAATCATGTTCCATAAATAGCACCAATTTCTATAAAAAAAACCACAAGGCAACTGAGTAAGGGAAAGGCAGGAACTAATTTCTATGGAGATTCCCAGTCATCCAGGTCTGGGTTGCCTCAAAGGTGCTTTTTCAAGAGACACCTGGACTTTCACCTGAAGGGCAGAACAAGAAACAATGGATGGAAGCTAATCAAGGAGAGAAGCAACTAGTCACGGTTGGAACAAGTATTCAGGGGAACAACTTGCCTCCAGAGGTTGGTGGTGCTCCATCACTGGAGGTTTTTAAGAAGAGTCATTCTACAAATGATTAAATGACAGATATTGAGGTTAGGAGTGGATTTATGTGAAATATGGACTACATGAGAAAGAAAAACCGATAAGTAAGTATTTTTATGGTGATATAATCAATACTATATTGGAAGATTGTATACGTTATAATAATGATTGATATTATCACATATTTGTTTATGCATATATGATTATAATGTTCTTATGCTGACACCTTGGACACCTAGAGAACACACAGCTGCAACAGAGAAATGGAATGTATGATATAAAACAATAAAAAAGTAGAAGAGATTGGACAGCCACTTGTCTGGAAGGGTATAGGATTTCCTGCCTGAGCAGGGGTTGGACTAGAAGACCTCCAAAGTCCCTTCCAATTCTTATTCTATGTTTCTTTGTTTCTAAGTAGACTTTCTGACATTCTGTCCCTTGTTTTGGCCCTTAATCTGCTTGCTTTCAAAGGTTTGCCCTTGGTTTCTGCTTTGCCATTGCCATTTCTTAGACATCACCCCCCACCCCCCACTCTCTCTGAATCTGTTTGGATGAATGCATGTAGATCAGGGGCTGGACGACCCTCTTATCCTTCTCTGTTCTTTGTAGAATTATAACGGACATGGCTGGATTCCAGCAGGCATCCCCACACGCCGAAATGTTCGTTGCATCTTGTGTACAGCTGATAGATGCAAAGCTATACTTCTCAGCTGGAACCACGCCTGCCTCGGCAAATGAATATAGATCTTGTTTCTTTGTTTTGGATACCTCTGGATCTCCATTTCTTAATTGAAGCCAACTCAATCAATGAAATATAGCACTTTAAGCAGAGTCAATACTTAACCCATTCACCACACATAGACATACACACACACAAACACACACACACAGAGTGCTTCTTCTTCCTTAAGACTCCCATGACAAGTCAAAACAAAAGCTGGCTTGGAGTAAGACACGTCCTTGATCCAAAAGGACACGAAGTGTTTCACAGCATATGTGTCAAAAGTATCCTTTCAAGACAGTCACATTTGATTAAATGGATCCTGTAACGTCTGGCAAAACACTCTGATGTCTGGAAGAATATACATATTCTATATATATATATATGTATATGTACATGTGTGTGTGTATGTATGTATGTATGTATGTATGTATGTATGTATGTATGTATGTATGTGTTTCCAGGCAAAACACAGCTGGCTCAAAAGGTCTTGATTTCATCAAAGCGGAGTACTAAACATTGTAATTCTAAATATTTATAAAGAGGAAGAAGTCAGTACTGAGCATTATTATTTCAAATCACCTAGGGTGGCATTAAACCAAGAACTCTGCTTGATTCAGGAAACTAGTCAATGGAAGAACAAAACCATTGACTTTATTTTGTCAGTTAAGAAGCAATGCATTTGAACCAGTGGTGAAATTCAAACTCTTTTTTACCACCAGTTCTGTGGGCGCGGCTTGGTGGGTATGGCAGAGGAGGGATACTGCAAAATTCCAATTCTCAAATACAGCTCATCTGCCAGGAATCCACACTGTATATCGGACATCAACACAACTGAATGAGTCCAGAGGTTTTTCACGAGAAGAGTCCTCCTCTCCTCTGCTCACAATAGAACCCCTTATTTATTTATTTTATTTATTTATTTAATTAGACTTTTATACCGCCCCCTCTCCGGGTAGGACTCGGGGCGGTGCACAGCAGATAAAAATACAAATAATACATACACCTGAATAAATACATTCATACCACTAAAACCAAATTAAATTAAGAACTGTGCTAAAAATTTAAGACACTACAACCCTATAAAATTAATTACTAAAATCGACGTCTAAAGTCTAAACCAGGCCGGCCAGGTGGAAAAAATATGTCTTGAGCTCCCGGCGGAAGAGGCGTAGGTCCGTGATAGTGCGAATATTGGGGGGCAGGTCGTTCCAGAGAGCCGGGCCCGCCACAGAGAAGGCCCTCCCCCTGGGGATCGGCAGACGGCATTGACCGGTCGACGGCACCCTGAGGAGGCCCTCCCTCCACCAGGCTCGAAAGTTTGGGCTTGGACAAACTGGAACTACACTGACTAAGGTCTGACCTAAGCATAGTACACAAAATTGTCTGCTACAACATCCTACCTGTCAATGACCATTTCAGCTTCAACCACAATAATAAAGGTAAACTACTCCAAACTCGATTGCAGAAAATACGACTTCAGCAACAGAGTGGTCAATGCCTGGAATGCTCTCCCTGACTCCGTTGTTACATCCCCAAACCTCCATAATTTTAACATACCACTGTCTGCTGTTGACCTCATCCCATTCCAAAGAGGTCCATAAGCGCACCTGCATGCCTACCGTCCCTGTCCTACTGTCCCCATTTATTCGTACCCATTTCCTGTGTTCATGTCCATGTTCACGCTTATACCTGTTATCTTTTACATGTTCGACACGCAATAAATCAAATACATAAATAAAATTTTGTTTCAAGAGGAGCAAAATTTAAGGCTTTGCTCTAGGAGCCTCATTTGCATTGCTGTCCTGAACTTATCTGGAGGTCACTCCACCCTCAGAAGTGGTTGGGCCTCCACCTCCTTTTATTTTGTCATTGATTGACATCCTTAACCCTTCACTCATCAAAATTGCCCCTAGCAAAAGTTGCCCAAAGTGAATGTCGGTTTGCCTGCATCAAGCAACGAACAGCCTTGGGCATCGGATAAACATGCCCCTAGGCGTAGGTTGTTAGGATGTAAATACCAGAAGGTGAGGAAGGAAGAGTCCAAATAAAATAAAAAATAAATCCAAGGAGCCACTCGAGCAGAGTATCAACGTTAATACACCAGCGAGGCCGGAGCGCCCGTGTATATTTTATGCCAATGTCCTGATACATTATCCGCTAAGTGTTTTGTCAACCATTTTGGTCTTCCTTGCAAAACCCATTTATCTGTAGACCACAGAGTTGCCAAGAGGACAGCTCCTTCGGAACGAGCCGTCTCTGTGTGTTTTCCGTCACCGTTTATAATCCCTTCGCGTTGGTAGATCCATAATTCATGAGAAGAACGGGATCCGGGCGAATGTTTTTCCCGAAGAGTTTTGAAGCCGAGGCCTGAGCCGGCAAAACGCTCAAGACCTTGTCATGCGTGGAATCCCAATGCATCTCCTTCTCTCCCTCATCCATCAGCGCTCGGAGACGGTTTCTGGCAATGATATTATCCAAATATTATTAAAACTTTGAACCCTGTCCTCATAAATTAGGGCGAAATGGCTTCGGAGCCGTTAAGCCAGGAGGATGTATGAGCTTCAGTTGCTCAGGGGGTAATTGAGTGCTTAAAAGGAAGCGTGGCTGAGCATTCGGAGGGCTGAAAAGAGAGGGAAGGAGAAGAGGAGTGGGGAAGCAGGACTCTGCCGTTTGCTCACCGCTCTGCGCGCGCAGCTCGCAGGGCTGTTTCACACACAGGTCAAACCAACCTTAAAGCAGGACAAGGATTTGGCCGGCGAGAGCAAACATCTGTTCTTCAGCATCTGTAGGCATCCCTGCAGCAAGCTTGCAAAGCTTGTCCGTTTTGTTGGCTGTTCTTCTAGGAACATACTTCAAAAACTTGGCAAGCTTGCGGCAGCATCCTACATTTTCAGATTGCCTGAGCCAAAACTACTTGGGAATGAAATGGAGCTCTCCCTCCAAGGGCTTTGAATCCTCAGCGAGGCATTTCAAGATGGGGGTGTTGGTAAAGTTTGAGAGAATGAGAATGTTTCTCAACCCACCCACCCCTTCGTCCTCTGTTTGTTTATCACTGCATTGGTTGCCTCTTTTGTAACGTATTGAACAAATGGGATCGTACATTCTGGAGGATCCTGGGTTTCTTGTAGTCGCAGATCGGAGAAATGAAAGATATTCTGTGATGTCTGACAAGGTTACTCCATATTTCTTTTATGTCACAAGAAGGATGGGCAGGGGAGGAGAAGGAATCTGGGAAATCTATCATTGGTAACAAGATAAAATGCAGAACCTAAATTTATTTCATATTTCAAGTCATGAGGAGGAGGGAATGCTTGTTATTTTCTTTTTGCTAAAATATGACACCCTGCTTCTATGTTTCCAAGTGATGTGCAAAATAATTGTTGGGAAATTAATAAACGTCTTATTTTTTAGAAGAGGTATTCCATTTTTTCCCCCAAATAGAAAGTTTAAAGCCTGCAGTCTTTAATACATTTATCTAGGTTTAAATCCCACTGTATTCAGTGAGATTTAACTCTTGAGTTTATATAGGAATTAATTATAGCCAAAATTACAGGCAGTAAGAGCCAGGATTTCATTTCACATCTGCCTACATTTATTTATGTATTTGTTTTGTTTGTTTAGGACACTTCTGAAAACAGAAATACACAGAGAAATCTATACTGACATCTCAGCAAAACCGAAGCAGGACTTCAATGTTGTTTTTGAAACAGCGTCTATACAGCGATAATATTTTTTGATGGTCAACAGCTTCTGTGGGAAAAATTTGGAGGATGCCTTAGCGGCTTCTTGAGCAATTGGGAGAAAGGGAGGATCAAAATATAATGAATCAATAAAAATGTTCTATTGGCTCAACATTATAGAATAGAAACAGCAGTTCCCCAAAGTATTCCAGGGCATTTTCCCTCATCAAGTTGGAAATGAAGACACTGATCGTTTCAGCATGTAAAACTACTACTCTTATTGTTATGGTCCTTACTTTGGAAATTTGTATTAATTGTGAGAAGTCTTTGTGTAATGTTCTTCCTATCTTTTCACTTTCATTCTTCCTCTCCCTTCTTGCCCCTTTTTAATAAAGCACTGATTTCCAGTTTTGCAAATAGAATAGCAGAATTGGAAGAGACCTTGAAGGTCTTCTAGTCCAACCCTTTGCTTAGGCAGGAAACCCTACCTCACTTCAGGCAAATGGATATCCAACATCTTCTTAAAAATTTCCAGTATTCACAACCAGTGGCATAGCGTGGGGGGTGCAGGGGGTGCGGGCCGCACCGGGCGCAACATCTGGGGGGGCGCGCTCGCACTCGCAGCTCCCCGTCGCTTCGGGAAAGGGGATCGAGTAAGGCAGGAACAGCGGCAGCGGGGACCGGAGAAGCGTCGCCCGAAGCAAGAGCGGCTGCAAGAGGAGGCGTTTTCTCCCCGTCGCCCCGTCTTCTTCCTTGGGGAAAGGATCTTAGGGGATTTTTCATATTTTTATTAGTATTATTTCTCGGGCGGGGGAGGGGGGATCCGGAATCCAGGAAACCGGGAGGGAGCGGGAAATCGCAGGGAAAAGGAAGAGAGCTCGGCGGGCGGAAGGTGGGGAGAGCTCGCGCGTTCCAGCTGATTCAGCAGCGGTCTTGTGAATGCGCGGAGATGTAGCTGACAGGGCGGGAGAGGCGTCCCACTCTCCGGATCGAAGGGAGGCCAGCTCTTTCGGGTACCTGCCGGCTGCGGCTGCCTCCCCTACCCCGCTGCCGTCGGATCTTCCTGCACCCCTCCTCTCCCCCCTTCCCGTTTCTCGCTTCCCCGCCGCTCCGCATGCTGCGCCCTCCCCGTCCTCGATGCCGCTGCTTCCCCGGGGGGGGGGCTAGAAAGGCACCGAGAAGGATGAGCGAAGGGGTTGCCTCGCCGCCGGGTGCCACAGCCGCTGCCAAGGAGGGGGCGGTGGCGGGCGGGGGCCCTGCGGCGGGCGATGGAGTGGAAGAGACTCGAGTGCTAAAATCCAGGGGTTAGGGGGCGCAAATTACTTGCCTTGCCCCGGATGCTGACAACCCACGCTACGCCACTGTTCACAACTTCTGGAGGCAAGTTGTTCCACTGATTAATTGTTCTGTCGGGAAATTTATCCTCCGTTCTAAGCTGCTTCTCTCCTTGATTAGCTTCCACCCGTTGCTTCTTGTTCTGCCATCAGGTGCCTTGGAGAATAGTTTGACTCCCTCTTCTTTGTGGCAACCCCTGAGATATTGGAACACTGCTATCATGTCTCCCCTAGTCCTTCTTTTCATTAAACTAGACATACCCAGTTCCTGCAACTGTTCTTCATATGTTTTGGCCTCCAGACCCCTCATCATCTTGGTTGTTCTTCTCTGCACTCTTTCTAGAAGCTCCACATCGTTTTTACATCATTGTGACCAAAACTGGATGCATCATTCCAAGTGTGGCCTTATCAAGGCCTTATAAAGTGGTATTAGCACTTCACATGATGTTGTTTCTATCCCTCTGTTTATGCAGCCTAGAACTGTGTTAGCTTTTTGGGCAGCTGCTGCACACAACTGGCTCAATAGCCAGTCTGGAGTGGCTCAAACAGCTTTGGGTAGATCATCTTTGCCACTATTTGCTTTGTTAAACAAGGAGGAAAGCTCCTTTGTCTGTGGAGATTCTCAGTCATCCAGGTCATAGTTATCTCCAAGGTGCTCCCCCCCCCCTTAAAGTAAAACAACTGAACGGGTTTTTTGTTCCTTGAGAAAGATGAAGATGAGAAATGAAATGTTTTCTTCTTCTTCCTTAAGGAAAAAACCAACAATCCAGGTTACCCGTTGAAGAAGAAAAGGGACTTTGAGATATTTACCTTGTCCTGAAATGTCAGAAGCCATCCAAGACCCCATTTCTTTTGTATGTATATAATTTTTTTATTACAAACATTTATACACACTAACAAAAACATACGAACTTACAAATAACAACGGAACTGCATGTTCCTTCTTACAGTAAATATCTATCAGTACATTTTACAAATACTATTTCCCTCTCAATACATCTCTAAATAATTTTACATTTATAATCCTATTATTTCTTACTCTTTTACTTATCAGTCTATGTTTGGTTATTCGTATCAGACAGTCTTGTTGTTCTTCTACTAATATATAACTTTTCCTACTTTTATAAATCGTACTTTTCCTACATTCTTATCACTAATTCCCACTTCTTCTATAATACAAACTACATTTTCCAAGTTCTTATTTCCTATTTCTATCATCTAGCCACTTATACTATTTCCCCCAAATTAAATCGTACTCTGTTTCCTCCTTTCCTTGAATTTCCTTGGTCAATTTATCCATCTCTGCGTATTCTAAGATCTTCCATTTCTATCCTGCATAAAACGTGAGGGAAAACTCCTATTTTTCCTCCTCTCAGATCTTTGACTGGGGTTGCCTTCGACCACGTCTACACACACTTCCTCCTTGGGAGGACATCTGTTAAGCGGCAGGTGGCTTCCGTGTCTTGTGGCTGCTGCTTGATAATGTATGATCTAATCTCTATCTCTACCATGTCTCTGGGTAAGTGACAGAGACAAAGCAATGCCATCCTTCTACCGGGATTAAAAATGATTCCCCTCAGTCTGCTGCGGTTGCTGTTTTCCAGTGTAGCTGTGTCATCCATCATAAAGTTTCACAATACTTTTTTGGGGGGGAGTAGGTATGGGTGATGATGGACATGGAGTTGGAGACAGACTTTATTTCTGAGAGGTTTTCCCTCTTTCTGTCTCAAAATTCAGACAGAGGAGGAGGAGCATTTTATGTATTTACATTTACTAGCCACCCAACTTCAATAGGTCCTCCTCTTTCCTCCTCCTCCTCCTCCTCCCTCCCTCCCTCCCTCCTTTCTCCCTCCCCCAAGTGGGCCACTCTTACATATGTCCCACTGGGAACTAACTGCTCCCATTCATTTCTTCCTCCCAGGAATTTTCATCACTATGTTTTCCTATTTAACAAATTCTCTTGTGATGCTCATAACATTTTACTTCTACAGAAAGTGCTATTCCTAACAGCAGTAAATCATATTGGTTCAGAGAATAAATGCTTTCTTTCCTTCTTTCTTTCTTTCTTTCTTTCTTTCTTTCTTTCTTTCTTTCTTTCTCCTCCTTCCCTCCTTTCTCTTTTCGCTCTCTTCTTCCTTCCTTCCCTCCTTTCTTTTTCTTTCTTTCTTTCTTTCTTTCTTTCTTTCTTTCTTTCTTTCTTTCTTTCTTTCTTTCTTCTTTCTGTCTCTTTCTTTCTCTACTTCCTCCCATCCTCCCTCCCTCCTTCCTTTTTCTCTCTCTTTCCTTCTTTCTTTCCTTCCTTCTTTCTCTTCTCTTCTCTTTCTTTTTTCTTTCCTTCCCTCCTTCCTTCCTTCTTTCTCTTTTCTCTCTTCCTTCCTTCAGTCCTTCCTTCCTTCCTTCCTTCCTCTTCTCACTCCCTTCCCTTCTCTGTCCTCTTTTTCTGGAGTAACTTGGTTTATTTACCTTTCCTGTTCAAACCAATATGTGCCTGGGGAGAAGCTGTCCCCATTCTAACTACGGCACATTTCCTATGAACCTTTTGAAGCTTTGGCTGAGTCCACCGGGACAGATCCAATTCCTTCTCCCTTTTATCAGTTATGAGATTATCTGCATAACCTTTACCTCTTCAATAAAGTTCAAAACACGTGGGAATTGGATTTGAGAGCGGGGAAGTTTTCCGAAAGACTCCCCTTCCCTTCTAGCCCTCCTTGCTGGATTCTGCTACCCGGAGTGTAATTCTACCATGAATTACACACACATGTTTCTCTTTGAAGGTTAGGGTGGGGTGAAAGTTGCCCAGAGTGGTGGGGGAAAGAGATTTGGAGCCAATTTGTAATAAGCAAGAACAGTTTGACCCAGATTAAAAGATACAATTACTCTGTCTGAATAGTAAACCTTAAAAGTACTACTTATCCCAATAGTTATTGTTTTATGACAAAGGAAGACATCCCGAGAGAACAATAAAGCCAGAGATAAGTTGCTTGTAATTTATTCCAAACACTGCAGAGGAATTCTAGGCAGTTCTGCTACACCAACAGATCCCAGTCTGGCCCTTTCAAAATACATGCAACTCTCCCACATTAAAACATGCTGGTTAGGGACTCTGGGAGTTGGTCCCAACACGTCTGGATGATAACCCTCAGTAGTGGAAAAGTTTCCTTTACGCACACTTTCTGAGGCCTCGAAAATCCCCCCCCCCCAATTTGCCTTTGTAATATCACTGGACATCTTGTCCTCCCTCCCTCCCTTCTTACTTCCTTCTTTCTTTTCATCCATCCATCCATGCATCCATCCTCCCCCTCCTCCTTTCCTTCCTTCCTTCCTTCCTTCCTTCCTTCCTTCCTTCCTTCCTTCCTTCTTTCCTTTCATCTATCCATCCATCGGTCCATCCTCTCTCCCCCTCCTCCTTTCCTTCCTTCCTTTCATCTATTCATCCATCTGTCCATCCTCTCTCACCCTCCTCCTTTCCTTCGTTCCTTCCTTCCTTCCTTCCATCTATCCATCCATCCTCTCTTCCCTCCCCCCCCTCTTCCCTCCTCCCTCCCTTCCTCTCAAGGACAGTCAACCAGATCTGGGCTGAGCAATAGCCATTTCATTTTGCTATACTAATTCATGCTGTCAAGCTGTTTTCCAAGGCACCTGAAGACCAGAGAAGGAATAAAGGATGGAAAGTGAACAAGGAGAGATTCAACCCTAGAAATAAGGAGAGATTTCCATGCAGTGAGAACAATAGAACCAATGGTACAGAAGTTGCCTTCGGAAGTTGTGGGAGCTTTATCGCTGGAGGCTTTCAAGAAGAGACTGGATTGCCATTTGTCAGAAATGGTGTAGGGTCTCCTGCTTCGGTGTGGGGTTGGACTAGATGACCTATAAGGTCCCTTCCAACTCTGTTAAAACTGTCTGTTATTATGCTCATTTGCTTCTCTTTTGAAGCAGCAACAACAATTGACTTAAAGAAGAACTTGAGGTAGTTTTCAAAGCAAGACCCATTAGGAACAACTGAGACTCAAATAGCAAAGGAGCGTCACAAATAGAGATATAATAGAGATATATAGCTAGGCTCGGGGCCTAGCTATATACGAGACCGCCTCCTGCCCCATACATCCCTTCGTCCGGTCCGCTCCCACAGAGCGGGCCTACTCCGGGTGCCGTCGGCTGGGCAATGCCGGCTGGCGACACCCAGGGGAAGAGCCTTCTCTGTGGCGGGCCCGGCCCTCTGGAACGACCTACCCCCCGACCTTCGCACTACCTCGGACCTCCGCCTCTTCCGCCAACGTCTTAAGACGTACTTATTCCAACAAGCTGGCCTAGGATAGCCCCCCACTTCTGACTTTTAAATATAAATTATAATTTGGTTACGGTTTTAATAACGGGTTTTAGCACGGGTGAATTAATTTAATATATTTTTAATAGATATATATTGTATTTATGGTTTTATATAATGCCTGTGCGCCGCCCTGGGTCCTAACAAGGAGAAGGGCGGGGTATAAATTTAATAAAATAAATAAATAAATAAAAATAAGATTCTCTTCCTTCCTTTTGCTCCCTTATGCCCACACTGCTGAAGCAGGGAATTTTGTCTGCATGAACGCTAAGTGAATTCCCTCCAAATGTCTCTGCCTCCAGCTTCAGATGTAGTTATTTGTTTCCCTGTCCATGAAAATCTGCTTTCTCCCCCCCCCCCATCTGCATTGTAGGAATGCTATTCAGATAAGAGCTCCACAAAAGACAACATCCCACTTCGTAATTAAAGATAGGAAATGACACTCCGTTGGAATGATGTCATAGTCTCCAGCTTGATCATTCAAATAATTTTTTTTTAAAGTGAAATGATAAGATTGAGCGAACATAAATCAACCTCAGGTGCTGTATGGTGAACTCTACCATTGCGAATAGAAGAGTTTTTCAAAAAAAACAAGCTTGGTGCAGTGATAAAGACACGAGACTAGAAACCAGGAGACTGTGAGTTCTAGTCATGCCTTAGAAAAACAATCAGCTTGGGGGAGGAGGAGGAAGAGGAGGAGGAGGAGAAGAAGAGGAGGAAGAGGAGGAGGAGGAGGAGAAGAGGAGGAGGAGGAGGAGGGGAGGAAGAAGAAGAAGAATCTAAAGCAGGGGTTATTTTAATCCAACTTCAGGCTGTGTGTTTCCCTTGTGAGGCTTCATCCTACCATAACAATGCTGTAGCATAAAGACCAATGTAAATCTGCTCTATTCACATGGCATTGCCCAAGCTTCTTCTCCTTTTGTGCTATAATTAAAAATGACCCATTGCCTAGCAAAACACTGGGAAGGCTGACGCCGTTGAATTGGGCCCAGTTTGCAAAGGGACGGTTGCAACCCCATGGAGCCGCTCGCTGGTCCTGAGGCCGAAAGACTCATACAAATGACTTCCTGTGTGGTCCAGTCGCATCCCAGTCACCCCCAACCCCACCCAGGGACTTGCTTTTGCAGCTGTTTGATATAAATTCCTCGCATATGTCTTCGTCCAGTCGGTTTATTTTGATAAACAATAAATAGCCCGGACGTTCCCCTGCTGGCTTCTCTTCGCTCAGGCCATCTCAGGCTTGGCCATTTGCCAGAGAGACGGTGGCTCCGGACGACGTTTGCACAGATGGCAATTGTCATTTTGGGAATTCACTCGGAGGTCCAGCCTCTTCTCTGCCTTCCCATCTTCCCTCTCTCTGTCTCTTTCTCTCTTCCTCCCTCTCCTGGTGTTCCTCTTTTTCTCTCCATCCATTATCTCTCTTCCTCTCTCTCTTTACCCCTTTCTCTCTTCATCCATTTCCCCCCTCTCACCTTCTCTCTCTCCCACTCTCCTCTCTCTCAGTCCCTCCATCTCTCTCTCCCTCTCCCTCTCTCTTTCTCTCTCCATCCATCTCTCTCTCCCCGTCCCTCCCCCCTCTCTCTGTCTCTCTCTTTCTCCATCCATTTCTCTCCCCCTCCCTCTCTCTTTCTCTGTCTTTCGCTCTGCATCCATTGTCTCTCCCTCTCCTATATCTCTCCCTCTCTCTCTCTTTCTCTCTCCATCCGTTATCTCCCCCCCCTCTCTCTTTCCCTCTTTCTCTCTCTCTCTCTCTCTTCATCCATTCCCTCCCTCCCTCTCCCTCTCTCTCCTCTCTCTCTCTATCTCTCTCTGTCCCCTCCTTAGTGGACCATCACAATCTATTATTGGCAACTACAAATCACAACCAGATGATATTAAGTTGCTGGGATAACCCGTTTGGTCCCTTCCGGTGTGATATTTTTCTTCATTAAGCCGCACAGCTCTCCAAGCTCCCCAAATCCGCTTATATCTCCACCCACCCCTTTCTGCAAAAGTTATAGATCACAGCCTCTAAACTAATTGTTAGTTGCACAGCAGGCCTTAAAGCTTGGCCTGGCCAGCGCAATTCCATCCCCTCACCCCCCGGGTTCTGATTAAAGGCGCAGGGGAAGCCGAAAGTGTGAAGAAAATGAAACCCTCTGGGCCGTTTGGGCAAAATGTCGTGGCTTTTGGAGCCTTCTTTGACATTTGCTGAGAAAAGTATGAGCAGAGAGGAGTTATCCATCATGGAGCCTTCTTCCAGGGGCTTCAATGTGACTGATTTGTTAACGGCTACTGGCTTGGTTTAGACAACTGTAAACGGATTGGAGAAGAAATGGGATTGCTAGAGCAGCAGAGAGGGAAAAATTTGCTATATTTCTTTGCTATACCTCTCTCCTCAATATGATGACCTCCCCATAGCTGAGATGTTTGCTCACTGCTTTTCACCATGCCGGGATGGCCTGTTCCTTGCTCCTGAGGTGTGTGTGTGTGTGTGAAAGCAAAATGATAGAAGGAAGGTTCTTCTGAGCAGGTGGACAGTTGTCCGTTGAAGCCAATAACAATGGTCATAAGAGGAAGCTTAGTCAAGAACAGGGAGGTTAGATGCTTTCCCATCTTCTGGAAGTTATGAGTGGTAGAAGGTCCTTCCTGATTAATTGTTCTCACTGTCAGGAAATTTCTTCTTAGTTCTTGGTTGCTTCTCTCCTTGATTAGTTTTCTTCTTCTTCTTCTTCTTCTTCTTCTTCTTCTTCTTCTTCTTCTTCTTCTTCTTCTTCTTCTTCTTCTTCTTCTTCTTCTTCTTCTCCTCCTCCTCCTCCTCCCCCTCCTCCCCCTCCTCCCCCTCCTCCTCTTCTTTGGAGAACAGGTTGACCCCCTCTTCTTTGTGACAGTCCCTCAAATATTGCTATCATGTCACCCCTAGTCCTTGGTTACACTAGACTAGACACACCCACTTCTAGCAATCGTTCTTCATATGTTTTAGCCTCCAGGCCCCTAATCATCTTAGTTGCTCTTCTCTGCACTCTTTATAGAGTCTCAATATCCCTTTTATATTCATGCATACATACATACACCATGCAATATTCACACCATGGCAGAAGGGGAAGGGGTTTGTGCTGATTGTGAACGTTGCTGGGGAAGACAAAACCGAAGGCTGAGGAAAAGCAAGGAGTTTGTCTTCCATCACAATCCTAGCTTTTTTCCTATTGTTACTTAAACTATTTGCATACATAAAGCAAAGCAGCCTTTTTAATTTCTCCCCCCCCCCTCCCTCCTAATCATCTGAGGCTTATTAAGAACTACTCTGTATCCTGTAATCAGACCATTTATGCAGAGAGCTGCCCGGGGCCAAGTGCTTTTGTAAACAAGCTGGAAAACTCCTTTGCAATAAATGATTAACATGGGAAGACACCATTCATAATTAAGTCTCTCCCCCCACCCCCCACCCCCCACCCCCGCTTTCCTTCCAATCCCACTCCACCCTCTTCCTGCCATTTTGGTTGGCAGATGGTCTTAGGAGCCTAAGCAGGGTCTATCCTCCTGCCTTGTTATGTTCAGGAGGGGAGGGAAGATAGACCTTTGAAACGGAAGAAGAGAACGAAGAAAGGTCTGTAAAAATTGCAGTCTCAATTTTTGAGTTGAGTTTTGCCCGATGCTGTTTTCAGCATAAGAAGGAAGCAGACGCCCCAACTGCAGTTATTGGGTGTGGAATGGCTCTCCGTAGAGTTGGCTGCCTCAAAGCCAGTAACCGTGAAAGGGACATCGGAGTCATAATGGACAATCACTTAAAAAAACATGAGCCAGCCGCGTACGGCAGCAGTCGAAAAAGCTAATACGATCCTTGGTTGTAGAAACAGAGGCATAGAATCAAAATCATGCGAATATTAGTACCGCTTTATAAAGCAGTACTTTATAGGAACGCGGTGGCTCAGTGGCTAAGATGCTGAGCTTCTTGATCAGAAAGGTTGGCGGTTTGGCAGTTCGAATCCCTAGCGCCACATAACGGAGTGAGCTCCCGTGACTTGTCCCAGCTTCTGCCAACCTAGCAGTTCGAAAGCACATAAAAATTACCAGTAGAAAAATAGGGACAGCCTTTTGCGGGAAGGGAACAGTGTTCCATGCACCTTCGGCGTTTAGTCATGCCGGCCTCATGGCCACAGAGACGTCTTCGGACAGCGTTGGCTCTTTGGCTTTGAAACAGAGATGAGCACCGTCCCCTAGAGTCGGGAACGAGTAGCACATATTTGCAAGGCAAACCTTTACCTTATAAAGCCTTAGTAAAGACCTTATCTGGAATCCTGAATCCAGTTTTGGTCACCACATTATAAGAAAAGATGTTGAGACTTTGGAAAAAGTGCAAAGAACAGCAAATGTGAGGATGAAGAGTCTAGAGACAAAAACATATGCTGGAATAGGGTATGGCCAGTCTAGAAAAAGAAGGACATGGGGGGACATGATAGCAGCATTCCAGTATTTGAGGAGCTGCCACAAAGAAGAGGGAGGCCAACTTCTTTTCCAAAGCACCAGCAAACAAGACAAGAAACAAAGAATGGAAATTAATCAAAGAAAGAAGCAACCAGGAATTAAGGAGAACCTTCCTAACAGTGAGGACGATTGACCAGTGGAACAGCTTGCCTCCAGAAGTTGTGGTTGCTCCATCACTGGAGGTTTTTAAGAAGAGAGTGAGCAGACACCTGTCTGAAATGGTAAAGGGTCTCTTGCTTGAACAGGGGGTTGGACTAGAAGGCTTCCAAGGTCCCTTCCAGCTCTATTCTAATGGATTGATTGATTTTGAGGAGGTGGGAATCCCAAGGACTTTCTCGGTTTTATTTTTTCCTTTGAGAACTTTTTTAATGCCCATATAATGTTGCATTCTCCTGGATGAAACATGCTTTCTGTCGGATCCCCTTATAGGCTTGGAGATCCAATCCCTGATGCCTGCGCGAAGAGTTTCCCAAACCCCTTGAAACCAAAGGAGTCAGATTCTTGCCTGCAGCTCGTCATGCATGGCAGGAAGCTCAGCTTGGCTCGGCCTCAGCCGGGATGAAGGACTCCCCAAGAGAAGACAGACAGCTGAGGGTCCAAGAAGTCTTTGGCAGGCACGAGGGACGGGGAGGCGCGAAGAATGCCGCCTGGGAAGAACCAAGAAGCTTTGCCAAGTCAGAAGCGAAGTCATTCAAGCATCAGATCTGGGTGGCCGCCCCACTCCGAAGCTCCATGACAATTCCAATATAATACTGCCTGTATCATTTATGTTGGCCGAGATTTCTCTATTCCCAGTACAGGAAGCAAGCTAAAAATTGGATTAGGAAAGCAGGAAGTGGAACAGTGTGAAAAGGAGTCTCCAGCCAACAAGCGCGGGAGAGACTCCAAAGGACTTTTCAATAACTCGGTGCAAGACTCACTCGATCCCTATTCACTCTGAAGCAATCGTCTCATAAAGAAGCAGAACTTGGCAAGTCTCGCTTGCTTCCTAGTGCTGCTTTCTGCTACTATTGTCGGGCATCGGCTTGTAGGAGAGGTCGAGACAGTCTCAGCTGCAGTAGTTAGGAGGTTACCTGGGCGAATTTTATTTTATTTAGTTTGTCAAACATACTGTAGACGAGATAACAGGTATAAGTATAAACATGGATATGAACAAAGGAAATGAGTATAAATAAATGGGGACAGTAGGACAGGGACGGTGGGCAGGGCTGGTGCTCTTATGCACGCCCCCTTTATGGACCTCTTAGGAATGGGGTGAGGCCCACGGTGGAGAGTATAAGATTGAAGCTGAATTGTATCAAACTTGACTCAGCTTTCCATCCTTCCAAGGTCAGTAAATTGAGGACCCAGATTGTTGAGGGCAAGATGCTGATTCTGTAAACCGCTTAGAGAGGGCTGTAAAAGCACTGTGAAGCGGTATATAAGTCTAAGTCTCACTACCGAGCGAGTCTGGGCAGCTTGCAATGTTATGCAAGCCTGAAGTCTGGAATTTTAATACGCAAGACAAATGACATTCATTTCAGCAAGCCCTTGTGGCAACCTATGATGCATTTTCTGAAAGGCTTGCTGTGGGTCTCCATCGCTGAAAATTTTCAAGAAAAGTCATTTGTCCAGAATGGTATAAAGTCTCCTTCCTTGAGTAGGGCGTTGGACACTTGAAGATCTTCCAGCCCTACGATTCTATGAATCTGGTTTGGTCCTGTGACATAACCACCAAAGTCATGGTGTTCCTTTGAGCCCATGTAGGTTCTGTTACTCTAGGGACATTGTGGCTCAGTGGCTAAGAAGCTGAGCTTGTCGATCAGAAAGATCGACAGTTTGGCCATTCGACTCCCTAGCGCAGCATAACGGAGTGAGCTCCCGTGACTTGTCCCAGCTTCTGTTCGAAAGGATGCAAAAATGCAAGTAGAAAAATAGAGACCACCTTTGATGGGAAGGGAACAGCGTTCTGTGCACCTTCGGCATCTAGTCATGCCGGCCACACGACCACAGAGACGTCTTCGGACAGTGCTGGCTCTTTGGCTTTGAAACGGACATGAGCACCGCCCTCTAGAGTCGTGAACGACAAGCAACTATGTGCAAGGGGAACCTTTCCCTTTAGGTGCTGTTCCATGGTCACGGACATTCTCTTATTGAGAGGTTTTTTTTAATCTGTCTTATGTGGTCCTGCTTTGAGTTTTTGCGCATTGTCTTTTAATATACGCTGCCCACAAGCTACTTGGGCGAGATGGGCAGCTGTACCGACTGAATATATGCTGGCCTGTGCCTGGGAAGCCCACAAGGAAGGACTTCTCACTTCCTGGCCCCGAAGTGAGAAGTCCTTCCTTGTGGGCTTGCCAGGCACAGGCCGGCATCCTGCCTTGAGTTAACACAATGCCGAGCCTCTTTTGTCTAATGAAAATAATGACTTGCAGGAACACAACGTGATGGGGGAGCTCGCTGAGATTCCAAACATGTGGCAATTTCCGAGTGTCAGTGTTGAGGTTTTTCCTCCCCCTCTTCTCCTAAAAAAAGAAAAAAGAAGAAGAAGAAGAAGGGGGGGAAGGAAAATGGAAAAGAAAACACTACCCTTATGTGGCAGAACGTGCTGTGCATTAGAGTTGGAATTTCCCTAAGGCTTTACCACCATGGCTGTCCCACAGAGGTTGTGTCAGAGGCATCTCCGTTTTCGTTTTTCCGATGTTTTCCTGCCAGTTAATGCCACGGAAGCAACCTTGGCTCACTGAGACTTCAGGCTGGCGGCGGGGCAGGGGAAATGTAAGACGCAAGAGCTGTGTAGTTTTGTGACTGCTTTCCAGAAGGACCTAACATCTGTTGAAGTCCATCGTGAAGCCAACTCAAGGGAAGAGGATAGGAAGGAGGTCCTGGTAGTTTGGTAATTTTCCACTGATGTTATGCCTATCCTGCCCAGGGACTGTCACAGCTGCCCAGTGATCCCAGCTGGTCAACCTTCTGCTCCTATTTGTTGGCCCAAGTTTTAGAGCATAGATTGAAGAAGTCCAGATCCAAGGGGTGGGAGGGGAAATCAACCTAGATTTTTCAAACACATGGAGACAGAGCCAGTCCCATAACATACATATTCACGTATGTGCAAATTGTTTTAAATCAAGTCATAGGACTTTAGGGGTGGAAGAGACTTTGGAGGTCTTCTCGTCCAACCCCCTGCCTAGGTAGGAAACACCTACACCACTTCAGACAAATGGTTGTCCAACGTCTTCTTAAAAACTTCCAGTGTTGGAGAATTCACAACTTCTGGAGGCAAGTTGTTCCATACATTAATTGTTCTAACTGTCAGAAAATTTCCCCTTAGTTCTAAGTGGCTTCTCTCCTCGATTAGTTTCCACCCATTGCTTCTTGTCCTGCCCTCAGGTGCTTTGGAGAATAGTTTGACTCCCTCTTTGTGGCAACTCCTGAGATATTGGAAGACTGCTATCATGTCTCCCCTGGCCTTTCTTTTCATTAAACCAGACATACCCAGTTACTGCAACCGTTCTTCATATGTTTTAGCCTCCAGTCCCCTAATCATCTTTGTTCTTCTTCTCTGCACTCTTTCCAGAGTCTTGACGTCTTTTTTACATCATGGCGACCAATGCAGCATCCCAAGTGTGGCTTTCCTTACCAAATAAATAAGATCGGAGCATAAGAAAGAGATGCAATCCACCCAGAGTCTCATTTGGTCGCCCTTTGGGAGAGAGCCGTCTTCAGAATCCGCCGTTCAAAGAAAACACAGAGTGGGAAAACAACTGGAGAAAGCTGCAGTAGGCCAAGCCACACTTAGTGAGCAGAAAGGAAACAAAAGCCATTGCTACAAATCGCTCGGAGGAGCAGGGAACTAGGAGGTTTTCCTGGTGCTTTTTAAATGCTCCCTGTCATCATTTATTAACTTATTTGCTCAAAGCTCCCAGGAGAATAAGCCTTATTTTGTCTGGATTTTTGGCCGCAACACAACCATCCCAAGTTCTTGTTAGAGGGGAGGGGGCTGTTGACATGTGAGCCTCTCCTGTTAAAGGAAGGGATGGAAGAGACTGCTAGCAATAGAGGCGAACATCCAAGATACCACCGGTCTAGAAGCTTTGACCAAAATTACTTCCTTTCACACGCCGGCTACCTTAATTACGTGGTGGGAAACAGAGAACAGTCAAATAATTCGTCCTAGGATGTCATAATTCTATCAGGGAAAATGCTTGACCTTATCAGAGATTTATGGAAGGGATGCCGTCCTTATTTTTCAAGTAAACAGATCAAGCTCCCCCCTGAAGGGGGAGCGGGGAGAATTCGAAACTAGTAATTAGATTCTCCGGAAAGGAAACGGCCCTTTAAGACAAGAGGTAGGAGGAACAGAACTTGTAACTAAAAAAGAAAGAAAAGAAAAAAAGAATTCCAGGCCACATGGTTCAGAAACGGAAGGCAATTTTAACTTTCTGGAGAACCGCTGAAGGTTACAGCATAGCTTCAGCAACATGGTACCTTCTAGATCAGGGGTGTCAAACTCAATTTCATTGAGAGCCACATCAGGGTTGTGTTTGACATTGGGGGGGGGAACAGGTGGCCATGGCCAGCTCAATGTCATCTGTGTTACAGGCACCTGTGGGTGGGGGCACCCAAGCTCCGTTTTTGGGTTGTGATGGCCTCCTGCAGCCCTCTGCCAGCAAAAATGGAGCTCGGGAGGGCTGCGCACGGCCCTTGCTGCTTCCAGGCCAGCCCCGTGGGCCAGATCTAAGCACCTTGTGGGCCAGATCTGTCCCCTGGGCCTTAGGTTTGACAGCCCTGTTCTAGATGTTTGACAGATGTGATGATGAAGTTTATTTAATCCGTCTAGTTGAGCCCGACTCTTGGTTATTCTATGGGCCGGGTCTCCCCACACTTTATGATCGGATACTACTTCTTTGAATTGTTCTATGTGTTGGATGGTGTCAGCTTTTATGGTGTCCAGCCAGCCACCATGTTCTTTGATGGCCTGGTCTTCTTTTTACCGTAACTCTTCGCAACTGTTGTGGCTCATTGGGGAGGTTGGGGAGGAATATGGGCCAGTCCTGGAGTCTGGGGAAGGCTCTGATGAGGGTTCTGGGTCGGAGGCAGAGAGGGGGCCACAGCCGTACGCCAGTTATCAGCTGCCTTCAGAGTCAGACATCAGTGAGGCAGATGAACAGCTGGAGCCTGTTCCTAGTGTGCACATGCCAGAGGAAAGGAACAGCTAAAGAACAGGGGTCAACTTGGGAGTAAGGCCACAGGTGGACGATGAATGGCCCCTCCCAGAGGAAATAAAAGAGGAGCAAAAGGGGAGTGGAGTTTGCAGGAGACAATTAGTTCACTTCATTGGTTCGTGACTCTCCAAGACTCCTTGCCAGGTTTTGCAGCTATTGGCCTGTCAGCTCTCCAAGCCAGATAAGGTCCGTGACTGTAAATCCTCCCTTGAAAGACTTTGCTGGATGTGAATGAGCAGAATTCACAGTAAAGTAATAAAAAGGGTTTTTTGTCGGGACCAGGAGTTTGCTTCATGCTCTGCTGAAATCCAGGTCAGAACACCAACATGCTTTCTCTAGTGAATTCCCCTGCGTGACATGCACCACGTAAGCAAGATGCAGTTTCCTCTTCTTGCCTTCTAGTGACATGTTGGGTGTTATGTGCTTCACCTTGTTGGTCCCCTTTGCTGTCCAAAGAATATGCAGAAGACTTCGCCAGCATGACAGTCAATTTTGACAAGGAGCAGAAGGAGTCAGTTTTGGCAAATGTGCAAAGTGCAGAATTCAGGCTCTGCTCGTTTGCTCCCATCCATAAACTCCCTAACAAGACTTTTTTTCATTTTCTTGGAGGACATGATAAATACAGAGCGATACAAAGGAACAAAATAAATTTACGCCAAAAGCTGAGAGATGGTAGTGCAAACAAACCGTTATTCATACCTCAGTCCTCGGGGGAGAAATATAATTTGACCTTCTCTTGCCTCAAGCATCATGTTTTCCCACTAAATTAGTTCCATGGCAGTCATGGCTGACCTTAAATGGAGATGGTATATTTTGTATAATCACCACTGCAGCAATAATAATCGCCTTCTCCCCTCTGCCAGATTTTTCTTTCGATCCAATCCATTTGCCTTGATTTCACCAGGAATTCTCCGAGAACCTTTCTGAATCCCATACAGTGTTCATCCCATTTGGCTCTTGATTTGGGTTTCAAACATTTCAGCAATGGGTTCTCTGGCCGGTTGCTGGGTGGACGTGGCCATGGTGGGCGTGGCCTAGTTGCTCTCCTGCATCACGGTGGAGGGGGCGTTTTTACTCTCCGGAGGCTGGAAACAGGCCCATTTCCAGCCTTCCAGAACTTCTGGGAGGCCCGTTTTCCCACTCCCCAAGCATCCGTGTAGACCCTGCACTTACTTCACATCTAAAATGGGCTGCATGGAGAATCCTGGGAGGGGAGGGGCAGGGTGGGCGAGGAGGGGTGGGCGAGGCCAGCCAGGGGTGGGATTTGGAATTTTTCCGGACTGGCCATAATGTTAGTTACGGGTTCTCCCAAACCTGGGCGAACCTGTCGCAGCCTACCCCTGTGTTAACCAAGGAAGAGGCTTCCTTTTTTCTGAATTTATTTCTTGAGAAGCTAAAGCCTTCAAAGAACTAGACTGGTTTAACAGGAGACCTGTTTTCCAGAGTTGCTTCTCTCCTTGATTGTTTTCTACCCATTGCTTCTTGTCCTACCTACCCTCAGGTGCTTTGGAGAATAGCTTGACCCCTTCCTCTCTGGGGCAGCCCTTCAAATATTGGAAGACTGCTATCCTGTCTCCCCTGGTCCTTCTCTTCACTAGACTAGCCATGCCCAGTTCCTGCAACCGTTCTTCATATGTTTTAGCCCCCAGTCCCCTAATCCTCTTGGTTGCTCTTCTCTGCACTCTTTCTAGAGTCTCCACATCTTTTTTACATCATGGCAACCAAAACTGAATCCAAGTGTGGCCTTTCCAAGACATTATAAATCTTGTAAATGTTGTATAGCTTCATGCTAGGAAGGGCAATTCACAACTGTCTTGCTTAGCAACAGAAAGTTTGGATTCAGTTGTGAGCATAGGTTGAGGTAATAAATAAATTAAGTCTTTAAGTTGCCTGTGATGGACAAGGCGCAAATGTGGAGGGCCCATTCTCTTCTGGCTAAATTCTTTTTCCTTTTCTTGGACATAAAAGATTTGGCTGCATCTGGGGGAGGAATTGCAAAGGAGAAATATTACCTTGAGCTCTGAATGCAAAGAGATGTTATCTTGGCGTCCTTTGCAGATAAATATTCAATATTATCCAGTGCTATGAAATAATACTGATTTCCAGATTAGGCGTCTACCTTCAAAAGCCATTACAGCATTAAATCAGGCTGTTTAGCGAGGGAAAACAATAGCAAAAGAGAACCGAAATGAAGGGCGATGAAAAAGGAAAGAAAAGGTACTTCAAGCAAAAAAACAGGGGTGTGTAAGGAGAAATAATTAGCACTTCTGCAATGCTTTTCATCTTCCAATGTGCAAATATCCCCCTTTCAGAGTTCCCAAAACACTCTCTGCAAGGTGGATAAATATTACAGTTTTTAATAGTTCATTATTGTATTGTGTAGCAGAGGAGGGGGGTGGGATTCCTTCCAGCTTTTCAGTAGGCGTGTATGATTATTCTGTGCTCCACGTTAATTCAGACTGATCTGGATGATTTGGAACCTCATAATGGTTTAGCGGATCAGTCGGACAATTCGATCGAGCCGAAGGATCACATCCACATCTGTTGCGGAGCAAGAGAAGGGATGGCATCAAGATCATGGGAAGGGATAGTACCACTCTATGTTGCACTAGTGAGCCCACACTTTGGAATATGGTGTCCAGTTCTGGTCACCATGATACCAAAAAATTTTTGAGGCCCTAGAAAGTATGCGGAGAAGAGCCAAGAAGATGATCAGGGGTCTGGAGACTAAATCATTTGATGAACAACTAACGGAATTAGATATGCAGGATCCAATCTGGGTCACTCCAGAGGTTCTAGAGAACCAATAGCAGAAATTGGTAAATACCAATAGCAGAACTGGTAAATACCACCTCTGGCTGGCCCCGCCCCAATCTATTCTCTGCCTCCTGGGTCCCAGCTGATTGGGAGGGAATGGGGATTTTACAGTATCCTTCCCATGCCACGCCCACCAAGCCACGCCCACAGAACCAGTAGTAAAAAAAAATTGAACCCCACCACTAATGTGGATGTTCCACCACTGGAGGCATTCAAGAAATGATTAAACCCTCATTTGTCCAGGGCTGTGTGAGGATTCTTCCCTTGGGCAAGGGATTGGTCTAGAAGACCTCCAAGGTCCCTTCCACCCCTATGTTCTATGACTCGATTTAAACCAATTTGCATCCGTGTAAATATGTATGTTCTGAGACTGTCTCCGTGTCTTTGAAATCTTCGAAAAGTCTTTGCAGGGAAAGGGAGTCGGCCAACAAAAATCTTCTATGGAACTTTTTTTTTCTGAACCTCTCACTGGGTCAGACGGTGATTCTTAGTTTGACAGTTTTCATGTGGTTTTATATTAGCTGTAGTGATGATTGCTTGTCTGCCACTACCGTAGCCCTATTGAGAGTTACATAGGTAATAAATAATAAGAAGTTCTTAGGCTTTTAACATGCAAAAGAAGTCGCAAATAATTCTGTGTGCCAAAACTGTGTGTTGATGCTTTTGGGTTGTTGGTTTGTTTTTTTTGGAAACTCCTTATTTTTAATTTATTCAGAGTTCTTTCCTCTACTTTGGGGAAGGGGGAGGGAAAGACTAATGCTATCTAAAACAGGCTATATATAACTGTAACTATTCTTTGTGGTTATGGTTGCAGCTTATATTTGAGAGGTTTGCAGTGTTTACTCATGCATAATTGCATTATAAATGATTTCTCGTAGAGGAGGTGATTTGTGCATTTTCTTATGTAAGGCAAAATTAATACCCTCCTGACATGGAGAAAATCCACTATATTACCTTTTACTGTTTTCATTTAGATGGCGCAGTCTGTCTTCTTTAACTTCATAATGGCATTCAAAATAGTAGGAAGAAAATGTGAATAAACAAAGACAAATACCCTATTAGGAATGAGAAATAAACTGCATGCTATTTTTTAAAAACCTCAATAAAGTACGTTGCATTTGAGTTTGAAGGTCAGAAGATTCTTCTGGTCTTTTTCTTGCTAGTTGCGAAGCCACGTCCAACCCATCGGGATCCCATGGACAACATTCCTCCAGGCCTTCCTGTCCTCTACCATCCTCTGGAGTCCATTGAAGCTCATTCCAACTGCTTCGGTGACTCCATCCAGCCACCTCATTCTCTGCCGTCCCCTTCTTCTTCTTTTGCCCTCCATCGTTCCCAGCATGAGGCTCTTCTCCAGGGAGTCCTTCCTTCTCATTAGGTGGCCAAAGTCTTTGAGTTTCCTCTTTAGGATCTGGCCTTCTAAAGAGCAGTCAGGGTTGATCTCCTCTAGGACTGACCAGTTGGATCGCCTTGCAGTCCCAGGGACTCGGAGGAGTCTTTTCCAGCACCATCGTTCATAGGTCTTTTTACCTAGGAATAAATGTGCATTGTGGAAGATTTACCAAGGTGTTGGAAACAGCTGCAAAAAAAACCCCTAGGAATCAGTTTCCGATGGGTCTATTGAATTCCCAAAAACGATTCAACTGGGGACAAGCAAAATCTATTTTACCTAGCCATTTTCTTTGGGAAGAAATCTCTGGTCTTGCTCATTTTTGCACTGACTTTTTAGTTTTAAAACACCCAGATCTGACCTTGGGGAAATGGGAGCCACCTTTAATTTTTAAAAAGTGTCAGGGTTTGTTGCAAAAACCAAATCCAGGAAGCACGGTACCTGAATGGATCATGTGATGGACATGTGGATGCTGGGCAGGGACTTGGACTTTCTTTTGGGTGGGGAAAACCTGGAAGCTTTCAGATTTGGGTTTCCCCAGATGTACCAATATGACATCTCTAATAAAATAGAACTTTGAGGAACTTCAGGCATCGGAGTCTTCTTTCATTGGGGTGTTACTTGGAACCCCGACATTAACCCGAATCTGAAAGCTTCCAGGTTTCAAGAGGCAAGTGGACTTCCTGTTTTTTTCTTTGAAGACGTTTCACTTCTCACCCAAGAAGCTTCTTCAGTTTGCCTCTTGAAAAAGCACCTTTGGGACAACCATGTACCGGATATTTTTTCACAGGGTCTGGGTGCAGCGATAAAACCAATGCTCCCCATCCCTGTTCGAATGCAAACATGTCCAAACAAGCAGCATTTCAGCATCGTGTCTGCCCTCATCCCCCTCGCCCCTGCTTTTGCTGCCTTTCTTCAGGCTTTCCATGCTAGCTCAAATGCAGATGTGTATGAGTCAGCAATAAAACCAAAAATTAGCATCCTTCAGCGGGAGATGCTGCTGCAGGATGCGTTCCAATAAATAACATTGCAAGGCCTTGTTATTTATTCTTCAGTCATCATTCATTATGGCCTCTTCTGCAGCTCTTCATTTCGGAGTGTTTTACTATCAGAGTGGCACCTGGTGTTAACAGCTGGACAGTGTCTCCATTAAATCCCAAGTGCTCTTTAGTTAGCATGGATTGGCTTTCTCTGCCCTTGCCAGTTTCCAGAAACGCCCTCTTCGCACTTCTTCAAAGCTGCCCTGTGACACAGGGTAACAAAATGACAGAGTTGGAAGGGACTTTGAAGGTCTTCTAGTCCAACCTCCTCCCTTATACCATTTCAGACAAGTGGATGTTCAATCTATTCTTAAGTGTTGAAGCACCCACAACTTCTGGAGGCAAGCTGATCCACTGGCTAATGGTTAGATCCACTTGATGGAGGGACTGGCAGCCACAAATACTTTCACCTTCTCCCAGTTGAGCAGTTTTACACAGCTTGCATAAAGGTATTTTAGAAAGAAGTTTGCATAGTCAAATAGAGGAGGGGAAGACTTAAGGTGCAAATATGGGAGGAAAACTAAAAGGAAAATAAGATTAAAAGTTTGGATGTGGGTAAGAGATGATGGATAAGGGAAAATAGAATAAAAGAATATATTTATGAATATATTTCAATAGTGTGTATGAATATTAGGACCACCACGGACCTCCGCTCCTTCCGTCTTAAACTAAAAACACACTTCTTCTGCCTTGCCGGCCTGGGATAGTTATTCCTCTGTTTTTGCGTTTATTGGGGAATTTTTAGTCTAGTTAGTTTTAACGGGTATTTTAGCACAGGTACTGTTTAATCTATTTTTAATATGAAATGTTGTATATAGTCATTGTTTTTATTCTTCCTGTGCACCGCCCCGAGTCCCTGTGGGGAGAGGGTGCAGTCTATAAGTATTAAATTATTATTATTATTAATATTAAACTTATACAGGTTGGGAAAATATCCTAGCAGTGTGATAGATATCAGGCTAATATCTTAATATAAATAGATATGAAGAATTGGAAAATTAGATTTTGAGGACTCTACTACTAAATATGTATAAAAATATGAATAGCAGTGAAATGTTAGAATTAAACAATGGGTGATTAGGGTGTGTGTATGTGTGTGTGTGAGAGAGAGAGATTAGGTACACACACATACACACACACACACATACACACATACGTATACACCTATTGTGCCCTTGTGGTGAATGTGTGAGCCTCTGATTGTGTAAGTGTGTGTGTGTGTGTGTGTGTGTGTGTGTGTGTGTGTGTGTGAGAGAGAGAGAGAGAGAGAGAGAGAGAGAGAGAGAGAGAGAGAGAGAGAGAGAGAGAGAGAGAGAGAGAGAGAGAGAGAGAGAGAGAGAATGGAAGAAAGATAAAAACCAATGATTTCAATTGAAAGATTCTGCAGGATTATATTATGACACAACCAAAATCTAAAGGGTTATAGAGCTGAAGCAATTATCCTATTAAATTGTGATTATCACCAATACTGAATGTTTTCCTTTGATGCTGAATTGAAGAACACTTTGGATTCCTGGACTATGTAGAGCTGTACTGGGGGAAAAAGTACATTCACACCAAGTCCTTAGTTATTTTGTCATGCAAGGGCTTGGCAGCCACAACATATCACTAAACCTCCTCCTACTTTGCAGAGATTTTTCTAAGGATGTTTTCTGGCCATCAAATCGAAAGAACCTTGCCCCCCTCCAAAACAGAAGGAAAAAAAAATGTTACATATTGTTCAATGCAACACTCATGAAAACCGATTGATCAGTAAATAATCCTGTTTGCATTTGGGAGAGATTTTTTCCTTGACAAAATGGAGGGAATAAGTCATGAAAGGCAAGGGAGGGTAAAAGAAAGGGGAAGGGGAGGGAGGGAAAGGTGGAAGATACTTTCCCAACATCTGAAAAATCACAATAATTAGCAACAAGGCTCTATAGTTCATTTCCATAAAAAGAGAGGGGGGGAGGGAGAGAAAAAGGAGGGATTTGAGACTCTTGGTGTTTAGACAGTCCCCCCCACGCCCCCTCTCTTGTGACCTTAGTCTGATATTTTACAAAACATTAATCTTCTTGCCAGCAATTATAAAGAATCGTGTGATGTAGCTGGGAGTCAGTGAGTGAGTAATAGCAATTCCATTGTTCTTTTTATTTATTTATTTATGCTTTGGCTTACTAGGCAGATGAGGTAGGTTGGGCCTTTACATACATACATAGATACATAGATACATAGATACATACATACATACATACATACATACATACATACATACATACATACATACATATGTAGGTTCTGGTTTATTCGGGTCTTTTCCCATGTAAAATTAAAGGTGTTTTTGCAACGTTTGGATGGTATCACACCCATCATCATCAGGCTGGAGCCTTTGATCATCATCATCGAAACGTTGCAAAAACACCTTTAATTTTACACGGGAAAAGACCCGAATAAACCAGAACCTACATACCTATACCCGTGAAAATCTACATATAACATATATATGTTAAATTATTATTATTATTATTATTTTTTTTTAAGGGATGATTAATAATTAATTAAGAGACCAGGATGGATCCATTTCAGGCTCCTTAGCCCTCGTCAGCTGGCCATACTTCCCTACAGGGATTTGAACTGGTGCTTTCCAGCATTCGAAGCAGGCTTCCCTATGCCTTGAGCTAACCAGCTTCCCTGATTACATCATCCTTTCTACAGGACTTATTGATGAAGTGGATATTTTGTTACAGCTTCCTGTTAGGCCTATTTAAGGGAGGAGACAAACTTGTTATATATATATATATATATATATATATATATATATATATATATATATATATATATATATATATATATATATATATATATATATATATATATATATATATATATATATATATATATATATATATATATATATAAAGAGGCTTAGAGAATTAGAGGCTTCAAAGTTTTATTTCTTGGTAATAGTGATGTGACTTTGAATCAAGGGAAAGGGCAGGAGAAAGGGAGGAATTTCAATCAACATTGTGTGTTCATTGTAGAAGGAAGGTGAGTGGCTTGATGACTTTGGCCACCTAATGAAAAGGAAGGATTCATTGGAGAAGAGCCTGATGCTGGGAACGATGGAGGCAAAAGAAGAAGAAGGGAACGACAGAGAAGGAGGTGGCTGGATGGAGTAACCAAAGCAGTCGGCGTGAGCTGGAATGGACTCCGGGGAATGGTAGTGGACAATGATCAATATTAACATCACTATTTTTATTAACGTCCAGGGAGCCACACTTTTAAAATTGGTGTGTGGATCCTCCAGTACTTATGCTTTGTGTGTGTTTTTAATGTTACAAAGAAAATTGATTCCCAATCATCAATGGATATCAAAATCATTATCTTTAATAGCAAGAACTTTGATTTCATTTGGCTAACTTGAAAGTATCCTTTTAAAGTTCATCCTGAAATTTTTTCCTGGTGTGTGTGTGTTAGGTTTGAGCTAACACAAGTGTGTGTGTGTATGTGTGTGTTAGGTTAAGGCTAAGGCTTTGCCTAACATGTAATACAGCTCCGGTTCAAATCCCAGTAAGGGTATGGCTAGCTGATGAGAGCTAAAAAGCTCAAAATAGATCTATACTAATCTCCCTGACTTAATCTCCCTCAAAAATGTAACACACATATAAAAAAATCACACAACGGAACTCATAGCTTTCTGTCTAGATGGTCTCTGGTGATGAGTCGAAAGGCAGAAAAGGAAAGCAGTATGCTTCCTCCCTTAATTGGGGCTTAACAGGGTGTTGTGACACAACCATATATATATGTGTGTTTTTTTTTAAAGCAGAACCCTCCCACCCATTTATTTTTTTTAACCAAATTACATTTGCTTTTCGCAGTAGGCAGAGAAGAAATATAACCTCACCAAGTGCTGTTGCTCTCTTCCCTAACTTCGCCGGATATTTGCACAACCCGTTTGTTAGAATT
Source organism: Rhabdophis nuchalis (assembly GCA_039707465.1). Taxonomy (NCBI): domain Eukaryota; kingdom Metazoa; phylum Chordata; class Lepidosauria; order Squamata; family Natricidae; genus Rhabdophis; species Rhabdophis nuchalis. The sequence goes on from CM077658.1 coordinate 19,389,323, forward strand.
TTTACTTTGCACATTTGCATTCTGGGGGCCTCTGAAAACCTTTTGCATTTTGTCCGATGCGCAACAAATATACCGGCTGGGTTAGAAGGGAACAAAAAGATTCGATTATCCAGTAGGTTCCCTCCTTACTCATTTGCATTAGGCCGAACAATTGAGTTATGGGTTGGTTTAGTATCAAAGCTCTCTTTCTCTTTTTAAGATGCTTCTAAATTCAGGAGACTGGTGTGCTCTGTTCATTCCCCCCCCCCCCATCGCCACAAACAATTTCAATGCTGATCCCAAGAATCTACTGTCCATTTGTTCCTTCTGTCTACGTTTTTTCATATAAAAAAAAAGGAACATGGTGATATGTTTCCAGCATTGGCTTCCACCTGTGGGTCGGGATTGTACAAGTTGTAAAACCGGCATCTCAACATGTTAGAGAGGCCAAACTCACAAAAGAAGGAATTCTGAGTGGAAGGCTTAAGCTCCATTCATAGTTTGTTGCATTGTCGGGGGGGGGGGGTGTATGAGATATGTGAGACCACCGACTGCTTAGAAACCCTTGCCATGTCAGGGCACAATGGGACAAATTGAAAGCTCCCTAGGAAACCTAACTCTGCAGTTGTGAGAGCTTTTGTCCTTATTAATAAGATGTTTAAAGTTATCAGAGGGAAAATGATGTTCAAAATGTTAATATGAATGGAACGGCAGAAGAGGCCAGATGCTCAATGCAAACTGTCTTATAGCATCCCGGGGACTCTGTTTCCATGTGGGCCTTTTGGAATGATTTACAAAATACAATAACATGCACGCTTCGTAATTATTTTTCAGGATATGACTTTGTTCTCGTATTGGTTGTTGGCTGAAGCAAAGTCTCTTCTGAAATCGCCAAGATATTCATATTAGAATTGTTGCCATTTAGCATTGTTCCGACTCAGACATAGTGATGAACTCCACAAATTATGATTACGTGAACCATGCTTGATTTTGATGTCTACCTCCAGTTAAAGGTAAAGGTTCCCTTCGCACATATGTGCTAGTCGTTCCTGACTCTAGAGGGAGGTACTCATCTCTGTTTCAAAGCCGAAAAGCCAGTTTTGTTCGAAGATGTCTCTGTGGCCAGCATGACAATGCTGAAGGCTCACGGAACACTGTTACCTTCCCACCAAAGTTGGTTCCTATTTTTCTACTTGCATTTTTAACGTGCTTTCAAACTGCTAGGTTGGCAGAAGCTGGGACAAGTCACGGGAGCTCACTCCGTTATGCGACATGAGGGATTCGAACCGCCAAACTGCCGACCTTTCTGATCGACAAGCTCAGCATCTTAGCCACTGAGCCACTGCATCCTGAAACCAGAAAGAAACAAAGAAACCAGAAGGATAGTAGGATAGGGGGGAAAACAACCTGAAATTACAGTGCTGATGGCTTGACATATCCTTTGGTTCAAAATTAAAGAATATGAACTGTTTCTATAACTGTTGAAAAAATATGATGATTTATCCATGGAATGTCACATCAAGGTCCATGGGAATTGGATAAACAATATATTCCAATATTACTATTACTATTAGTACTACTGCTGCTGCTGCTGTTGCTGCTGCTGCTGCATATGTCAATAATATCTTTACTCCCATCAGCAAGAACATCTGCCTTTCCCTGGTCCAGACTAAACATCTGGCTGACGTTGTGACCAACAATAATAATAAGCTAAAGAGCCAGCAGCTGTGATTTCAAATTTTTGTTTGCATAATAAATGAACAAGTTTTGATACCCTTAGATTGGACACACAGGTCAGGATTTTGGCAAAGTGCATTGTAAGAAATAACAGTTGCGCATTGGCTTTTGCCACATGATGATGTGCGTGACTCTCTCTTGCTTGAATTCATTGAGCTCTTTTATTCCGTCCCTTTTCACAGCCCATTCATAATCTAGAGGTTTAGGTACTGTATTTATAACAGGCAGGGATACTGTATAGTTTGCAAAGTTGTTAAGACGTCTGTACATTTTTAGCAAGTCACTGATGTGTAAAAGGCTGCATAAGAGCTTGCCAGGTTTTTTTCCTCCAGCAAAGGTTTCCTAATCAATAGGAATGAAAAAAGGCAATTTAATTTAAAAAAAATTAAAGTGCTGAAGTGTGGCGAGGAAACCAAAAGAACATATTAGTCAAGAAACATTCCCCAATTTGGATACAAGTCTACATTTGTGCTGCCATCTGAAATATATTATATCGTTATGAACAAGCCCTGGAAATTATTTGCTTCCAATCTTTGAGCAAAGACAGGCATTCCACTTAATTAAAGTAGATTTTCCATTTGTGATTTCAGTCTGTACATGAACATTTGGATAACATAAAATGTAGGTGGTTATTGGGACCCACGACCTGGAAACTTTCCTTTGAAATAAGCAGATCTATTTGACTGTCAAAATGCAGAGTTTTCCTTTACTGCAAAGGGTTTGTCAATCTCAGAGCGTGCTTCGAATTAATAAAACGGTGCAGTGAAAATCCAGTTTTAGCCAAATTGGGGTTGCGTTTGCCACACAGATCAACTTCTTATCCTACAAGCCTTAATTCACATCTTTGATTTATTTATTTTTTAGCATATAGCAGAAGTTACAATACCTTCAAAGGGATGAATTGTATGTTTCAATCAATCCAATCTTTGGGTTCTAAAGTGCCTAGAAGAAGATATAAAGAGTTCATGGAAAAATCTAGAAGCTACAACCTGGCCATCTTGCTCCAACTTGAAGAGGTTATTTCGGGAGGACCTCTTTCTTCTCAGCTGCTATCTATCAGCCTAGACAACTTTTGCACAGACCATAAAGGTGTCACACAATATAGATTAAATTATTAAATATGAGCCAGCCGTGTGCAGCAGCTGCCAAAAACGCCAAAACAGTTCTAATAATAATAATAATAATAATAAATTTTATTTCTAACCCGCTCTCTCTCCCCAGAGGGACTCGAGCCTAGAAGTTCTAGGCTGCATAAACAGAGGGGTAGAATCAAGATCACGTGAAGTGTTAATACCACTTTATAATGCCATGGTAAGGCCACATCTGGAATACAGCATCCAGTTTTGGTCGCCACGATGTAAAAAAAGACGTGGAGATTCTAGAAAGAGTGCAGAGAAGAGCAATAAAGATGATTAGGGGACTGGAGGCTAAAACATATGAGGAACAGTTGCAGGAACTGGGTATATCTAGTTTAATGAAAAGAAGGACTAAGGGAGACATGATAGCACTCTTCCAATATCTCAGGGGCTGCCACAAAGAAGAGGGGGCCAACCTATTCTCCAAAGCATCTGAGGGCAGGACAAGAAGCAATGGGTGGAAACTAATCAAGGAGAGAAGCAACTTAGAACTAAGGAGAAATTTCCTGACAGTGAGAACAATTAATCAATGGAACAACTTGTCCCCAGAAGTTGTGAATGCTCCAACACTGGACGTTTTTAAGAAGATGTTGGACAACCATTTGTCTGAAGTGATGTAGGGTTTCCTGCCTAAGCAGGGGGTTGGACCAGAAGACCTCCAAGGTCCCTTCCAACTCGGTTCTATTCTATACTTGCTACTGCCCATTCAAGGCTTCACTTTGTTTCAGGGTCTTATAGAAATTATATTTTCATTGAGGTTTCAGTAAGGATAACATTTTGGAGCTCTCCAAGGTTCTGTTACTTAATGGTGTGGTTGCCCTTCTCTTGTCCCAACCTGTCCAACGATATAGAATAGAATAGAATAGAATAGAATAGAATAGAATAGAATAGAATAGAATACCAGAGTTGAAAGGGACCTTGGAGGTCTTCTAGTCCAACCCTGTCTAGACAGGACACCCTGTACCATTTCAGACAAATGGTTATCCAGCGTCTTCTTTAAAACTTCTAGTGTTCTTTAAAAACTTCTGGAGGCAAGTTGTTCCACTGATTAATTGTTCTAACTGTCAGGAAATTTCTCTTCAGTTCTAACTTGCTTCTCTCCTTGATTATGTTTTGGCCTCCAGTCCCCATATCATCTTTGTTGCTCTTCTCCTCACTCTTTCTTACCAAGGAATTATAAAGTGGTATTAACACTTCATGGGATCTTGATTCTCTCCCTCTGTTGATGCAGCCTAGAACTGGGTTGGCTTTTTTGGCAGCTGCTGCACACGGCTGGCTCCTATTTAAATGGTTGTCCACTAGGACTCCAAGACCCCTCTCACAGTTACTCCTATTGAGCAAGGCATCACCTATACTGTACCTGTGCATTTTGTTCTTGTTGCCTAAATGTTCAACCCTGGTTGAATTGAAATGTGAACTGTACCGAAAACCCATCGGAACTCTACAACCCTTGTGTGATGTTTAGTATAAAGCGCCATACTACAATGACTTACTCTCCAAGTCTGAAAAACATTTCCCCTTTGCGTCTGCTCTGTTTTCTCACCTGTATTGACTTCTGCTGTTGAAATTATCTTCGGATAAACTGCCTGCTTATCTTGTTTGCATCGTTACCTTTCTCCTAAAGTTTGAGGTGAGATTAAAGAAACGGTTCCCTTTGCTGGAACAGCATAATTTAGCAGACTGAGCTATAAATCAGGATGAGTCTAAATCATATCTTGCTGGAGCTGGGAGCTCAAAAGATTTAGCTTAAGCCTCTCGCTCTTCTTATGAGCAACGTACAAACAACAAATAACAACAAGAATAAAAACAACGATACTACAGCTATTTCTCGACTTACAACCGTTTTTTTAGTGACCATTCAAGGTTATAACAGCACTGAAAAGAGGTACTTATGACCTTGTTTCACACTTAAGACTGTTGCAGCATCTCCATGATTACCTTATCAAAATTCGGACCATTGGAAACTGGTTCATATTCATGATGGTCACAATGTCCTGAGGTCCTGCAACCTTCTGAGAATCAAAGACTGTGGAGAAACTAGAATCCCTTAACCACCCTGTGACTAATGTAATAACTGCAGTGATTCACTTAACAGCGGTGGCAAAAAAGATCGCAAAATCGGGGCAAAACTCATGTAATAAATGTCTCGCTTACCAACATAAACACTCCCTCTCCCTTGCTCTATCTCCCTCCCACTCTCCCTCTCTCTCCCACCCCCTCTCCCTCCCTCTCTCTTCCCTTCTCTCCCCTTTTCCTTCTCTCCCTCTCCCTCCCTCCCTCCCCCTCCTTCTCTCCCCCTCCCCCTCCTTCTCTCCCCCTCCCCCTCCTTCTCTCTCAACCTCTCCCTCTGTGTTTATTTGTGTATACCCAAAATACTAAGGTGGCAACAGGGTCCTATTGACTGATGACCCACCTTTTGTTTTATACAGTTCCAGTAAGAAGTTTAGTTTAGAGGAGAAGCTTGTGATGTCCCAAATGTCAGGAGAATACCATCCAGAGGGAAAGCTTGCCCACTAGATGCAGAGTTAACATCTGGGGGGTATTGTTATATCGCATCATGCCTAATTCTCTAAGGCTGGGTTCACCAGTTGGCATGTGAAGCCAAAAAGAAGGGCCTTTTCAATCCCGCAGAGTCGCCAATGGGCCACATTACCAGCAAGATGTTCTCATTAATTCCTGTAAGAGATGCTTGGAGCTTTGACCCTGCATTGTTCTCCTTATCGGAAAGTGGCTGAGTCATCGTATTAATAAGGCATCACTCACATAATCGGTCATTCAATGTGCCAGGGCTAAAGATAGGAAGCAGAGACGGGGGGGCCTGCATTATGAATGCTCATCGCAGGTTTTTTGCAATGGCCAAATAAAAGGAAGGCCATGGCAAGCTGGATCTAAGGAGAAACTTCCTAACCATGAGGACAATTAACCAGCTTACCATTAGAAGTTGTAGGTGCTTCAACACTGGAGGTTTTTAAGAAAAGACTGTAAATCTATCTGAAGTGGTATAGGAGGGTTTCCTGCTTGAGCAGGGGGTTGGACTAGAAGACCCCCAAGGTCCCTTCCAGGTCTATTCTGATTGATTGATTGATTTATGGTGGGTTGAATGGCACATATGGGCAAGTCGTTCCCGACTCTAAGGGGCAGTGCTCATCTCCATTTCAAAGCCGAAGATCCAGTGCTGTCCGAAAACGTCTCCGTGGTCATGTGGCCGGCATGACTAAACACCAAAGGGACACAGAACACTGTTACTTTCCCACCAAATGTGGTCCCTATTTTTCTACTTGCATTTTTTATGTGCTTTCAAACTGCTAGGACAAGTAACGGGAGCTCACTCCATTACGTGGTGCTAGGAATTCGAACAGCTGAACTGCCAACCTTTCTGATTGACAAGCTCAGAGTCTTAGCCACCGAGCCACCACAGGGCTCTTCTCTGGTAATATTGTATTGCAAACTAGGGCATATAAAACCTTTGCTAGACCAATTCTCAAATACAGCTCATCTGTCTGGAACTGCACCAAATATTGGACATTAATACAATCGAGCGAGTCCAGAGGTATTTCACGAGAAGAGTCCTCCACTCCTCTGCTTGCAACCGAATCCCTTAGGCCACCAGGCACGAAATTTTGGGCTTGAACAACCTAGAACTACACTGCCTAAGTGTAGTACATAAAATTATCCACTACAATGTCCTACCTGTCAACAACTTCTTCAGCTTCAACCACAACAACACACAAGCACACAATAGATACAAACTCAAGGTAAACCCCTCCAAACTCAATTGCAGAAAATACGACTTCAGCAACAGAGTGGTCAATGCCTGGAATGCTCTACCTGACTCTGTGGTTTCTTCTCCAACCCCCCAAAACTTTAACTTTTGACTGTCTACTGTCAACCTCACCCCATTCCTAAGAGGTGGCGTGCATAAGCTCACCAACATGCCTACCATCCCTGTCCTTATATTCCCTTGTATTCGTATTCATTTCATGTATTCATAATCATGTTTATACTTTTATCTATTATCTAATTCATGCTTGATGAAATGATAGATAAATAGATAGATAGATAGATAGATAGATAGATAGATAGATAGATAGATAGATAGATAAGAATTTAGCCATGAATCTGTTCACCCCCCACCTAAATTTTAAACAAATGAATCCCGAAGAAGTTTAAAATCATTTTTATTTATTTATTTATTAGACTTCTATCCCGCCCTATCTCCCAAAAGGGACTCAGGGCAGCGCACAGGAACTTAAAATCCAAAAATACAGCAATACAAAATTATACAAAAATTTAAAATTTAAAACTACAATTAAATCATTTCACCCGTGCTAAAAGAGGAGACAATTAATTTAAAACCCAACTCTAAAATAACATGGTTGTAGCAGCTATGCCAGGCCGTCGATCCTATCTCGTTTTCCGAGTCAAGTTTTTGTTAATAAACTCACTGCCATCCAATTTTCTTCTCTCTCCGTGAAGTATATCTATATATATATTTCATGTTAGCCTAACAAGCACAAAGACTGATGTAATTCACCAAGAGAACACATTGTCCAAGCTTCATTCATGTTTCAGGGCATTGTTACAGCCTGGTACAAAGGAATAATCTGATTGTGGCTTTGAAAGCAAGAAGCGATTGTGATTGAATGAAACTTAGACTTGCAATCTTAGGATTTTACAATGGTTTATAGAACTTTTGGAGTGTAAGTGTTCAACAGAAAAACATGGGGTGGGGGGAAAACTAAATTTCAGGGGCTAATTTCCTATCAAATAACCAATATTTTATTTGTATAACCAGTATATAACCACCGCAGATGGGGACTGCAGCCAAGAAATTAAAAGATGCTTCTCCTGGGGAGGAAAACTATGGCAAATCTAGACAGCATACTAAAAAACAGAGACATCACCCTGCCAACAAAAGTGTGTATGGTCAAGGCTCTGGTTTTCCCAGTTGCAAAGCATGGCTGTAAAGGTTGGACCATAAGAAAGGATGAGCACCAAAGAACGGAGGCCTTTGAACTCTTGTGCTGGAGATCAGCTGTGAACCTAAACTATTTTCAGTTCTACTAGAAGAGAATATTTATAGCTCGGGGTTGAACTGTGAAGTCCTTGAGCTTGGCTGTTTTCTTGCAGACATTTCTTGACCCAGCTAGGTAACATCATTATCTTAATGCATCTGGACAAAAATGTGATGAAAATCACAATATCCAATGTTTGTAGCCAAGATATCTGGATTCCCCATTTGATGTGTGTCTGCATGGTTATTGGTTGACCTCCTTTTTCTTTTTCTTCTTCTCCAAGACCTTGATCATCAAATATTGCAACCAGCATGGCTCTGGAGGTCTATGGCCTGAATTCATCTCCCCATTTGTACATTTTTTAGTTGTAATCAATCTCCTGCTGTGATCAGCAGAGGCCCCCAGCTGGACCACTTGTGAGTCCAAGAGCATGTGAGACAGAGGCCAATGCAGAGTTTTGTTTTATTTTTATTTATTTGTATTGTACTTTTCCCTGTTTACAGGATTTCCAAGGATCTGGGTTAGAGTTGTAAAAAAAAAAAGATGTTTGAATTAAGCATACAAAGGAGATAAATCTATTCTCTGTCTGTCTCTCTGTCTCTCTGCCTGTCTGTCTGTCTGTCTGTCTCTCTCTTTCTCCCAGTTGTGTTTATATTTTCTATTGCAAGCATTAAGGAGTGAGCACTGTGAAGGGGGCGAGGATGGGATAAAAGAGACTTCATTTATATGTTAATATTAGCTGGCACCCTAACTAAACTGACAGAACTATTTCATGGGAAGCTGACAAATTTACCAAGTTACAATGCCTGCAATAATCTTGATTAGCAAAACAATTGGGCTGCCTAGGAACCCCTACTGGTTTGAAAGTCTTCTAGTGCTAGGGTTACAGTTTGGCAAGCAGGATGAATGGACATCAGAAAGTTTTGGGAATATCTATATATGGAGAGAGAGACGGGGGAGAGATATGTTGCAAAGGAGTTCAATTTAGACAAACAAAGAGAAGTGTTTCACATCTTAGACAAAAGGGTTAATTTGATTGACTGTGTCTTTCGCCCCTTCCACATCTTACAATCATCATTTACTTAACAAACCCAGAGACAGACTTTCTCTGCACACAGGTGGGGTGATGAGAAATCTGGCAGAGGGCTTTAGGGGGGATGGGGGGATGGGGGGGAAGAAGGAGAAATGAAAAAAAGATCAGGGATTGTAGCTGTCGGTAGAGTCTGGACTCATAAAACTCATTTATTAATTAGAGTCTGTTGCGCCAAAGAAAAGGGAATTGGGGACAAACATGACGGAACAGTGGGGAAATATGGACGCCCACTTTGTCAATGACTGTGGGTGGAGATTTTCTGGAACTTGGGTGACCCTTTGGATACTCCAGCAAGACAAAAGAAGGGGAACCATTCATAGTTTGGAAAAGCAAATGTTCATCTGAACATGGAGTGGGGCCGTGATGGCGAATGTTTCTGGCAAGAGTGCGGAAAAGGGAGCACTTTGCCGCTTGCCTGTGTTACAACCATGAAGAGGAGCTGCCCAGGGGTCATGCATGCACTGCAGTGGTGGGATTCAAATAATTTAACAACTGGTTCTCTGCACTAATGACCAGCTGGATAGGCGTGGCTCAGTGGTCATGTGACTGGGTGGGCATTAGCCAACTCAACATCACTTACGTTGAGGGGCGCTTCACTTTAACTGTGACAATGTCATAAGGGTTAACTGGAGAGGCAGTTTCTGTAAGGAGGGCAATAAAGATGAGGCTAGAAACAACACCAGATTGTTTCCTTCCTGCCTTCCTTACTGGATTAACCCTGTGAAGTGGGAAAAAACAGAAGGAGATTTCTTCCAACAACCAGTTCGCCAAATGGCTTAGAAAGTTAACAACCGGTTCTCCCAGATAGGTGCGAACCGGCTGAAACCCACCACTGATGCACTGGAAAATGAACTTCCAGTTTCTGGCGCGTGCATGCACACCCAGCCAGCAAGTCTTCTGGTTACTGCTGCGCATGCGCCAATCAGCTGGCTGGCGTGCATGCCCACGCCAGAAAACGGAACACCAGCTCTTCCAGTCTCCGGCACTGCTGCATGCACAAAGGCCAGCTGATTGTTGCATGATGCACTCCAGAAACCCAAAAGAGGAATGGGCAATGCCGCAACTGCCAAGTGACATGGCTCCACGTGCCACTTTGGGCCCATCACAGGAATAGTTCATCTATTTTGATGTAGCCACAGTATAATTGAGAGCCATTGTTTTTATCCCGGCTGTTATGCAAAGCAATTTTTTTTTTCAAAAAATGCATCAGATACTGTAAAATAATGATAATTATATACTTGGGGAGAACCTAATGGATATGAAGGTCAACAACCAGCTATGAAAACTGCCAGCTGTAATTTCACACTGCTGTGTGTCTAATTGTAATACCTTTAATACCTTTAACACTGACAAACAACAACATATGTCAATCTCAGGTCTTTGGAAAGGATTTAATAGGTGGATAAAAATGTTAGATCTGGTCTCAATATCTGGCTGATTGATTGTGACACAACAACAAATAACAACAACAACAACGATTAATAATATAATGAAACACAGGCATTTTTATTATCTGCCTGAATTATCAACATTGTCATCAGTCCCTTATACTTTTGAATAAACATAATGTCTGCTTTCTAGAGATGCATATTACTTGTTCAAAAGTGTAACTAATCAGTTCGATTGATATAAGCGTTGCAACGCTGATTTATGTCAATATTTCTCTTGCATGGCTTGTTTTCTTTCTCAAAAAGATACAATCATCTCATTTATTTAATTCCATCTTGATGTACGGGACAAATGTTTTTATACAAATTTGAATTTAAAAAAAAAAAAGAATGGTGCACTTTAATTCAATTTTTAATTCAATTTCACTCTTTGGTCTCTGTTATTTCTCCCTTTTGTACTTTTCTTCCAGCTGTTCTCGTGGGTGGATTTTTCATAAATATCTTGGCCATTAATCCTCTCCAAAATGAAGTTTCTGCAGCAACCAACATCAAACGAGAGGCACTAATAATTTGACGCACATTTTGAAAAGCGAGATAATAGAGCTGATTTTGTTCCTTCTGTTTAATGAGCCCCAAGGACAATGTTTAGTTATAGATTAATAATCCAGAGGACAAATAGTTCTGAGCAAATTGTGGAAAAACATAAAACCACAATATTAAGCAAACTGAAGGGCAAAGGCCAGGCTAGATTTACTAATCATTTGTAGACTTATATCTCCCTCCCCCACCCCATTTTTTTAAACTGATGACACAAACTATTCTTCATAAAAACCACTGAACTTTGCAACACAAATATGAAGGTGAATTGAGCCTGAATCATAGAAGTTGCAAAGAGTAATGAAATGTAAACTCAACTTCGGTACATGCAGTTCCCAAACAATGAGAGATGACCCAATCCCATAGGGTAGATTCACAGAAAAATGAAGATGATGCTTTGGTAACAAATAAAATTGAAATTGTTTTTCCCCAGGGGACATACCTTTTTCAATCTGTTCTATGAGGTTGAAACACATATTATTTTAATAACACCAGAATGGCTACCGTGTTTAAGAAGGAGGCATATGAGTTTAGAATTATATCTTGATCATTATGTTGGCTTCCCTTTTAACTTGAACCTGTGAAGTCCATTTGGGGGTGGGGGGGGGCACTGAGCTTGTTGATCAGAAAGGTTGGCAGTTTGGCAGTTCGAATCCCTAGTGCTGCATAACGGAGTGAGCGCCCGTTACTTGTCCCAGCTTCTGCCAACCTAGCAGTTAGAAAGCACATTAAAAAAGCAAGTAGAAAAATAGGAACCACCTTTGGTGGGAAAGTAACAGTGTTCTGTGCACCTTCAGCATTTAGTCATGCCAGCCACATGAGCACAGAGACATCTGAAGATGTTTTCTATAGATCACATGGAAATGAGTGTAAATTGTTCACCTGTACTTCTTCCATCCCAGAAAAAAATAATCAGACTCCATTGCAATCTGCCAGATGTTTACACTGAAGTAGCCCACCAGCAATCTAGAAGCTTCTGGGTTTGCCCTTCCTAAAGTCTCTGAAGATGGCCATTGGGAAGGAGCTACACCAAGAGTGTCCAACCTTGGCAACTTTAAGACTTGTGGACTTAAACTCCTATGCTGCCTGGGGAAGCAGAATAATAGAGTTGAAGGATTTTCTAGTCCAATAGGATAACCTTGGAGGTCTTCTAGTCCAACCTTCTGCTCAAGCAGGAAACTTTATACCATGTCAGATAAATGGCTGTCCAATCTCTTCTTAAAAACCTCCAATGATGACGCATCCACAACTGCTGGAAGTAAGTCCTTCCACTAGTTAATTGTTCTCCCTGACAGGACATTTCTCCTTAGTTCTAGGTTACTTCTCTCTTTATTCAGTTTCCATTTGTTGCTTCTTGTCCTGCCTTCAAGTATTTTGGAGAATAGGTTGACCCCTTCTTCTTTGTGGTCAAACTCCACAAGTTTTAAAGATGGCAAGGTCAGACACCCCTGAGGTAGATCTTGCTACAAGCCCTTTTTTTTCCTCTTTCTGGAACAAACCTGAGAATGAAATAGCTCATGTTTGAAGCTGAAGACTGATCCAATCACACACAGTAGATTTGGAAGGATATAACAATCCCAAGAGCAATTTTTGATTACTGTTCTTTCCTCCCTTGATGATGTCAATGGAACCTCATTTGGCAGAAGTATTTTCTCCAGCTCCAGTTCAAAAAAGTTGGCCTCTGGACAGACGTTCCTGGAAAATGCAATTTTATTTTTCATTTCGTAAGAATTGTAAAAGCGATTACAACGTTTTTCATTTGTGATACGAAATTGGAATATGACTAATCTGCCTTGGCCTTCACTCCTGTGTTATCAGTCTCATATTCAGATTTATCAACTTTTTACATTTTTGGAAACATGCAAAGGATTATTTTTTGAGGCCCCTAGCTCGTGATCTCTTCAATTCATACCGAAACATGAATTGAATCAAACATTGCTCAAAAGATGAGTCATTCATTAATCATAAACAAAACATGTCTGGCATTGAGGACACATCAGCACACATCATGTAAAAAGTTAAACTGTTGCACCATCTTTTAAAATTTAATATTAACTATATTATGTTTCTATGCAATTTCTGAGAATTTCGGAGAAAGCCTTTGCTCAATTTTCTTTCTTTACGCAGAATGAAAAGGGCCAGGTTCACTGTTTTCTTTTCAGCAAACTTTAATTTAGCATCAACATTTTATCTTCTGCAATTTAAGAATGCAGAAGGAGGAGGAAGGGGGGAGGAGGAGGAGGAGGAGGAGGAGGAGGAGGAGGAGGAGGAGGAGGAGGAGGAGGAGAAGGAGAAGGAGAAGGAGAAGCTAGTGGGTTTCTTATATTTTTGGGGGGAAAGGGACCTTAAATTACAATACAATACAATAGCAGAGTTGGAAGGGACCTTGTAGGTCTTCTAGTCCAACCCCCTGCGTGGGCAGGAACCTTATACCATTTCAGACAAATGGCTATTGTTTCTAGTAACACTCTACTTATTGGTACAGACCTTTTTCTAACAGCCTCTAGAATGACAATGGTTGTAGGAACAATGCTTAATCACAAAGGTGCTTTTTCAAAAGCCTACTAGACTGTGTGTTTCCCTTGAGGAAGCAGAAGACTTCTCATCCAAGAAGCTTCATCACTTCTGGTAGGATGGTTCATCAGAACTAATTCTTCCATCCCCCTCCCCTACCATCCATCTGGAACTGATGAAGCTTCTTGGATGAGATGTATAATTTCTTCTTCTTCCTCCTCAACAGAAAAAATAGTCCACTTGAAAAAGCACCTTTGAAGTCAACCATGGGGGAATGACTGAGAAGCTCCATAGAGCTTGAGCAATACTTGACTATGGAGCAGATGGTGCCAACCTGTTTTATTTTAGTGCTTGCATGACCTCAGAAGTGGACACTGTGCACCCAATTGAAGACCAGGAGAAGTTCTAGCTTTGTCCCAAGGAACCTGGAGCACATCAAATTAAGGAAGCCTGCTTGATCACCTACTAGCCTCACTCCAGTTTTACCAATGGGATGAATCTTCTTTCCTCCACTCCGAGGATGCTTCTAAGTTCTGGAGGGCTGTCACCATGTCTGCTTCCTTCTGTGTCCTCCCCCCCCTCAGAAATCTACCCCCTCAACCTCCCCCATTAATAATTAGCTTCCTAATCTGTATGCCATATGATATAGTAATCAAAAGGCAGAGAACTCACGGAAAACAATCCCGAGGAAAGAATCAGGGGTAGAAAAAGAAAGGAATAAACAAAAGAACAGATAACCTCAAACATTAATAGGAGAAAATCTGTTCCAATCAAAGCACCCCCTCCCCCCCGTTAGCTCATAATAGCCTTTCATTCTTTATGATTTTGTCTTTGAAAGCTCCTTCAGTCGATGACAGCTGATATTGTTCTCCTATCCTGCTGGCGACAGCCAAAACGGGAAGGGGGAAGGCATTGTACGGCTTCTCCCCTCTGCAACATTATTTTTTTTTATAATTAATATATACAACTGTGCCATGCAAGGTACGTGGTAATGAAGTACAATTAAGAGGTGTTTGTTCCTGTCCCACACAAACGATGACTGTAATTTTCCTCGGCACTGCAGAAGTCACCCCGTTATCATTACATATCATGCATCTCTCTCTCTTGGTGTGCATGTGTGTGTGTGTGTGTGTGTTTCCAAAAGAAACAGCAAGCACCTGATTTTGTTTATTTTTGGTTAGAATAGCAAACAAACACCCATGTTTTTCAAGGCATTGAGAGACAGTGCAGGATCTGTTTTGGAGGTGCCTTCCGTGTCAATCTTCTGATACAAACATCTCTCTAAGAACTGATGGGGGTTGGGTCATCCCTGGGATTGGGGTAAGAGTAACTGCTCATCTCTCTGAGGTGTTTTGGGCTACAGGAATTGCAAGATTTTCCTTCCTGGGGCCTGATAGTATCATGATTTCTCTTGATAAGGTCAGAGGTGGTATTCAGCTGGTTCTGACCGGTTCTGGTAAACTGGTAGCAGAAATTTTGAATAGTTTGGAGAACCAGCAAAGACCACCTCTGGCTGGCTCCACCCACAATCTGCTGGGTCTTCTTTTGTTGCCCTGCACAGGAGAACTGAGCTGGAAATAATTAATGTTATTACTTAATTTAATTTAACTTGCAACTCATGCCTATGCACAGGAATCTTGTCAACTAACGGTCAATACCTGGTTAGAACCAGATAAGGGCCAACAGCAGTCAAGAGGGATTGGATTTAGTTCATTTGTGGCTATTTAGGAATTCTAGGCTAATCCCCCTTTTCACCCCTACCTCCTGGCTGTACCAGTCCTTCTCCTACAGTGTGTGCATGCAAAACTTCACTGAACCTTCAGACTGATGTGAAGATTGTGTGTGCTGACCTCATACACTGAATATTTGGGAGAGATATGATTCAAGGAGAGATTCGAATGAATCCCCTTCAAATTGAATTTTAGAACCCCAACTTTCTGCCACTGATATGGACAACCAGCAACATTCAGAAACATGGAATAAAGGAGAAGGCACAGGAGATAAAATCAGCACAGGAAAACCTACTGCTTTGCTATTCATCTTCCCAACCTTATCCATGCTTATCTACTGTGTCAAGCTACTGTGTGGTTACATGTCGTGTAAATGTGACATGCAAAGGTCCAATCAATTCAGAAAGGGTTTCATCCTTCCTTCCCTAAATATAGGCAAGATGTAAAATTGCTCCCTTCAAGTTGTTTCTCTTACTTGTTCACCCTGAAGCACAGCAGGGTGCTTTTCACCCCCCAAGTGGGAGAGATTGGTGGGTGGGTAGAGGAAGGAGGGGATCCAATTATTACTCCATTTTGGTGACATGTCTGAAGCAGTGAACTCCAGACAAAGGAAGGCGGAGAGGCAATGGAGGTTGCCATATCTTGGAGACAGTCCTAAAAAATACCTGCGAAATTGCAGGTTTGCAACCTTTCCCAAGTGTTCTTCACATCCAGCTTCCCTGCTGGGCTTTGAAGAGAGGATTGGATCAGTCACTAAGCATCGTCTTGAGAATATCTGGTTCTCAGTGAGGGTAAAGTGCTAGACTAGGAATGTTCACAACCAGTGGCATCAGCACAAGTGTGCCTTCCAGCATCGCTCTCTCGAAAGGGTTCCATTGTTATGATTCTCTTTGTAAGGACATTCATTGGCATCCTTCATGCTCTGGAAAGAGAGCAAAGCTGGAGTGTCCTCTCCAGAGCACGAGGTCTGGGTAGATTAATATGGAGAAAGCTATTCCTATGAATGGGTGTGTGTTGAGGTCATGGTTCTTTCACATCAATACTTAGAAGCCATTGGCCTGTTTCACCAGATCTGATTGGTTGGGCATTTTCCAGGTCTCTTCCCTTTAAATCCTGTCATCTTGCAGGATCAAGCGCTTGTGACATCCCGGCTGGATTACTGTAACGCTCTCTACATGGGGCTCCCCTTGAGGTGCACTCGAAAGCTACAGTTAGTACAGAATGCGGCCGCGCGGGTGATTATGGGTGCCTCAACGCAAACCCACGTAACAGCTCTCCTGCGCGAGCTGCACTGGCTGCCTGTGGCCTTTCGAGTGCGCTTCAAGGTGCTGACGACCATCTTTAAATCGCTCCATGGCTCGGGCCCTAGCTATATACGAGACCGCCTCCTGCCCCATACATCCCTTTGTCCGATCCACTCCCACAGAGAGGGTCTTTTTCGGGTGCCGTCGGCGGGGCAATGCCGGTTGGCGACACCCAGGGGAAGGGCCTTCTCTGTGGCGGGCCCGGCCCTCTGGAACGACCTACCCCCCGAACTTAGATCTATCACGGACCTCCGCCTCTTCCGCCAACGTCTTAAGACGTATTTATTCCAACAAGCCGGCCTAGGATAGCCCCCCGTTTCTGACTTTTTAAGAAAAAATAATAATTTATAATTTGGGAATGGTTTTAACGTGGGTTTTAGCACGGGTTTATTAATTTAATATATTTTTAATTGATATTTATTGTATTTTGTGTTTTTAAATAATGCCTGTGCGCCGCCCTGGGTCCTAACAAGGAGAAGGGCAGGGTATAAATTTAATAAAATAAAATAAAAAAATTTAAGAAGTATACATTCTCAGTGGAAGTCACTGCTCTATGGAAGATCTTTTCCCTTGAGATCTGGCAGCCTCCCACCATTGGGGTAAAACGAGGGTGGAACGCAGTACATTTGACTACAAAGGTGTGAAAATCAAGTGCCATGGAAATCCGGAAATCCAGACAGTTTAAATGAATATAAAGGTTTATTGCAAGCTTAAGCTCTCAAAAAGAATCTGAACTACTAACAGTCAAAGCAAATTAGCGGCAGATAAGAAATTAAAAGTGGGTTGGACTCAATACATTTGACTATGAAAGTGTGAAAGTCAGGTGCCATGGAAATCAGTAAATTCAGGCAGTTTAAACGAATATAAAGGTTTATTGCAACCTTAAACTCTCAACACGAATCTGAACGACTAACTGTCAAAGCAAATTGGCAGCAGATAAGGAATTCAAAGTGGGTTGGATGGAGATTACTTGTGGGCGCAAAGGGATTCAAGACTGATGACATATTTGATCCCTCCCTCAGGCTCAACCTGGTCATCCCTGACAGTGGAAGTGTGTCACCTTTGGGATACCAGGAGTTATTATCAAAGGTGACAGTGGAAGTGTGTCACCTTTGGGATACCAGGAGTAGCTATTATCATTTTCTTTGTTGTTCAATGAGCGACCACTGGTTACGGTGCATACGATGGGGGGCTTTATAAGCCTAAGAAATACATGAAATGAAAAGAAGCAAAAAGTACTGAAAAGGAAAATTCAGATAAGCAAGAGAAGAACAGCCTTGGAATTCAGTGTCAACTCTGACAGTGATTCATTTACAAATCTTGACAATTTTTTTTTAAATGAAGGACGAGAGGGACTAAAAAAAAAAATTCTCACAGCTTTCAGATCCTTGAAATTATTCATCTTAAACTGATGCAAATGGGTAAGGCATAACCAGAGTATAAGATGAGCTACCACGTAGGTAATATTTGATGGATGTTTATTGAGAAAACTGGATTACAGCTTCTTCCCTTCCCAGCCTAATGAATAATGGTTGACAGCTTTGTTTTGTTTTACTCAAGAAAAGCAATTATATTTTAAGAAAAGCAGGTATTTCGTTAAACTAAAGTGTTTTAGGAGATACCTTGTCTTTGGTTGATTTTGGCTGTAACACACGTAGGTAACATTTGCCTGCAAAATGTCTCAGACTTTGATTCCCACTGCCCTCAAATCTGAAGGTTTCTTATCTCCAGCTTGTAACTATCTTACTCTACTCCAGTGCTTCTCAATTATTTTCTGTCATGCCCCCCCTAGGAAGAAGAAAACATTTTGCGCCCCCCACGCGACTGTAAATAGTATCATTTGTCTATAAAATTATTATAAGTACACCTCTGCATAACGCTGTATCCTTATTAACGTATAAGAGAATAAAAAAAGAAAGAAATATGGATCAATTTACAACAAAGAATAGCTTTATTAACTGTAGCAGAAAAGATTTAAAGTGCATTAGAAATTTAAAAAAAATTAAATCCTTTGCCGAGGTCAAACGCGCCCCCCTTTATGGAGCCTCGCGCCCCCCCTGGGGGGCCCGCCCCACTATTTGAGAAGCACTGCTCTACTCTGACTAAGGAGGGACATGGTGGCTCAGTGGCTAAGACGCTGAGCTTGTCGATCAGAAAGGTGTCTGATACTTGACCGAGCTTCTGCCAACCTAGCAGATCGAAAGCATGTAAAAAATGCAAATAGAAAAATAGGAACCACCTTTGGTAACAGCGTTCCGTGCGCCTTCGCCATTTAGTCATGCCGGCCACATGACCACGGAGACGTCTTTGGACAGCACTGGCTCTTCGGCTTTGAAACGGAGATGAGCACCGCCCCCTAGAGTCGGGAATGACTAGCACATGTGTGCGAGGGCAACCTTTATCTTTTTACTCTGACTAAGTTAGCCTAGGAAGTGAATTCTCTGAAGGAGGCAGGGAACAGATGGGGCCAGCCAGTGGTGGTATTTGCCAGTTCTCTGAACTATTCAAAATTTCTGCTACTGGTTCTCCAGAACTGGTCAGAACCAGCTGAATGTGGTGGTCTCTGGCATGCGCATGCAGATACACACACACACACCCTGTTCAACATGCTTCAGAGTCCGACTTGCTCATTTACAAGCTCTTGCAGCAGCTGGGAGCAAGTCCCTGCTCCATCCTAAACTCCAGAGACTAGCCAGGGCCAGCGGCGTAGTAGAAGACTCCGCTCAGCCTCCCTTTATTTAACCACTTCATTTAGTCAAATGCCTTAAATTAAACTGCAGATGTTCTGCTGTCAGTGCAGCTACCCAGCCTCAGTGAGAAGAAGCAGCAGAAGCCTCTTTCCTGATGGAAACATTTTATGCACTCTAAATAAACAAAACACAATCTGGTTAATTAGTTAATGAATTTTTTTTAAACGCTCCATTAGCCTCTTTATATCCCGAGCTACTTTACTTCCTATTTTTTAATAAATAGAGACCCCCGTTGTAGCGTGCATCTAATGAAGGGCTAATTATCAGTACTGCGCTAGAGTTTAATGCGATTAGAAGTTGCTTGCAGTATTTCTGGCTCGGGCACGCACATTCTTGACAATTTAAGCAAGATTTTGCAAGGGCGACCTTCAGCAAAATGTATGATAACTCAATATTCCTCCTCAGGAATCCAGCCAGGTTCTTGTTAAAGAGGTACTCTTTTACATTTTTGTTTCAGAATAAGAGTTGGAAGGGACCTCGGAGGTCATCTAGTCTAACCCACTGCCTGGGCACTAGACTCTATCTCGTTTCAGACCTGTGTCTCTTCCTAACCTGTGTTTTCTGCTATTAGAAATGTACACATTTCAAAGTCAACTGAGCCTTGGTGGTTTGAGGCTGAAATTTTAGTTCTGAGACGAAAACCCAACAACACAAAACTCCCACAAGGATTTTATATTTGAACGTCTCTACGTTTCTATTTTTCGAGGCAAGGAAAGATTTCTTTCAAATCCCTTTGGTGTGTAAACATTTAAAGTTAGAAGACTAAGTTATGCCTACCAAAGGTCACATATTTCGGAATGCATTTTTCAAGGTAATATATATTTATTTTTATTTTATTAAATTTATATCCCGCCCTTCTCCACAGAGGGTGTTGGGTCTTTTTTGACAACTAAAAAAAAAGGGATGTGGTGGCTCAGTGGCTAAGATACTGAGTTGGTTGAAAGATCGGCAGTTCGGTGGTTAGAATCCCTAGCACCACATAACGGAGTGAGCTCCCATGACTTGTCCCAGCTTCTGCCAACCTAGCAGTTTGAAAGCATGTAAAAAATGCAAACAGAAAAATAGGGATCCCCTTTGGTGGGAAGGGAACAGCATTCTATGCACCTTCGGCATTGAGTCATAACGGCCACATGACCATGGAGACGTCTTCGGACAGTGCTGGCTCTTCTACTTTGAAACGGAGATGAGCACCGCCCCCTAGAGTCTGGAATGACCAGCACATACTTGTGAGGGGGACCTTTTACCTTTATTTTTATCGACCTAAAGCATATTTTTGCCTACCCTTGATGCTTTCTAAAGACTGTAGACTGGACAGCGGTCAAATTGCAAATGTTTCCCCCCCACTTCAGTTCTAGAATTCTTGTGATAAAAACGGAATCCAGTCATTTCACGGAAAAGACAGATCGACAAAATCTTTGCAGATTCCTATTGTTACTTAGTGGTTGAAAGAAAGCCTCCCCCCTCCCAATTTTTTTTAGACCTTTATATGTACTAAGAATGCACTTAAGTACTGATTAACTAAGATATCTTAAGAGAGCCCCCAAACCAGGGGTGAAATTCAGCAGGTTTTGACCATTCTGGAGAATCGGAGCGGAAATTTTGAGCAGTTTGGAGACCTGGCAAATACCATCTCTGGCTGGCTCCAGAGTGGGGAGGGAATGGGGATTTTGCAGTATCCCCCCCAAACCACGCCTACAGAACCGGTAGTAAAAAAAAAAGTTTGAATTTCACCACTGCCCCAAACTGTCAGTTTGGGGAAGATGTGGAGGGCACAACCTACCCAAAACACATCTTGCCTTTCATCTCTCTATCAGGGCAACAGAAGGGAACAAAACTCACATCAAAATCCCAATTTTTCCAAATCTTCCCAGCTACAAGAAGGAAGCAAAATATAGGAAAGGTCTTGCTCCTAGTAAGAAAAGTAAAATTGCAAAGGGGCATTTCATCCAGAATGGTGGAGGGGTTTGGGGTTTTTTTTTGGTTATTTCTTTTTTTGGGAGGGAGGAGGGAGAAACTATTAGAATGCATAAAATTATTTTGAAAGGGAAAAAGGAGAGAGAGAGAGAGAAAGAGAGAGAAGGGGGCAGGAGGGGGTGGAAAACCTATACAAATGAGGCTGGGTTTTAGGCAGAAAGCCCACTGTTTGCTCTACTTTGCTTTATTTATTAGTTCTTAAGGTATTTAAAACGCTAGCATTAAAACGGTGGGATGATTTGCAAATGAATGCTCTTGCAGTTGTGAAAATATAACTCACACATGAATGTGGGTTATTCAGACAAATGGCCGCTTTGTTAGGCGAGGGGAAGTGAAGCGCTGGGTTAATTTATTACACACTGCAAGCATTTCAACCCTGAATGTCCAGGCAACACGGTTTTTTATTTCGAGTAATTTATAAGTACTTCCCATAGCACTTACCGGAGATGCCTTGGCTGCTTCGCCGTGGAATCAGAGGGTATATGTATTTACTGTGGGAATTTGTTTTTAATAAAACTCTTTCAGAGGCATTTTTATTCCCCCTTTTTGTTACATTAAAAAACATTTGCTGCATAAGTAATGGATTTTATCCTTTTCTGAAAAGGCTGCAGATTATGTTGGAAGGAGATTCTGTGCTGGGAAATAAAAGTAGAGACAAAAAAAACTTACTTCCTTCTTTCTTTCTTTCTCTTTCTTTCTCTTTCTTTCCTTCCTCCCTGCCTCCCTTCATCTCTCTTTTCCTTCCTTCCTTCCTCCCTTTATCTCTTTTTCCTTCCTCCCTCCCTTCCTCACTCCCTTCCTCTCTCCCTTCCTCTCTCCTTTCCTTCCTTCCTCCAGCCCTCCCTCCCTCTCTCCAAACCTCCCTCCCTTACTCTCTCTTTTCCTTCCTCTCTCCCTCCTCCCTCCTTCCCTCCTCCCTAATAATAATAATAATAATAATAATAACTTTGCATTTATTAACCGCTCCCTCTCCCCACAGGGACCCGGGGCGGTGCACAGGAGAAACTAAAAACAATATAAACAATCAATACAAAATATACAGTTTAAAACACCATTAAACTATGTTATCCCGTGCTAAAAAATTAAAACCCATTAAAATACATTTAAAAATCTATAGACAGAGAGACTATCCAAGGCCGGCCAGTCGAAAGAAATGGGTCTTTAGTTTCATACGGAAGGAGCGGAGGTCCGTGGTCGTTCTGATATCGGGGGGAAGGTCGTTCCAGAGGGCCGGGCCCGCCACAGAGAGAGCCCTTCCCCTGGGCGTCGCCCGCTGACAAAGTCTGGTGGACGGCACCCGGAGAAGTCCCTCTCTGTGGGAGCGAATCGGTCGTGAGGATGTATGGGGCAGGATCCGATCCCGCAGATAGCTAGGTCCCGAGCCATGGAGCGCCTTAAAGATGATAGTTAGCACCTTGAAGCGCACCCGGAAGACGACAGGCAGCCAGTGCAGCTCGCGCAGGAGTGGTGTAACGTGGGCGAACCTGGTGGTCCCCATAATTGCCCGCGCGGCTGCATTCTGAACTAACTGAAGCCTCCGGGTGCACCTCAAGGGAAGCCCCATGTAGAGAGAGTTACAATAGTCCAGTCGGGATGTCATGAGGGCATGAGTGACTGTGCGAAGGGCGTCCCGATCCAATAGGGGGCGCAATTGGCGAACCAGGCGAACCTGGTAAAACGCCCTCCTGGCCACGGCTGTCACTTGCTCTTCCATAGACAGACGGGTATCCAGGAGGACACCCAAATTGCGCGCCCCATCCACAGGGGCAAGATGTTCGCCCCCTATGGCCAGCGTTGGAGAAAGCTGGTTGAATCGGGCAGCCGGAAACCACAGCCACTCGGTCTTGGTCGGGTTGAGCCTGAGTCCGTTACTTCCCATCCAGATCCGCACGGCTTCCAGGCACTGGCACATCACCGCTACGGCATCGTTGGGGTGGTTTGGGGTAGATATGTACAGCTGGGTGTCATCAGCGTACAGGTGGTAATCTACCCCAAAACCACGGATGATCTCACCCAGCGGCTTCATATATGCGTTAAACAGGAGAGGCGAGAGGACCGACCCCTGAGGCACCCCGCATGTGAGTGGTCTCGGGGTCGACCTCTGCTCTCCTGCCCGCACAAATTGCGATCGGCCAGAGAGGTAGGAGGAGAACCACCGTAAAACGGTGCCTCCCACCCCCAACCCCCCCAGCCGATGCAATAGGATACCATGGTCGATGGTATCGAAAGCCGCCGAGAGGTCTAATAGGACCAGGATGGAGGAACATCCCCCATCTCTGGCCCTCCAGAGATCATCTACCAACGCGACCAATGCCGTCTCGGTGCTATGCCCGGGCCGAAAGCCGGACTGGCGCGGATCTAGATACTCAATTTCCTCCAGGTGACGGGGAAACTGTTGTGCCACCACACTCTCAACAACCTTCGCCAAAAAGGGAAGGTTGGAGACTGGACGATAGTTGTTTAAAAGAGCTGGGTCCAAAGAGGGCTTCTTGAGGAGGGGCCTCACCATGGCCTCTTTTAGGGAAGCAGGCAAGGAGCCCTCACTCAAGGATGCGTTGACAACCTCTTGGAGCCAGCCTCGTGTCACCTCCCAGGATGCCAGTACAAGCCAGGAGGGGCACGGGTCCAATAAACATGTGGTGGCTCGCAGTCGCCCACGTAACCTGTCCATATCTTCGGAAGTAACGGAGTCAAACTCCTCCCAAACAAGATCTCTCTCGTGGCATCCCACTGGGCCATGAATGGGGGCTAGCTCACTCTGTATCTGAGCGGTTTTCTCCTGCAGAAAAGACACAAATTCCTCTGCTCTACCCTGTAGTGGGGCTTCCCGCTCCCTCTGTTGGAGGAGGGAGCGGGTCACCCTAAACAGGGCGGCAGGGCGGTTTTCTGCGGATGCTATGAGAGTGGCACAATGATGACGTTTGGCCACTCTCAGCGCCACAATGTAAGTCCGTAAATGGGCTCTTACCTGTGTCCGGTCAGATTCAGAACGGCTAGACCTCCATCTTCCCTCTAGGCATCTCTTGCGGCGTTTCATCACCCGCAGCTCCTCAGTAAACCATGGAGCCAGGGTGGTTCACCGCCGCAAGAGAGGCCGCAAGGGCGCGACCCGATCCAAGGCTCCCACGGCCGCAATGTTCCATGCGGCCGTGAGGTCCTCGATCGGGGCGCGGGTCAGGGAAACAGGAAATGGCCCAAGCGCTGTCTGGAACCCATCCGGGTCCATCAGGCGCCTGGGGCGGTACCAGATTGGTGACTCTGGTTCTGCCTCCCCGCGGAGGGGAGCAGCGGTCGGAAAGTCGAGCCGGAGAAGTGAGTGGTCTGACCATGACAAGGGCGTGATGACTATGTCCCCTATACCCAGATCACTCTTCCATTGGTCTGAGACAAAGATGAGATCCGGCGTATGTCCACCCTCGTGAGTGGGGCCCTGAATTACTTGGGTCAGGTCCATGGCCGTCATGGAAGCCATGAACTCCCGAGCTACCACGGATGATTCGCCCACCGATGGCAGATTAAAGTCCCCCATGACTAAAAGTCTGGGGGTCTCAACTGCCACCGTAGCGATCACCTCTAGGAGCTCGGGCAGGGCTGCTGCTACATAGCGGGGAGCCAGGTATACAACCAGCACGCCCAACTGCCTCCCTAGGCCCCACTTCACGCAGAGGGACTCACAACCGGTGGTCTGTGGCACAATGGTCTCTCTCGGCTCAAGACCTTCCTTGACAATGACCGCTACCCCACCGCCCCTACCTAGGGCCCGGGGCTGATGAAAAGCGCGGTAGCCTGGTGGGCACATTTCAACGAGGGGAAGTCCTCCCTCGTGGCCCAACCAGGTCTCCGCAATTCCAGCCAGGTCCGGCTCCCCCTCTGACACAAGGTCACTAATGAGGGGGGCTTTGTTGACAACGGACCTGGCATTGCAGAACATCAGCCGCGGACCCCGGCTCTGTACTCCCTGACCACCTAGCCTGCGGGGGTTGTGGCACACGACCGTTTGTAGCCAACGGCTGCGTGCCCCCAACCGGGAGGATGAAACTTGTCTCCCCTCGGCCCTGCCTCTCCCCACGACCCTCTGAATTGGTATGCCCTCAAATGGAACAACTCGTGTGTCCCCCCTCCTATCGGCTCCTTCCGCTTCCCTCCGTCGGCTGCTGGCCTGGCCCTTCCTTTTGTTCTGTTCTTCCGTCTCTATCTGTCTATACCCACCCCCCTCCCTGGTACCCCCTAAAAAAGACAATTTACGTATTAAAAACCCCCTGAGACTACGCCTCGCCCACCTCTCTGGATTAATATATCCCTCATCGAGGTGGGCCCTCGTAAGAGCGGAGGGCCAAACCTGCGAGAGGGGGGACTCCCGCAGTAAGATTAGGTCTGCCCTTGAGTATATACTGGGTCACATTTATAGCAGGGCATCGATTGGTTTAGGGATGAACAGATGTTCATTCCCTCCCTTCCTCTCTCCCTCCCTCTCTCTTTTCCTTCCTCTCTCCCTTCTTAAAACCATCTGACCATCATTAGTTATATGCCTAGTTATATGCAAGACCGTCTCCTGCCCCATACATCCCTTAGACCGATACGCTCCCACAGAGAGGGCCTTCTCAGGATGCCGTCGGCCGGACAATGCCGACTGGCGACACCCAGGGGGAGAGCCTTCTCTGTGGCGGGCCCAGCCCTTTGGAACGACCTACCCCCTGAACTCCGGACCATCACCGACCTCCGCCTCTTCCGCCAATGTCTAAAGACATACTTTTTTCATCAAGCCGGCCTAGCCTAACCTCCCATGGGGACTTTTAGAAAAGTTTTAAATTGGGTTTCGAATAATTGGTTTTAGCATAGGATTGGGATTATTTAATATGTATTTTAAATTATTTATTCATTTTCTATTTTGTATATCTTTTTAAATTTCCTGTGCGCCGCCCTGGGTCCTCTGTGGAGAAGGGCGGGATATAAATGTAATAAAATAAAATAAATAAATAAATAAATAAATTAAAAGATGATGACCCCATTCATAGCTTGAAGGCCGCCTTATGGGATGGTCAGGGATATGCATGTGGGAGATCTCCATGAAATATTAACTTTGGTAAGAGAAACGGCTGAGAATGAATCTAATGGTACCCAAAGATCATAGCACGTGGGGATAACTTATTAGGATGGCAACATCAGATCCCCCAAAGGACTGTTATGTAACCTATGCCAGCCAGATGTGTAGGACTTCCACTTCTGAGCTGTTTAATGATGTTGACTAAGAGGGAATTTTATAGGAAGGCAGCTGTAGAGAAACTGTGCTGAATGTTTAACTTTACTGGGCTTGGGAAATCTGCTATGCCAAACATTTTTGAGGTTAATTGGACAGATTGCGATGCTTTGTCCAAGATCTAAATTTGCTTCAGGGCATTGCCAGTGGTTTGTTATCACAGCCATGTTATCACCACAGCTTTGGAATCTGGGGTGTGAAGGCCACTTGTTAAAGAGTTGGCTGGTTTTCAGATTGTGCCATGTTATGCTTAACACCTTCAGTGTTCTCTGCCATGATGGTTTATATACCAAAGTTTAAGGCTTAGCACAGTTCAGGGCGGTGAAGGCATGCTTCAACGGTGCATGCTTCAGCAAGCTATGGAAATGAATGACATGGAATCCGATGTTGTGTTCCCAAGACACCGTTGACCTGACCAGGCAATCAACGGGACAAAGGAATGATGATTCTTGATCAGTGATGGAGAACCTTTTCGGCACCGAGGGCCCAAACATGCATGTGTGCACATGCCAGAGTGCCGGAAACCCAAAGACCAGCTGGCCAGTGTGCATGTGAATGCTGGCCAGTGGGTTTTCGGCATGCACATGCCTACCTGCCAGCTGGTCTTTGTATGCGCTGGAGCACTGGAAACCCAAAGACCAGCTGGTTGGCACGTGCGTGCCTGTTTTTTGGCTGTTTTCTGGGCTGTTTTCAGGCCAGAAAATCATCCCGAAAAACAGTCCAGAAAACGCCCCCAAAATGGTCCCAAGACCCCAAAACAGCATGTTTTTTGGCCATTTTGGGGGGCATTTTCAGGCCATTTTCTAGTGCTCCGGTGCCAATGAAGAGCAGCTGGCCAGCGTGCATGTGAAACCAGAGGAGCAGCCAGAGATGTGGGGCTCTGTGTGGGGTTCTAGATTGTGGCCCACCAGATTCTGGGTGCCATCATTCTCAAGGAGTTTGGATTCATAGCAGGCCCAAATCAGGAAGAATATCTCCATAATTCATAGTGTGAAGTGCTATCTAGCTAGAACGTATTAGCAGAAACACAGGAAATATTATCCCTTTGCCACTGAAAAACTGAAATAAGTTATAAGCACGGGAGATTGAGTTCTATTTCCAGTGTTACTCAAGAAAAGGCTAAACACAGTAAAAGGAAGCAAACAACGTCTAACATAGGATTGGAACAGAGGTGTTTCTTCCCCTCTCAGAGTCAGGTTCTCTCTCTCTCTCTCCTTTTCTATTTTCAAGAAAGGAGGCCTATTCTATTCTATTCTATTCTGTGGTGGCACAGTAGTTAGAAAGATATTCTGTGAACTTTCAACAGTGTTCCTAGCTTCTTTATTTATTTCACAAACTGAACATCCAGAAAGTTCTAGAGAAATCCATCCATTTCAGTTTCTTCAATGTCTACAGAGATTCTCAGTCCTCCAGGTCATGGCTGTCCCAATGGTGCTTTTTTTCAAGAAGCAATTGGACTTCCTTTGGTGTTCCTTGAAGAAGAATGGAAGAACTGAAGAAACTTCTTGGATGAGAAGCGAAACGTCTTCATTGAAAAACAAATAAAGTTGAAAAAGCACCTTTGGGACTGTTTCTCCAAAATATACTTTAAAAAAAGAGATGCACACTTTATCCTTTTTAGGAAGGCATTGACATTTTTCCCCTCAAATTTCCATTTGAAAAATAAGATGAAATCGAATAGCTGCCTTTCTTTTTCTGAATCGGCTGAATGAAGTTTAGAAGAAGAAGAAGAAGAAGAAGAAGAAGAAGAAGAAGAAGAAGAAGAAGAAGAAGAAGAAGAAGAAGAAGAAGAAGAAGAAGAAGAAGAAGAAGAAGAAGAAGAATTAGCCATGGTTGGCTTCCTTCCTTGTTGTATGTGTGTGTGTCAAGATTTGAATGACTTTCTTTCTCTGCCATTCCTTTCTTTCAAATTCTCAGCCAGGCTCAAGAGGAGAACCATGAAGAGACAAGTTTATTCTTTTTCCTTTCTTCTTCTTCTTCTTCTTTTTCTTTAAAAGAAGGGGTGGGAGAGTTAGAAGAAAAGTTTAGAAAAGCTTCCCTTCCTCCGGCTCAGAAAGCCTATGAAATATGAAGGCAGAATTATTGTGTGAGCTCAGTGCATCGGAATAACATCGGTTAAATTATGGATAGTTTTGAATAGTGTCAAACAATGCCCCCCCCCCTTCTTCTGCAGATGGTTGTTTCACACACAAGGAGCCTTGGCTTGCATAATTGTATCACTAATAAGCAGCAAGGCAATTAGTTGTGCAAAGTGTGCTATAATCATTCTCTGAGAAAAGATGACGAAGAGACAAAAAAAGAGGAGGGGGTACCCAAAAATGTCTTTTGCTCAATTCATCAAGTGACAGCCATAATTAGATATATATAATTGAAAATTCCCCAGCCTGGGGTGGGGGGCAACTTATACAAATGAAAATTCTCTCTTTCTCTTCTTTCTTTTTCTCTTTCTCTCTCTCCCCCTCTTTCTCACTCTCTCTTTTTTTCCTCTCTCTTTCTCCCTTTTTCTTTTTGTTTCTGTTTCTGTTTCTCTCTTTCTCTCTTTCTTTCTCTCTCTCTCTGTCTCTCATTTTCTCTTTCTTTCTCCGTCTCTAACTCTCTCTTTCTCCCTTTCTCTTCTTTTTTCTTTCTGCTTCTCTTATCCGTTTCCTGTCTCTCCACCCTCACCCCATTCCAAACTCCCAGGTTCCTTTTTGGCTTCATCTCTCTTAGGAAAATTTATCATTTCAAGGAAAACCATGGAGGAGTAAAAAAAAAAAAAAAAAGAGGCTTATTTGAAGGCCCATGTTTGGCCTTCAAGACTTCATTTCAGGAGGCAAAGTTTGAGGCCAGAATTCGGTCCTTGGAGAAAAACAGTTTCTATTTCTTTTATAAAGCCGGTATATAAGGCTGAGGAAAAGAGTAATTGTGATTTAGCCTTTTTTCCCCCTTTGTTTTGCATCCCCCCCTCCCCCATTGACATGGAAAATGTTTGAAGTGGGGAGGGGGCGAGGGGGGGGAAAGTTGGGTGTTATAGTAGAGAATGACATCACCGACTATTATGGGAATTCGAGGGATTTCTTTGGAGCAAAGCCTGAATATCAAAAGGCTATAATTAAATTTGGACTCTAAAAATGCTCAAGTGCTTATAACTTGGTGGACACTCCCGCACAAGGCAGGCTTTTCACTGAATTAATCAGCTTGGACGATTTCAATCTGCAGAAGCTTCTCTTAAAAAAAAAAAAAAGCTAACAAACCTCTTCTGAAATTTAATTGGACGAATCTTATTTGATTTTTTTTTTAAAAAAAAGAGAAGACTCAGTAAAATTGGAACTTGTTAATTAAGTCCTTTAAATGCCCCCCACCTGTGTAATCCATCCTCCAAACCCTGAATATTTATTGTTACATTGGTTCCCTGCCTCCACCCTTTTTTTAAAGTGAGGTGGAGGGACCAGGCAAAATATTTCATGCTATAAAGCAAAAATAACCAGACATAAAAAGTGAAGATATTGGTAACCAAGGAACCTGCCCTTCCAAATCGAAGCGACGCACTCACAAATTGACATCATCCCTTCTGCAATGCTATTTTGGAGGTTTTGAAGAGTTTCTTCTGGATTTTAGAAAGTGCTGTAGAAATAACCTCAGTGGGGGAGGGGGTGCCAGGAAAAGCCAATGCTCTGGAAAGAAATAAATGCCATTTATTTCTTTATGTATTTATTTATTTACTCATTTACTTACTTATTTATTTATTTTGTCAAATATGAATTAGATAACAGATATAAGTATAAACATGATTATGAATACATGAAATGAATATAAATACAAGGTAATATTAGGACAGGGACGGTAGGCACACTGGTGCACTTATGCACACCCCCTTAAAGACCTCTTAAGAATGGGGTGAGGTCAACAGTAGATAGTCTAAGGTTAAAGTTTTTGGGGCTTTGGGGAAGAAACCACAGTCAGGTAGAGCATTCCAGGCATTGACCACTCTGTTACTGAAGTCGTATTTTCTGCAATCGAGTTTGGAGCGGTTTACCTTGAGTTTGTATCTATTGTGTGTTCATGTGTTGTTGTGGCTGAAGCTGAAGCAGTCGTTGACAGGTAGGAACGCTCAGTGGTTAGAGTGCAATACTGCAGGCTACTTCTGCTGACTGCCGGCTGCCAACAAATTCACAGTTCAAATCTCAGTAGCTCATGGTTGACTCAGTCTTCCATCCCTCCGATTGACTTGGTAAAATGAGGACCCAGATTGTTGTGGGGCAATGTGCTTACTCTGTAAAAAAAAAAAAAACTACTTAGAGTGGGCTGTAAAGCACTGTGAAGTGGTATATAAATCTAAGTGCTATTGCTATTGCATTGTTGTTGTTAGTTGCAAAGTCATGTCCAACCCATTGCAACCCCCATGGACAATGTTCCTTCAGGCCTTCCTGTCTTCTATAATCCTTTGAAGTCCATTTAAGCTCACACCTACTGCTTTGGTGACTCCATCCAGCCACCTCATTCTCTGTGCTGCAACATTGAGTGCTTTGTCTTTGATTAGCATCTGGGCCTAGGTCAAATCTGGGTGACCAGAAGAAAGTTCATTCATCTGAGTGTGAGACACTCCTGTTCTGTCTCTTCCCCAAGGTCCAATGGGTCTACAAATCTAGCCTGGGCCACTCGACTTTTGGGTGTCACTAAATTCACTGAATATGCTTCTGTCAAAACACACTGTGCTTGACTAAGCTCCATTCTCCAACCTATGGATCTGTTGAAAATTAAATTGCAGGGTTGATTTGAATTTATAGAGTTCTCTGTGAATGCCGTTTTGAGATATAGTCTCCGTCAAGGAGAGGGATGTCAGCTGCCACAAGTAACTTGATTGTATAATGTTAAAATGGCACATTCTCTTTGTAGGTAATTCTATTCAATCACATGTTGCAACAATTTCAATAATGATGAAGACTTGAATATCTCCGGTTTCCCCTCCCTAAACTTTTTTTCCCTTCCTTAAAACCTTTTATCACATGCAAAAAAAATAAAAATAATTCTCAGCAAGAAGTCCAGGATGGATACACCTTTCAGTGGCCACCATGGGAAATCGGGGTCAAATATTTCTGGCAAACTGCTAGAAGTGGTGGTAGATAAATATCAACCTAATACAAGGTAACGGTAAAGGTTCCCCTTGCACGTATGTGCTAGTCGTTCCCAACTCTAGGGGGCAGTGCTCATCTCTGTTTCAAAGCCGAAGAGCCAGCTCTGTCCAAAAATATCTCCGTGGTCATGTGGCCGGCATGACTAAATGCCAAAGGCACACAGAACACTGTTACCTTTTCACCAAAGGTGGTTCCTATTTTTCTGTTTGCATTTTTTACATGCTTTCGAACTGCTAGGTTGGCAGAAGCTGGGACAAGTCATGGGAGCTCACTCCATTGCTCAGCGCTAGGGATTCGAACCGCCAAACTGAATTTTACCCCTTGCTCGGGCTCAGACCGATGGTTATCTCCTACAGATGTCCACATGATCTTGTGTCTATGGAGGTTCTCAGTCATCCAGGTCCTGGCTGAGGTGAAAAATCACCTTTGAGATGTGATCTTGTGCTTAATGACCATGAGGGATTTGCTTAATGACAGGTACTCAAAGTGCTGGAACTACTTCATGTCAGCAATATCATGTGACATCATGCTATAATTTCGTGCAATCCTTCTCATCTTTCAGGTGAAAAGAGAGAAGATGGAAAGTAGGTGCCAACAAAAGTACCATCATGAGCCACGGTGGTGCAGTGGTTAGAGTGCAGTACTGCAGGCTACTTCTGCTGCCTGCAGTTTGGCAGTTCAAATCTCACCAGGTTCAAGGTGGATTCAGCCTTCCATCCATCCGAGGTGGGTAAAATGAGGACCCAGATTGTTGGGGGCAAGAGGCTGACTCTGTAAAACTGCTTAGAGAGGGGCTGCAAAGCACTGTGAAGCAATATATAAGTCTGCTATTGCTATCACAGGTAAGTATCTGGACTGAATCAGGCTGTTGAGCTATCTAGCTCAGTTTACCCAGAATTCTAGGCACCCAGCGTACTTCCTCTTAAAGAGGAATCAAAGACAAGTTCACTTAGTGACCATTCAAAGTTACAACAGCACTGAAAAAAATGTGACCGATGACCGTTTTTCAAAGTTATGGCCATTGCAGCATCCCCATGGTCATGTGGTTTACATTCGGATGCTTGGCAACCGACTTGCATTCCTGACGGTCGCAGTGCCTCGGGGTCACATGATCCCCTTTTGCGACCTACAAGCAAAATGAATGTGGAAACCAGATTCACTTAACGACCATATTACTAATTTAACAGCTCTGATGATTCACTTTAACAACTGTGGTAAGAAAGATCGTAAAATGGGGCAAAACTCACTTCACAAATGTCTCACTCAGCAGCATAAACCCTGGGCTTGATTGTGGTTGTAAGTCAAGGACTTCCTGTATCCTTACAAGCTAGGAAAGCTTTGGATTCAACATCCCTCCGAGTGTTAACAGAAGCTTTCGTGCGATGCTGGAATAATTATGCAATGCGCAACCTCCGATCAAGCACCAGTAATGACAGCCTTTGACTTTCTGATATGCCAGTATATCCTCACTGATTCATTGTGACAACCACACCCATGTTCACAACAACAAAATAATCAAATCACTACCTTTCACGCAGAACTGACAGCCAAGGGTAATCCTATCCTGTCAAAAGGTCTAGGAAATTGAATTCTAGTGTCACTGTGAAGGAGCAAAAGTGGCATCATGACAGTCTCTGCAGAAGGAAAGGAAAGAACAGAACAGAACAGAATAGAAATAAGAATAGAAAATAAATTAGAATAGAACAGAACAGAATATGGAATTCTTTATTAGGCAAGAGTGATTGGACACACAAGGAGTTTGTCTTTGGAGCAGATGCTTCTATCCTTCCATCCTTCCGAGGTGGGTAAAATGAGGACCCAGTTTGTTGGGGGCCAATAAGCTGACTCTGTAAACCACTTAAAGAGGGCTGCAAAGCACTGTAAAGAAGTATATAAGTCTAAGTGTTGTTGCTATTGTTATGCCTGAGAAGTCTACCTCATGTTTTGCAAAATCAAATTGCAAAGGTGTGATCTGTAAAAACTCACCTATGTAAAGTCTCCGTCAGTGTCCCTGCCAAGATTTATCTTTCCTTAAAGCAGAGAGCTGACTGTGTACCAAAATGCTTCTATGTCAGAAAACTAGGTAGGAAAATGTGTTTTCCTGGGACATCTCAAATGCACAATTTTCTTGTTTTTCCACCCATTTATTTATTTTTTAGTTGCAGAAGCAGATGGCACTCCACCAGAAAGACTGACAAAAGATACCTATTAAAAAAATACAGACACCCCACCCCCAACTCAGCCTTCTTTCTCCTATATCCATCTCCCCTCCATCTTCATCTCTCCCAAACTCGATAGTCTGAATTTCATTTCTAAGCCTGGAACTCAGATAGTCAATAACCAGAGTTTCAAGACAGGATTCCTTCCCCCACCCCCTTCTCCTGTTCTCAAACAATGTGGAGGGGGATATTTGGAAAAGTTGAGTTCACTTCCATCACTAAGCTTATTAAAATTCAGCACTTTACATCAAAACTGACAGTGGCCCCTTTTTCTTTCATTTCTTTAATTAGTACTGTCATTTTAAAAATATGTTGAGGAGGAATAGAATGGGACGCTTCTATTCTCCCCTTCACCCTCCATTGGCTTTTTACAACTTAGGAGAGGTTCCACCCCAAAGAGTTTGACGTGTCAAAGTTGAGAAGGAGTGATATTGGTCAAGATTGAGCTCTTTCTTTCTTTCTTTCTTTTTTATTTCTTTCTTTCTTTCCCTTTCCTTTCTCTTCCTCTTTCCTCCTTCCTTCTTTCTTTTCAGTATCAGAACACAACAATGGGATATATTGGAGCAGGTTTTTTTTAGTATCATTCTGTGAATATTGATGATAGATAGATGATAGATAAATATATAATAGATAGATGTGTGAATGAGTGAGCATTAGTTTGTGCGTGTGTATGAGAGAGGGAGAGAAACACACAGAGAGAAACAGAGAGAGAAAGAGAAAGAGAGAGAGAAAGAGAAAGAGAGAGAGAAAGAAACAAAGAGAGAAACAAAGAGAGAAACAGAAAGAGAACAGAAAGAAACACACAGAGAGAAAGAGAGAGAGAAAGAGAGAGAAGAAAAGAGATATATAATGA
This sequence comes from Rhabdophis nuchalis, assembly GCA_039707465.1. Lineage (NCBI taxonomy): Eukaryota > Metazoa > Chordata > Lepidosauria > Squamata > Natricidae > Rhabdophis > Rhabdophis nuchalis. Next base: position 19,423,983 of record CM077658.1, read on the forward strand.
TATTAGATGATATAGAGACAGATAGATTAGAAGGTTGGATATTTGAGATCTCAGACTATGAAATAGCAGCAGAAACTCCCGGTAATTCAATCCGTCAGATTTGCTTGAGTGTCTTGAAGTGTTTTGAATTCAAACACAGGAGAGAAGCAAGCTCTCCGGTCACCTCACTGCTCTTAAATCTTCATAGGGTTTCCGTTTGGTTGTGTGGCCTATTGGGGGGGGAGGGTCAAAAGGTTTTAGCACAGCAGTAGAATCCTAGAAATAATCACCTTATAGACTCCCTAAATCAATCATAATTAATGCACTTGGGTGACTTCTGACAGAGCAGTGCTGCTGGGGGCCAAAATAAAGAAGCCCTTTCTAATACAGTTTGAAAAGAGATCAAATCTGTCATTTCCTCTAATAATTGAGCCAAATGAGAAAAAAGGGAAGGGTCAGAGGTCAGATGGTGACCTTATGTAAAACCCAATAATACATAATTCATTTTCATTTTGTGGAACTTATACGATGCTGTAAACTATCCAAGACAGGAACCCATCTGCTTTTACTTTCACCAGTAACTGTTCTTACTCCATATTAGAAGGGTGAAAAGAAAGAAAGAAAGAAAGAAAGAAAGAAAGAAAGAAAGAAAGAAAGAAAGGGGAAGGAAGGAATTAATGAAGGAAAGAAAAAGAAAGAAAGAAAGAAAGAAAGAAAGAAGAGAGAGAGAGAAAAGTAAGAAAGAAAGAAGGAAGGAAAGAGAGAGTAAGGAAGGAATTAATGAAGGAAAGAAAAAGAAAGAAAGAAAGAAAGAAGAGAGAGAGAAAAAAGTAAGAAAGAAAGAAGGAAGGAAAGAAAGAGGAAGGAAGGAAGGAAGGAAGGAAGGAAGGAAGGAAGGAAGGAAGGAAGGAAGGAAGGCAATAACATGATGCACTTTACAGTGACAATATAGAAGCTTTCGGAAAAGGCTGACATTTAATTCATTCTTCCAAGCGTGTGAAGTTAATAACTGCAGTTCTCGGAGAATATTATAAAACCTGTAATTTATTTATTGAGTGTCACAAATAGAGTTGAAACATGTTTGCCTGCAAAATGGATTGCCTTTTTCTTTTGATCATTGCCAAAAAGATAATAGACAATTTGGCAAGGTGGGGTATGGTTGTATCAGGATGAGATGCTATAGCAGATGAATATAGCAAATAAATATGCACGAATGGAGAAAGCAAGGAAACCCAAACTATTTATTGGGACCAATCTAGTGTGTATTGGGATCCAGGGACCAAATTTCTGAACCCCACCAGAGTATTTCTAGAGCTGATTGGATTGCAATGACTTGCTCTTAATGACCAACAAAATATTGGAAATGTCTACCACATTGGCTCCAACAATTGGAATGATGCATCCAGTTTTGGTTGCCATGATGTAAAAAAGATGTTGAAACTCTTGAAAGACTGCAGAGAAGAGCAACAAAGATGATTAGGGGACCGAAGGCTAAAACATATGAAGAACAGTTGCAGGAACTGGGTATGTCTAGTTTAATGAAAAGAAGGACTAGGGATGACATGGTAGCAGTCTTCCAATATCTCAGGGGTTGCCATAAAGAAGAGGGAGTCAAACTATTCTCCAAATCATATAAAGGTATATCTCTAAAAGAAAAACTAGCAACATGGAAAATATTTTTTTGGGGGGGGGATAAAATTATTAATGCCTGATATTAAATGGGGTTTGCTAAAAGGCAGAAATACACCATGTAAAATAGAGAATGGAAGGGAGAGAAAGAGAGGGAAAGAGAGAGAAAGGAGAGAGAAGAGAGGGAAGTAGAAGGGAGGAAAAGAGTAGGAGAGAGGGAAGGTGTGGAAAGAGAGGAGAGGAGAAGGAGAGAGCAAGGGGAAGTAGAAAAGAGAGAGGGGGCAGAGGGAAGAAAGAAGGTGGGGAGGAGAAGAGAAGGAGAGGAGGATAGATGAAGATGAAATAGACTATAATATGGTGTATGGAAAGCAAAAGGGCAAATAAAAATTGAAGAAGCTTAATGGTAAAAGGAATTGATATATTATTGAATATTCAAAAAATGTTTGTTAAGATGTATTGGAATACTTTGGATTATGTATGTTAAAAAAAACCTTTGACAAAAAAAGCTATTCTCCAAAGCACCTGAGGGCAGGACAAGAAGCAATGGGTGGAAACGAATCAAGGACAGAAGCAACCTAGAACTAAGTATTAATTTCCTGATAGAACAACCAATCAGTGGAACAAGTTGCTTCCCAAAGATGTGAGTGCTCCAACACTGGAGGTTTTGAAAAAAACCTCCATTTGTCTGAAATGGTATAGGATTCTTCGGCTTGGACTGCCAAGGTGTCTTCCAACTCTGTTAATTGCATATTTTAATTGCATATTTTAAAAATAAAAGACATTCATTTTGTTAGAAGAAAAGAATCTTCAAAAAGACCAACTGAGGGTATTTATTTATTTATTTATTTATTTGATTTATGTCCCGCCCTTCTCCAGAAGGACCCAGAAGGTATGATTTAAAGAAGAAATCAACCTCTCTCTTCCAAACTGGAACCCAAACAAGTTAATAACCTCTGAATGCACAATGCTTCTAAGTCTGAATTCTTTAATATATAAGGGATTTGGGGTGTTCTGCATTCACTGCAATTACTTAGTAACCCACCCCTCATTTTAAGAGATGACTAGTACATTAGTGCATCCAAGACTGAGCGCCAAAGAATACAGGCCTTTCAACTCTGGTGCTGGAGAAGACTCCTGCGAGTCCCTGGACTGCAAGGCCATCCAACCGGTCAGTCCTAGAGGAGATCAACCCTGACTGCTCTTTAGAAGGCCAGATCCTGAAGATGAAACTCAAATACTTTTGCCACCTAATGAGAAGGAAAGACACACTGGAGAAGAGCCTCATGCTGGGAAAGATGGAGGGCAAAAGAAGAAGGTGAAGACAGAGAAGGAGGTGGCTGGATGGAGTCACCGAAGCAGTCAGTGTGAGCATGAATGGACTCCAGAGGATGGTAGAGGACAGGGAGGCCTGGAGGATCATTGTCCAGGGGGTCACAATGGGTCGGATATGACTTCACAACTAACAACAACAAGTGCATAAGTAGCTCTCCATTTATCTCTATAGGAGCATCAGGAGTGACATAGAGAAAGAAACCCATCCGGTTTCTACAGGTGATCAGGAAGTGAGATAGAGACATGATGTTGAACCAACAAACGCATGGATTAAAAAGAATAAAGGACTCTGGGACTGTAATTTGATGCACAGAGAGAGAGAGACAAAGATGGATGTTGGGACAATTCATTGAAATAACCATGATGCTTTAACGTTTTCTTTGCAGTCTATAAATCAGACCTTTCAGATAACTATTGAGTATTTTCCTGAGTCCGTCCAAAAAGATCTGTTAGAGAGAAAGGTCAAGAGCTACAGGCTCATCTCATTTATGAGACCAAAATGCTTACCTCTGCTAACTAATGGAAGGAAAAAGTATAACTATTCTATGCAGTCCTTTATTTATTAGAAGTCCACCAATTGGAGTTGACAAATCTAAGATCAGTAGTAAATTATGGAGGAAAAATATTACCCCATCTTATCCAGGCATATATTCACCAGGGAGCAGTAGTTATGTTAAGCTAGAATAGATTTATTAGTCTATAGGTCAACTGTTGGTTAGTAAAGTGGAATCAACTTAACTGGAAAATGTTAGGGCCAACTAACATAACCACTTTGATTTTTATTGCAAAACCTTTAGTATATCACCTGATACAAAAATAGTATTTGAACATTCTGAACTACACAAAGCTAAAATATGCCTCAGGTTTCAATAGATATCGTTAAGTTTGATGGCATACATTTTCTGAAAATGCTTTCGTAACTCAGAGGCCACAACTGAAAAGTTAAACTTCCTAATCATGGCTCAAAACTATAGTTCTTTTTTTTTTTTTACTCATTGGTAGGAAAGGTGAACTACAGTTTCCTATAACTCCAAAGAGGCTTAGTGAAAAGTGCTAGTAAACAATTTTAAAATATGCCAAGTTGGTATGGAAATGAGTATCACTTCAAGTAAACTATTTTGGGAACATAAGGTAAAGGTACCTCGCACATATGTGCTAGTCGCTCCCAACTCAAGGGGGTGGTGCTCATCTCTGTTTCAAAGCCGAAGAGCCAGCGCTGTCCGAAGACGTCTCCCTGGTCATGTGGCCTGCATGACTCAATGCCAAAGGCATACAGAATGCTGTTCTCTTCCCACCAAAGGTGGTTCCTATTTTTCTACTTGCATTTTTTGCATGCATTTGAACTGCGAGGTTGGCAGAAGCTGGGACAAGTAACGGGAGCTCACTCTGTTATGCAGCGCTAGGGATTCGAACCTCCGAACTGCCGACCTTTCTGATCGACAAGTTCAGCATCTAAGCCACTGAGCCATCGTGTCCCTATTTGGAACATAAACCACTCTTAATGATCTATTTATAAGCCATTATAAATCTTCTGCTATAAATATTAAATAAACCATAAAGGAGGTTGAAGGAGTGAATAGAGCCTTGTTTAAACTGAATTTTTGTTTTGGTTTGTTTCATTGCCTTGAACATTATACCTGTAACATTTTCCCTGAATTCCATCATTTAGGATTAGTTAGACCCAGTGAACAAACCGATGGTCTGTTTTTTTCTGAAATGCTTCAGCCGATGGCAGAAAATAAATCACGATTATGATTTATTTAAGGTCTGATTCTGTTTCAAGAAATAAAATCAATTAGGGCAAAGAATTTATAGTTGTATAAGCTTTGGAGAAGGACGTTATTATGGGCACAATAAATAAAATATACGGTTCAAGGATAGGTTCAAAATGATCATGGCTTAACCACTTCCTCCCTGCAATTGAGGGGCACAGATTTGTTTGAAACAACAATATTTGTGCAAATCAAGTCGTGCAAGGAAAGGTAGGACAGGCAGTCCTCCTATTACAGTTCATTTAGTGACAATTCAAACAGCCTCCCTGCACTTACCTGGGAGCCAAAACGGGACATGTGAAGACTCCTGGAAGAGGTGGGGTAGAAGGGATGGAACCAATCAGAAATGGTATTTGAACCATTCTCTGAACCGGTTAAAATTTCTGCTACCGGTTAACTTGAACCAGTCAAAAGCGGCTGAATACCATCTCTGGTCCTGAGGTCATATTGTCCTCTTCACTTATTCACTCTGTCCCACAGCAAATTAACCTAGCAAAGCACAACAAATCAAGTGTCCAGGCAGTTCAAAGGAATACATAGGTTTATTGCAAGTTTGTTCTAACTTATGCCATTGAAACATGGACACTAACCTCACAATCGATACAAAAGCTACGAGGGGCATGAAGAGCCATAGAAAGAGACATGCTCAGCACCACAAGACAAGATAGAAATACTTGCACGTGGGTTAGAGAACAGATGAGAATATATGATGCCATCAAGAGAGTAAAAGAATGGAAATGGAAATGGGCTGGTCACATAGCAGGAAGAACTGAGGGCATGTGGACCAAGGCAGTCATAGATCCCCCTTGATAAAAAAAAAATCAACGAAAGAGACCTAAAAGAAGATGGAAGGACAATATCAGCAAGTATGGTGGGCCCATCTGGCAAAAGAAAGTTCAGGACCATATAGGTTGGAAACATGCAGAAGAGGCCTTCATCCTGCAGTGGATAGACAATGGCTAGAATGATGATGATATTTGCAAGTTCAAGCTCTCTACAAGAATCTGAACTACTAATAGTCAAAGCTAATTGGTGGCAGATAATCAAGGGAATTCAAGGTGGACTGAACTTAGATCATTTGTGGGCACGAAGGGACTCCAGACTAATGATGCATTTAACGCCTCCCTCAGGCTCAGCCTGGTCATCTCCTAACACTTCTTCCCATATTATCCAATTTCTGCATCTATACAGCCTCATTATATGGGCATGTAAAATGTTCCAATGTTGAACATTCATCTTTCAGAAGAGAATTTTGCAATCTTGAAACAGGTCCATCCAAAGTGATGCTAAGGTGCTTCATCATCCCAACAGGTGAATTTCAGGTGTACCAGAACGACCTGTTTACAGGTCAAAATGACCCATTCCTGAGTTTGAATGGTCCATTTCATAATTTATATTGTTAATTGTCAAAGACATCTCTAAGATTGGAGAAATCATGTGCCATTAATTATATGGACCTTTAATCTTCTATATATATAGGACTGTATTCATTATTTAAAATAAGAGAATGCTTTTCATTTATGAAATGTCAGAAGCTGGCTTTTTCCCTCCTCTCTGCCCTACTCCGCTGTTAATCACAAATTCAATTTTAAATGGAAAGGAAAGGCACAGATTAACACTCTATTTGCACGTGGATCCAAAAAACTAATAATTAATTTTACCGATACTGAAGTGCTCTTTAAAATGTTTTCCAATTGTCTCCAAATGGCTTCTGAAATGGTGAGTAATTTTGCCTAGTATCCATTATGTTGATATCTGCATGTCGTAATGTGGGTTTAAAAAAAACCCAGTACCCTTATAATGGTCTCAAAGATAGCTTGAAGATCAAATTTGGTGTCAGGAAGCATCTCCCAAGAAAACAGGGAGATAACAGCTGTTTTTTAAAAAAATCTTTTAAAAGGATGGCTGCCCGGGATTATAGAAATGATTCTCTGATTTGAGGATGGACCCAAAGTCAACATAAAGAATTCTCTTGGATATTACAGCTGATCTTTAGCATCATTTACCAGGTTCGCCTGGTTCGCCAGTTGCGCCCCCTATTGGATCGGGACGCCCTCCGCACAGTCACTCATGCTCTCGTGACATCCCGACTGGATTATTGTAACTCTCTCTACATGGGGCTCCCCTTGAGGTGCACCCGAAGACTTCAGCTGGTCCAGAATGCAGCCGCGCGAGCAATTATGGGAACCTCAAGGTTTACCCATGTAACACCGCTCTTGCGCGAGCTGCACTGGCTGCCTGTCGTCTTCCGGGTGCGCTTCAAGGTTCTAGTTATCATCTTTAAAGCGCTCCATGGCTCGGGACCTAGCTATTTGCGGGATCGGATCCTGCCTCATACATCCACACGGCCTATTCGCTCACACAGAGAGGGACTTCTCCGGGTGCCGTCCACTAGACTTTGTCAGCGGGCGACGCCCAGGGGAAGGGCTCTCTCTGTGGCGGGCCCAGCCCTCTGGAACGACCTTCCCCCCGACATTAGAACAACCACGGACCTCCGCTCCTTCCGTCTAAAACTAAAAACATATCTGTTCTGCTTGGCCGGCCTAGGGTAGTCTCCCTTCTATGGGGTTGTTAATAATTTTAGATGGGGATTTTAGTAATTTTTACTGGAAATTTTTAGCGCAGGGATATTATTTAATCTGTTTTTATTATGTGTGTATATTTATTGTTTTATTTGCCCTGTGCACCGCTCCGAGTCCCTTCGGGGAGAGGGAGCAGTCAACAAATTAAATTTATTATTATTATTATTATTTATTATCTTTAGGGACAAGTGGCGCAGTGGCTAAGACGCTGAGCTTGTCGATCAGAGAGGTCAGCAGTTCAGTGGTTTGAATCCCTAGTGCCATGTAATGGAGTGAGTTCCCGTTACTTGCCCCAGGTTCCTCCAACCTAGCAGTTCGAACGTTCAAAAGCACGTAAAAATGCAAGTAAAAATATATATACTGCACCGCCATGGTGCAGGAGGCTGGCTAGGCCACGCCCACCATGGCCACACCCACCCAGCAACTTGGCAGAGAACCCCTTGCTGAAATTTTTGAAGCCCACCCCTGATCCTAACCAATGTGTATTGTGGGTTTCCAAGCTTGTAATAGACTGACGCTTAATGTGCTGCGTTCATCCTTCTCATTAAGATGGGAAAGGTGGACCTTTTAATTATTCATGGCAGGGGAAAAAACCAGATAACGGGAGTCCAACCTAGGGACCAGCTCTTTTCTCCCTGTTATACATATTTCCCAGTTTGTGAAATGTGTTGTAGCCCCTAACTCTAAAGCAAAATGCTTTGACAACTCTGGGCTGCAACCCTACAAATAACATTTGATGTAGGCCCCCTGTTCGATATGAATTAAACTGTTACGGCTTCTGCAGTTTATTGTTTACAAATTTCCCTTTAGATAGAGATTTATTGGACGTTTCAGTTCTGTGCTGACAGAGCAATATTAATGTTCTCACGAGGGTGGTGTGAATAAACCAATCTCCCACCAGGCTCCCAGGCTCTCTCGAGCTGTCATTCAGGGGGGAAAGTTGCTTTCATTCTTACCCTCCTCTGTGAATTGATCTTTATTCTACTCCATTACCCATCCTACAATGAGAGCCAGGGTGGGAGGCCCAGTTGGAAGTCCAGGGATACCAATGGACAGGGATGTGTAACATGAATAATATAACATGTCATATTATATAATATACAACATATAATAATGTAACATGAAATGCCAGAGGTATTTCACGAGAAGAGTCCTCCACTCCTCTGCTCACAATAGAACCCCTTATGCCACCAGGCTCGAAATGTTGGGCTAGGACAACCTACAGCTACACCAACTAAGGTCTGACCTAAGTGTAGTACACAAAATTGTCTGCTACAACATCCTACCTGTCAACGACTTCTTCAGCTTCAACCACAATAATGTGTGGGCAAACAATTGATATAAACTCAAACCGCTCTACCTGATTCCATTGTTACATTCCCAAACCTCCACAGCTTCAATCCTAAACTGTCACCCCATTCCTAAAACGCCCTTAAAGGGGGCGTGCAAAAGTGCACCAGTGTGCCTACTGTCCCTGTCCTACTGTCCCCATTTATTTGTACCCATTCCCTTTGTTCATGTCCAGCTTCACAACCCAACATCATCAGCGCCAGGAGGGAGGAGGAGGAAGAGGAGGAGGAGGAGGACGGATGTGTCCTTGGTGCTCTCTGAGCTTGGTTGTTTTCTTGGAGACGTTTCATTACCCAATTGGATAACATCATCAGTGTGTCTAGTCATCTGTTTTTCCCTGGAGGACATTATTATCTGATGCTTGTTTTTGGGCAGCAAAGAAAAAAAAATCATTTTAATTTCCTTTCTTAATGCCCCATTCTGAATTGCGGACATGTTCAAGTGTCCACAATTGTGTTTTATTTTAGTATTATCCCTTCTGCGTTCAAAACAAAACCTGATAGAGGCACTTCAGTATCCCATCCTTTTTCTGATGATGATCTTCCAGAGCAACATTGACTTCTCCTCAAACCTCCCCTCCCCTTGCAGCCTTATATCATAAAAATGCCGGCTGTTACATTAACATTCTTGAAAAAGCTCTGGCTTGTAGTTACTGAATGCAACCTAAGCTATATCCATAAAGGGCTGACATTGATCCAGGGTTGTATAAAACATGATACAGACAGGGACTAAATAAATTATCTGTATACAGCTTCCAAAGCATCTCTATTTATCACAGCAGTAGCGATAAGGAACTGATTTAAAACGAACCCTGCCCAGGGTCAAATCCCAGCCTAAACTGTAATATGATCAGAGAGGCTGTGCTGATAAGACAACCCAATATCAAGGAACCGTGTCAGATAAATAAAACACAATGGTTGTCCATTTAGAAAAAGAAGGAGGAGTAGGCTCACAATTCCAAACAAGGTCAGAGAAATTCTTGTTCCCCAAAAGAGGGTTTTTAAAAAAAAATTAATCTCATTTGCGAATATACATTCTCATGGTTATTATTAACATTGCATATCCACAATTTTAACTATTCATTTTTCCATATAAAAGTTGAAATATATAATCGGGATTGCTTTGCTTACCATCCCATGGGCCTATTTTATTTTACCACAACCCTGTTTTTCTTTCCTTTTCTCCCTCCCTTCTTCTCTACTTTCTTCTGTCCTCCACTCCTTTCCCTTTTCAGTCAGGCTTGGGTTTAGAAGAACAATCAATCCCATAATGTCAAGCAGGGGTCCCCAACCTTTGCAACTTTAAGTCTGAAGGACTTCAGCTCTGGGAGCTGAAGTCCTTCAGACTTAAAGTTGCAAAGGTTGGGGACCCCTGATGCAAAGGTTTATGACCTCAGGATCTTGGAAAGTACTGATGGAAGAGAATATTTGTAGCTCAGGGTTGAACTGTGAGGTCCTTGGTGCTTTCTGAGGTTGGTTGCTAGCATTGATGATGTTACCTAGCTTGATAATGCAAGAAAGCAGCCAACCTCAGAGAGCACCAAGGACTCCACTGTCATCGTCATCGTCCTCGTCCTCGTCCTCCTCCACCACCACCACCACCACCACCACCACCACCACCACCACCACCACCACCACCACCTCCCAAATTCCACTCTCTTCTAGCTCTGATGATGTTACCTACTTTGGGTATTGAAACATCTGCAAGAATGCAATCAACCTCAGAGAGCACCAAGGACCCCCACACTCCTCCTCTTCTTCTTCCTTCCTTCTTCTTTCTTCTTCCTTCTTCCTTTTCTTCTTCCTCCTCTTCCTCCTTCTTTTTCTTCTATTCCTTCTTCTTGTTCTCCTCCTCCTCTTCCTCCTCTCTGAAATTCCCCTCCATTCTAGCACTGATGATGTTACCTAGTTTGAGTAATGAAAAGCCCCGTAAGAGAACAACCAACCTCAAGACCCCCACACCTTGGAAAGTTTCAAAAAGGTATAGGTAATGATAGCATTAAGCCTGAGAAGTTGGTTTTATTTGTTGCAGAAAGCTACCCAAAGTCTCCACCAAGGCAATCTCTTCGTGGTAATGGTGGTGACGATGATGCTACCTATGAAGAATTCTTGCTGAAGATACAGAACTGGCCTTGCTGAGGTTCAGAAGAAGATTCTGTTGACTGAAAAGCAGGTTTTTAAAAATAGCTGATGGCAAAAGGCCAGGGGAGCAAAATTGGGACTTCAGCCAGGTCAATCTGTCCCTGAAAGCCGTTGTTTTAGTACGTGTGAAGATAGAGCCGGCCTACCAAAGCAGAGGAGACAAACGGCCTTCTGTTTCATGTCTCAGCTCCATAGCTCAGTGCACAATGGAAACATCTGTTTTAGAGATATGTAAACACCATGTGGTCACTTCATTTCAAATGAACTGATTTCAAAAATCATTCGATCATTTTAGACAGACAGCTTGGTCTTGTGGTGAAGACACCAGGTTAGGAACCAGGAGATGGTGACTTCTAGTCCCACTTTAGGCATAAAAGCCAGTTGGGTGACTTTGGACCAATCCCCAGGAACTGTGAGTTCTAGTGCTGCCTTAATCCTACTTTAGGAAAGAACACTTGGAAAGAGAAGATTGGACCAAAGTCACCCAGCTAATTTTCATATCTAAGGGAGGCCTAGAACTTATAGTAACCTAGTTTTGAGACTGGCATCTTCACCACGACACCAAAATTGCTCCCCCATTAAGAAGTTAAAATTCTATAAGCCCTAAGTCAATTGCACAAGCAAGCAAGGGTAGAATATCTGTCATGGTTTGAAATGAAAGTATAATTCATGGGCAGGGATACAGTGGCTCAGTGGCTAAGATGCTGAGCTTATTTATCAGAAAGGTCGGCAGTTTGGCGGTTCGAATCCCTAGCACCGCGTTATTGGAAGAAGTGTCCTTCTGGATTTAACTCCAAGTGGGGAAAAAGACACTGGAGACTCCTTAGAAAGATGGTTTAATGGTGGACAGGACCACATGGCTTGAGGTCCTGGGGAAAAGGTGATCACATGCTTCCAGGTGTTGGGTGAAGAAGAAGGGGCAAGAGAGGGGCTTGCTAGGCTTTTTATAATCTGTTCAGCCCCACCTCTCTGTTTCCTGTTCCTGTGTAAGAAATGTATTCTGGTTGGTTGTCAGACTCACATGGGGCAATGCAGGGGCAACTCTCTAGGCTTTGTTTTGAATCCAGGTTTGGTTGGGTTCTCAGATGCCATGTGGTGAGTTTCTGTTTCTGTGAAAAGCTGATATTGCCTTTATTAGGTAAAGTGGACTAGCCCAGGCCTTAATACATCCTGCCCCATACATCCCTTCGCCCGATCCGCTCCCACAGAGAGGGTCTTCTTCGGGTGCCGTCGGCCGGGCAATGCCGGTTGGCGACACCCAGAGGAAGGGCCTTCTCTGTGGCGGGCCCGGCCCTCTGGAACGACCTACCCCCCGACCTTCGCACTATCTCGGACCTCCGCCTCTTCCGCCAACGTCTTAAGACGTACTTATTCCAACAAGCCGGCCTAGAATAGCCCCCCGTTTCTGACTTTTTAAAGAAAATTTATAATTTGGTAAGGGTTTTTAATATTGGGTTTTTAGCACGGGTTGATGAATTTAATTACATTTTAATTGATATTTATTGTATTTTGTGTTTTTTAAAATGCCTGTGCGCCGCCCTGGGTCCTAACAAGGAGAAGGGCGGGGTATAAATTTAATAAAATAAAAAATAAATAAAAAAATAATGGTTCATTGACAGAGGGGGTGGTGGCAGGAAACTGCAGGAATGAAAGCATATTTCTCCCCTTTCACATCCAGAGAAGTATAATATTCTGCCTTTTCAATATTTCCTAGGATATTTCATTTTTCTGGGAGAGGGCTGGGTGATAACTTCCTACAGCATAACGGAGTGAGCTCCTGTAACTTGTCCCAGCTTCTGCCAACCTAGCAGTTAGAAAGCATGCAAAAATGCAAGTAGAAAAATAGGAATCCCCTTTGGTGGGAAGGGAACAGCGTTCCGTGTGCCTTTGGCATGTAGTCATACCGGCCACATGACCACGGTGATGTCTTCGGACAGCGCTGGCTCTTTGGCTTTGAAACGGAGATGAGCACCGCCCCCTAGAGTCAGGGACGATTAGCACGTATATGCAAGGGGAACTTTTACCTTTACCTTTCATGCTTATGAAAGTAAGGATAGACCACAACTGGGAAATCAATTTTTCAGAAAGCAAATGCAGAATAGCTGGAATCTCTACAGTTTCATAGAGGGCTTAAAGACATTGAATGTAATCTTTTCAGACACCTTTTATTATTCACCACACTTGTGCAGCCAGAGGTCAGAATCCAAGAATGGGTTCACCCCATTGGCCCATCTCAAAAATGTTCAAGGAGGAGAAAAGGGTGTGAATCGAAGAATCTTTTTGTTCAGGATTCGGACATTAGATCCATTCAGTAAAAGAAGAAGAGTAAAACCACACCAACTGAAATGTGAAATGCTACAACAGCAACTAACTTTTTCATTCTTTCTCGTCTTGATTCTGAAGATATGAACATCCAACATTGCATGACAAATAATTATTTGTGGGGGGAGGAACCTCTTCTGAACAGCTGGCCATCTCCTGGATGAGTAAGCAGGCTTTAGAAATCCACCCCACACAATGAAGACACCCCCAAAAAAGTCATGGGACAATGGTCACTTGTGGCATTTCTTCTGCTGTGTATTTGATTCTCTTCCCTTCCCCCTTTCCCATCCCTTTCTTCTTTTATGGCTGATCTCCTGTGCTAAAACTTACAGTCCCCTTTGGATGGTGGTTGGTTGACACAACCGTCAAAGGAAGACAAACCTTGTTTATTAGCCATGAATATCCTTCCTGTAATTAACCTCCTTTGGCTTCTATTTGTTCACCAGCCCTCTCATAAACAGAAGTTTGCTTATTATTGTGAAGGGCAGATGAGTCACTGGAGGAGAACGCTTACCTCCAGCTAGAATTTAACCATCTTTTGTCTGAGATATTAGTCACTGATACCTAGAAGATGAAAAGAAAGAAGAAGATTTGGGTCTTTCCCCCCTCCAAAATCTCCTCCTCCTCCCCCCCTGTCCTTTTCAAGTCTTTTGGGTGCTAGGGAACAAAGTGGTGAGAAAGCTAAAAACATACAAATTCTTTCACCTCTCCCTAACCCACTCCTCCAATTTCCATTAGAAATGCCATGTATGATCACTGAATCATAACCAGGAATTTGGAGCTCCAATCAGCATACGGGGAGTCTTGAACAGCTGAATAAGCAGGCGGTGGTTTGTAGGGCACCGAGAGACAATGGCCCAAAAATTTGTTTTTCACATTCTGCAAGCATTCAAAGGAGGCTGTGTTACAAGACCTCCTTTTGTCTAGAGGTCTTCCAGGGAAGGGGGAAAGCCTGAGCCAAGGTTGGAAGCCAGGGGAGAAAAAGAAATTAACATTGGACAAGTACAAGAGGGGGAAAAAACTGGACAGAGGAGATTTCCTTCAGGCAGAAATGTACCATTTGCTGAAGAAATACTTTGCAGAAATAAAACTGGGAGACCAACTCATACACAGTACAGTTCGGTGATTACAGGATTCATTTCTCATTCATTTGGGAGGACACTTGAAAATTGTGTAACATAAGTTGCTACGTGCCCAGGTATCAAGTCAATGATGAATCTTGAAATGCCCAGAAAGGTCAAGTTTGATTTAGAACTGAGGAATACTTACCTTGTTGGTGAGACAAGGAACCATCCCTATATTGCTTCTGAAATTCACCAATCTACCAGTTGGCCATGCATTGTGAATGTTGAGCTAGAAGGACCACCAACCTATTCCAGAAAGATTCTTCTTATAAATATGTCTTATAAATACATTGGAACACTGCTATCATGACCAGGGGAGACAGGATAGCAGTGTTCCAATAGTTGAAGGGCCGCCACAGAGAGGAAGGGGGTCAAGATATTTTCCAAAGCACCTGAACGTCAGACAAGGAATAATGGATGGAAACTGATCAAGGAGAGATTCAACCTAGAAATAAGGAGACATTTTCTGAGAGTGAGAGCAATCAACCCATGGAACAGCTTGCCTTTCATTGGTGGGAGCTTCATCACTGGAAGCTTTCAAGAAGAGACTGGACTGCCATCTGTCAGAAATGCTGTAGGGTCTCCTGCTGGGGGGGTTGGGGGTTGGACTAGATGACTTAAAAGGTCTCTCCCAACTCTGTTAATCTTCTGAAGTCCTAATTTCTCAAGCCAATCCATTGCAACAATATTTTATCCAAATCCTCTGTAACCCATCTCTTTTTTTAATGTTTACAATTTACTCCCTAGTCAATGACAGGAGTAAAGTATAAAAATCTTGGGAGCTCATCCTTTTTGGAAGGAGCCTGGTTTATTTGCTCTCTTCTGGGGATGGTGGCGGCAAGTGAATTCTGGGGCTCTACCACTTTAGTTTCTCAATATAGAGTTTCGTATTTATAGACACTTAAGATGGATAGCCTACTGACACATTAAAGAAACATGGGCAAGACATCTAGGATTGAGAAGAAACCACAATTATAAGCTTGTAACCAACTTTCTGGTCAGCATTAAGAGAAACTCCACAGGGCTCCTAGTATCTGCGTCTTGAGCCAAAAATCTGTCTGTCTTGGCCAGAAGACAAGTTCATCTAGTATTCAGCCCTTAATGTCACGACATGGAAAGAATAAAAAAACAGATCATGTGTCGGCATGGACATTAAAAACATTTACCCTAAACCACAATGACTCCAATATCAAACTCAGAACAGGGCTTTAGGTATTCCTGATTCCTAGCCAAACCTCTCCTTTAGGGCGTGTTGTGAGGCGGAGATGGGCTGCGATATCTTAGAGGTCTTTGGGGTCAGAAATAAATAGCCTGGAGGTTCAGCACTAGACCTACCATTAGGCAGTTGACTCAGATTGTAAATCCTGGAGTAGGATGTGAAGACTCCTTCTGAGCCAGTAGTTTTCAACCTTTGCAACAGGAAGACGTGTGGACTTCAAATCCCAGAATTCTCTAGGCAGGCAGCCATCTGTAGATACAATACAATACAATAGCAGAGTTGGAAGGGACCTTGTAGGTCTTCTAGTCCAACCCCCTGCATGGGCAGGAACCTTATACCATTTCAGACAAATGGCTGTCTAACATCTTTTTAAAGACTTCCAGGGTTGGGGCATTCACAACTGCTGGAGGCAAGCTGTTCCAGAGGTTAATTGTTCTTACTGTTAGGAAATTTCTCCTTAGTTCTAAGTTGCTTCTCTCCTTGGTTAGTTTCCACCCATTGCTCCTTGTCCAGCCCCCAGGTGCCTTGGAGAAAAGCTTGACTCCCTCTTCTTTGTGGCACCCTCTGAGATATCGGAACACTGCTATCATGTCTCCCCTGGTCCTTCTCTTCATCAAACTAGACATACCCAGCTCCTGCAGCCGTTCTTCATATGTCTTAGTCTCCAGTCCTCTAATCATCTTGGTTAGATGTAGAAGTGTAAAATGGATGGAAACTAATCTAGGAGAGAAACAACCTGGAATTAATAGCAATAAGACTTGGGCTTATATTTCACTTCACAGTGATATTGCCCCCCAACAATCTGGGTCCCCATTTTATCCACCTCGGAAGGATGGAAGGATGAGTCAACATTGAGCCAATCGGTCAGGATCGAACTTCTGGCAGTGGCAAAGTCAGCCTGCAATACTGAATTCTAACCACTGGGAAGGAGGGAGGGGAGGGAGGGAGGGAGGGAGGGAGGAAGGAAGATAGGGGAAGGAAGGAAGCAATAGCCTTAGAATTATATACTGCTTCACAGTGCTTTACAACCCTCTCTAAGTGGTTTACAGAGCCAGCCCATTGCCCCCCAAAATCTTGGTCCTCATTTTACCCACCTCGGAAGGATGGAAGGCTGAGTCAACCTTGAGCTTGGTGGGATTCGAACTGCCAAATTGCAGGCAGGCAGCAGGCAGCAGAATTAGCTGCAGTACTGCATTCTAACCACTGTGTCACCATAGCCCTTTAAGGAGAAACTTCCCTTGATTTGTTCCGTCACAAGCAGGAAGGGGCTGTTTTTCCTGCTTTCTGTGCATTTATGCTACTATTTCTGCCTCTGATCTGTGGCCTCAAGTTTCAAATTGCATCATTTAATACGAGCTCCCCATTTGTCCAAATGTTTCGGTAGTTTAGATCAGGAAGTTGCAGAATGCCAGGGGGGATAATATGCAGACTTTCTTTGTGTTTTCTTGAATAATCACACCTGGTTCAACTGTATTTTAAAAAATCCAGAGTCTTATAGAAAGGAGTTTTCTATTTATAGGACCAAATGCACAAGTCAAGAAAAAGTTTGTGTGCACACAATGTGCTCGCTGGAGCTACTAGCGTAGAAAGTTAATGCTGAAAATCAGAGCAGTGCAATTGTGCTTCATTTATCTAAAAACAACAACTTCATGGGGTTCATGGCATTGCACATTGCAAAATGTATTCTGGAAACAAAAACAGAATACAATACAATACAATAGCAGAGTTGGAAGGGACCTTGTAGGTCTTCTAGTCCAACCCCCTGCGTGGGCAGGAACCTTATACCATGTTTCTTTCTTGTTTCAGTTTTTATGGTGGTCTATCACCCAACGTTCTTCTTTTCCTGCATTTTGGACCAGCCATGGGGCAATTAAGAAGAGCCCTTGAACCAAATAATCTTGCGTTGTTTATACTTGGAAGTAAAACCTCTCATAATGATGGCCCCTCATGATGTCAACAAGTTGTGAAGTTCTCCGTGCTCAAATCTTCCAAATCTATACTTGGAAGTAAAATCTCTCTTTTTTTTCCCCCAGTAGAACCAGCCTCCTAGTTAAGATATCTCTGTTCTTCCTCTCGCCACACTCAACTTTGCAAAGTTGAAATTCTTTGGGAGGAAAACTAATCAAGGAGAGAAGCAACTTAGAACTAAGGAGAAATTTTCTGACAGTGAGAACAATTCATCAGTGGAACAACTTGCCTCCAGAAGTTTTTAAAGAACACTAGAAGTTTTAAAGAAGACGCTGGATAACCATTTGTCTGAAATGGTTCAGGGTGTCCTGCCTAGACAGGGTTGGACTAGAAGACCTCCAAGGTCCCTTCCAACTCTGTTATTCTGTTCTGTTCTGTTCTGTTCTGTTCTGTTCTACTCTACTCCACTTCTATTCTATCTATCTATCTATCTATCTATCTATCTATCTATCTATCTATCTATCTATCTATCTATCTATCTATCTATCTATCATCTATCAATTATCTCTCCCTCCCTCCCTTGCTTCCCCCCTCTCTGCCTCTCTCTCTCTGTTGCAAAATCGCATAAAAGAACGAAGGGGTCCTTTCTGACTCAGGCCAAAATTTGCAAGCATGTGAGATTGGTGTGAAGTCAACGGGGGGGGGGGGGGGGGGAGGGAAAGTCCCCTTGTTCTCCCCCCCTCTCTTGACCTCCCCCCTCAACTTGGTCTCCCAGATGTAATCTTCAAAAACATCTTTTTTTGAGAGAGGGGGGGGGTCAAACTGGTCTCTTCCCAGCCCCCTTGTCACTTTCTTAAACTTCTGTCTTATGTATGGCTCAGTGGTTAGCTTAGAAATGCGCCAGGAAACAAAAGGGAAGCTGTTGATAAGCCTCATTCATCACCTTTAGTGGAGCCTTCCAGAAAAGGTATCTGATAAATAAATAAATAAAACGGAGTCCTGGGCTTTGGGGCAGAGGTGCCTCAGTAAATAGCACCACCGTTTACGAGATGGACCAAATAACAAAAAGGAGCATTTGTGGATCATTGGTCTTGGGACTTCAGCTTTTCTGGAGGACAAAAAATAGACACTACCAACAGTTGGCCACCCCAATAAAAACTTTTCACAGCTTTTCTCTTTAAAAAAAACACCATATTATAAGGAGTATTGAGGAGGTGATAAGCCACCTTGGAAAGCCAAGGGAAAACATCAAAACCATCAAAAAGCAAAAGTTAGAATATTTCAGACTTGTGATGCGACACCTGAAGAAATACGGCATCCTTCACTTAATCCTCCAAGGAAAGATTGAAGGCAAGCAGGCAGAAGAAGAACATCATGGCTTCAAAATAGCAGCTTGGGCAAAACTTAGCAACACTTTTTCATGCTGCTGTTGATAAAAAATAGGATCACCAACATGATTGCCAACATCTGATGATGGAGATGATGGAGGAGGAGGAGGAGGAGGAGGAGGAGGAGGAGGAGGAGGAGGAGGAAGAAGAAGAAGAAGAAGAAGAAGAAGAAGAAGAAGAAGAAGAAGAAGAAGAAGAAGAAGAAGAAGAAGAAGAAGAAGAAGAAGATGATGATGATGATAAGGAGCACACCTTCTTGAGGTCCAAAAGTCATTTTCTTGGACTTAAAGGAATGCATATTGATGACTTGGCTCCAATTGGAGAGAAAGAGTTGAGTGCTTTTTAAAAAATAAAATTATCCAAAATTATCCAGGAGTTTTTCCCAGAGATGTGGAGAAAGCTGAGGGTTTAAAAAAAATAACCCTTGGGCTTTAGATTAGCAGGTTTTTTGAAATTGGTTTCTTTTTCACACCCACATTTTATCTGGACTTGTTCAAGGTTTGTTTTGAGTCAGGCGCAGATAAATTTCAACTGTTGCTGCCATCCCGCACCACAACATATCCGAGATACCTCCTCCCTCTTCCTTTCTTTGCCTGGGTTTCAACATCACCTCATCGAACTGAAATGTGATAATGTCCTGGTTAATCAGACCGTGCTTTTGCTACGAAACTAGCCCGATCGAGCACATACTTTGCTTTGAACTTAAAGCAGTTTTTCACACAACTCACTAAGTTAAATCATCAGCTAAATAGATTGAGCCACCAAGACAGATGGTTCAATTCAGTGATGTTTAAGACTTGAGTTCCAGATCCTTCAAAATTATAGACTGATTCTGACCACGTTTTGCTATGATTCCATAAAAAGTGCCACCATCCAGAATTATGGATTGTTCTCCAGAATCTGTTCTCCAAAATCCAAAACTTATTTTATTTTATTTATTTTATTATATTTATATCCAAAACTGTTCTGCAAGCCATCACCATTGTTATTGAATAAGATCTTCAGAAGTTGAGATACTCTTAATGACTCCATAGTTATGTCTATGTTGGTTTCTTGGAAGGGTTTTTTTTCCTACTGTTTTATTCTCACACTATTTTTGGAGGAAAAGTCTTCACGATGTATTGAAACTGATTTTTCTGATTTTTTTTTTAAACTTCCTAATCCAAGCTGCAATCCTAGGATTTCCTAGTGGTCTCCTGTTTAACCTTTCCAAGATCACCTAAGGTCAGCTAGGTGCTGCCACCTGCTGGGTTAATATAGCTATACCCTTTTCTACAATTTACAAGACAGAAGTGAGATAGAAGGAAGTAGATAACCTGTGGAATTAACTGACTTCCCCTGGAATCTGGCCAACAAAATAACAGAAAAATACTCTTCAGATATTGGGAATCTCTGTTTCCCAACAGCCCTACTCAAATAGATGGGTGTCATACGTTATCCAGCACTGCATGCAAAACCATTGCTTCCCAAACCTTGAAATACATGATGCCGTGTTAGATTTATTTATTTTATTTTATTAAATTTATACCCCGCCCTTCTCCTAAAAAAGGACCCAGATAGTGTATTGATACTTCTGGGGACATAAATAGACATGACATAAGGGTTATACTGCCCTTTTCTTATAGATCCCAAGTTTTGGTCTCAATTTCTGAGCTACAATTTTAATTTCTGTGAATCCCACTGCAAAACAACGCCATCTACAACGTTTCAAGTGATGTACAGGTTTCCATTTAGCAATCAGACAGAAGTTGCAGTTCTTTGAAGCCTGGCACATTATCTAACAAATGTTGGGCCAGTTGTTTAGAGGGAGGGGAAACAGTAGAGTTCTTGGCATTTCCCTCCATGAAAAAAAAAAAATGAAAATATTGATATGCCCTTATAAACAATATGACTGGAATGAAATCCTCACCAACCTGTACATACCAAATTTATTAGGCATTCCTAGCACAGAGGAATACCGGTTAGATTACAAACTAGGTTGAATACACATAAAGCCAGTTGTTGTTGATTTTAAGTTTGGAGCATCTGTGGCAGTCTTGAGGATTTCAAAGGTCTTGGGGAAAACATGCCTAATCTTAACCCTACCCCATTTTGATTATTTCTAAGACAGTCTAGAATGATCACGAACGGAAACGGCTGTTGCTAAAACATATTCTTCTCGAGCTCTGTTGGGCTATCTAGGGAGCTACCAACTGCCTTGATAGTATGGCCTTTGGCCCTGCTGAGGGGCTAATTGTGCAAACTGAAACCCAACACTTTTCGGGTGGTTTCAGGTTGAGACAAAATTGCTTTAGACAAAAGTGCACTGTAAATATTTTCTTTGTTTCATCGACTCTTAGGTCACTCACTTGGTATCTGGTATCATGTCCTCAAAGTTCTACTCAGGTGTTCCAAGTTGTAATTTTGACTCAGTTGAGTGAATTCCATCCGTGAAAAGAGATTTTGGAACAGCAAGTCATTTTATTTATTTTAATTTAAAAAAAATAATAATCTCCAAATCCGTACACTGGAAAAAATAAGCACGGTGATGTTTGAAAGTTGCTTTTTTAATAATAAGAGTTGAAGGGACCTTGGAGATCTTCTGGTCCAACTCCCTGCTCAAGCAGGAGATGCTGTAGCATTCTGTCAAATGTCTGTATAATCTCCTTCAAAGAGGGAAGAAGACCAGATCGATCTAGAATCAAGATCAACCGAAGTGTTAATACTACTTTATGAGGCCTAGGAAAGGCCACACTTGGAATCCTGCATCCAGTTTTGGTCATCACGATATTAAAAAAAAAAGATATCGAGACTCTAGAAAGAGTGCAGAGAAGAGCAACAAAGATGATTAGGGGACTGGAAGCTAAAACATATGAAGAACGGTTGCAGGAACTGGGTATGTCTAGTTTAATGAAAAGAAGGACTTTTCATCAAAAGATGAAAAGAAAAGAAGGGTGAGATGATAGCAGTGTTACAATATCTCAGGGGCTGCCACATAGAGGAGGAGACCAAGTTTTTCTCCAAAGCACCTGAGGGTAAGACAAGAAGCAATGGATAGAAACGAATCAAGGAGAGACTCCCTCTTTTTTATGGAAGCCTCTGAGATATTGGAACACTGCTATCATCTCACCCTTCTTTTCTTTTCTTTAGATTAGCCATACCCAATTCCTGCAACTGTTCTTTGTAGTTGGATCAAGGTTCATGGAAGAAAGTGCACATCCAAACACCGTTCTATCCTTCTCAGATCTTTCCTGTCTTTTCAGTTGAACTTTATGGGTTAAGGCTGGCTTTGGTTGAATCAAATTAAGTCAAAGCCAAGGTCCTGTTTGCTAGTGATTTCCATAGGGTTCAGGGATGACCTTCCTTTTGAAAATGCCGCACCTGGCTATATTTTGTCAGGGCAAACTCTGGGGAAGTGTTTTCATTTCCTCCACTTGGTCTCTCTTGAAAGATAACTAGACATTCAGGTAACCGCTTAAGTGGAACTCCTGGTGTCAGGTTACCAACTTTTTTCTTTGTTTAATGTCCCCAGGGCAAAGAGCAACTGTTAATGACACACTTACCGGAAAGAAGGTTAAGTCAGTTGACACTTCAACACTTAACTTTATCCCGATTCAATATGCTAAAGCCAGTTAAAATTTTGCAGTTGTAAAAGGCTTGTGATCCAATCAAGCTGAGTTATTTAAGGATTTTAAAAAAGGACAAATTGTTTTGAGCATATGGGCCCTCCAAGCTGAATAAACACCTGGATATTTCTAACAATCTTCATCTTTGGAGATCTAACGGTCCATCACTCTTTCCCCAATCCAAGCATCAGATTGAGATTCCATAAAATGAACTAGAATTGCTATTCTGTTGTAGGACAGATAGATGGAAATGTAGCCCATATCAATAGAAGCATAGTTTTCAAATCATAGATATAAAACTACTTTATACCTCATGGATCATACCCACGTCTTCTTTTTTAAGAAGTTGATGAATCAATAGATCTAGCCAGCAGAAATGAACCTCCAACGCCAAACTCAACAAGACCCAAAGGTTCACATGAAAAGGATTCAACTTTTGTTGGTTGCCACTTATGTCCTGAACCATGAATACATCTTTTAAAGGTAAAGGTTTCCCCTGCCAGTCGTTTCGAATTGTAGGGCACGGTGCTAATCTCCATTTCTTGGCTGAGGGAGCCAGTATTGCCCAAAGACATTTTCTGTGGTCATGTGGTCAGCATGGCTATGTGCCAAAGTTGCATGGAGCACTATTACCTTCCCCACCAAAGTTGTATCTTGTTTAGCTACCCAAATTAGCATGGACATGTGATGAGACACCCAGAAAAATACAGCATACTTCACTTAATCCTCCAAGGAAAGATTGAAGGTAAATGAGGTCCAGGCAGAAGAAGAACATCATGGCTTCAAAATCAAAGGAACCGGTTTGGACAAAACTCAACAGCGCTTTTTCATGCGGCTGTTGATAAAAATAGGATCGACAACATGATCACAAATGTCCAATGATGATGATGAAGAAGAAGAAGAAGAAGAAGAAGAAGAAGAAGAAGAAGAAGAAGAAGAAGAAGAAGAAGAAGAAGAAGAAGAAGAAGAAGAAGAAGAAGAAGAAAAAGAAATAATAGTTTGCATGCTTTAGAAGAGGTGAGCAGAAACTGAGGCAAGGATGGGAGGTCACCTGTTCTGTGGCGCGCAGATCTCGAACCATGGCTGTCAGCTTTAAACTCAGTGTTTTTAACTACTGTGCTGTCATGGCACTTAAATCTTCTAGGAAGTCCTAAATGCATTGGTCTCAGAGACCTGGCTGGCCCAGAAGAGATGAATAATACAACTTCCTATAATCTACTCCAATAATCTAATCCGACAGCCTTTCTCATGACTGCAGAGAAGATATCACATTAATAGAACAACATGTTCATTCTGTTGATGAAAAATGCAACACAGACACCTGGCCTATTTTACCACTGTGTTTGCAGCTCCTTTTTCCTTTTGCATCTTATTAGATGCTTTGGACATACACATACATTCTGGGGCTTTTAAGGTTTTTTTTAATTAATTGGAAAAATAAGAGCAACCATGTTCTGGATAATAATTTAGAGCATACAGTCAAAAATATGGTTTGCTGTGCCTCGTGGACTTTCAATGTCTCACTTTAAATAGAATTTAAATAAAGTGCAGGAAGGGATGTTTTATGGCATATAAGCAAACTAAAGTGGTACTATTCTTTTTTTCTTGACATTGTTAAATGGTGATTTTAAAAACATTTTATACCACCTTGGTCCTTTGGATGTTTTTCATCAGGAAATGGAAAGGAAAGGGGGAAAAAACCCTAAACTTTCCTGTATTTTAAACTTTGCAACTGGTAAGTTAACTTTCTAAGAGTCTTGTTTGTAGCTGCATTATATTAGAATCCCGCTCAGCTGAAACGATTGGAAGCTAAATGCGGCTGAAATTATTCTGATTTCCACCTTGTTTCCCCAAAAATAAGATAATAAGCCCAATCGGGCTTTTGAGCACATGCATTAAAATAAACTCTTCTCCCAAAAATAAGCCCTCCCCGAAAATATTTAAATGTATGCACAGCCGCTCCCCATCATTTCCTCTGGTTGCTTGCCACGCAAACAGCACAAGGTGAGGAGGCAAGGCCAGAGGAGGGAAAGAGAGGGGGAACATGCCCCATGCACCCCACATGCCCTTACCTAATGGCTGTCTCACCAGCCTCTACTCACCCCTCCCCTCCCAGCCACTCGTCGCCTGCCTACCCGGGCTCCTTAGGACCCCAACAGGAAGCAGTTTTTGGAGATAAGCAGCCACCATGAGAAAGAGTTGGCAAAACAGCTCCGTTCAAATTGGATCTGGCCAAGAAGGAGGCTCAGCAGAAGCACCTCACTGAGGACTACAAGCATGTACTTCCCAAGCAGAGGGAAGACCTGCGGGAATGCCAGGCCAGATACCGGCACCTGGAAGCTCAGCGGGCTGAGATGGTCAGCCAGTTCCAGGCTATGATGCAGCCCCACTGGAATGAGGCCCTCCAGCTCTTTGCCACCAGTGGCACTTCCCTCCAGCCTTCACCCACAGCCCTGCACCAGGAGACTGAAGCAGACCCCCAAGTCGGAATTTCTGCTCTTCCCTGCAACTTGCACAAAAAGTCCCTCAAGGGGGAGACTCTCTGCAGCAACACAAGAATTCCTCACATGTATCCAGCCCAGGGGCCGTAGTTTGAGGACCCCTGCTTTAGTGCAACATAAAATATTGCAAATCATTTTTCTGCAGAGCACCAAAATTATCTCGTGGGCCACCAGTTGGTGACTGCTGATCTATACAACACATTTTTCATCTTGGTGAGGACCAGATCATAACCTCACGGAAATGATCATTAAGACCCCATCTCCCATCTGCAATGTTTTAAATGTTGATAGACGAGGAATGGTCTTTCTTTCAGTATTCACTCGGCTACAGGTTCATAGATTTCACAGGAACAAGTTAGAACGGTTTCTTTCTACTGCTCCTAAAACATTTAAACGTTGCAGGGTTTTAAACAGGCATGGCTTTACTCTCCGTTCTGTTAGCAAAGCCAGAGTGACTGATATGTAAGTACTTCACTGTTGGAGTAAACCACTGGTCTTTGAGAGAATAGCTATAAACTCGGCTTGACGTATGATGTGAACATATAAACCCTTTTCCTGCAAAGGTCTGAAATGACTGCTCAGCAGGGAGTAAACTACTAGTGGTTTTTATCTAAGTGGCTTTTAAGCAGAAGCTCAGCATGGCTCGGGGTATATCAAGCCATACCATGCTAGGATTTTTTTTTTTAAATTTTTACTTTTTTGGTGGGAAGACATCCCCGACAAAACATGCAGCTGCAACTTTTGACATCATATTTAGCCATGAGAAAACAGTCTCCGAGCCCGAGAAGTCTCCCAGCTTCATTGTAATGCTCCCATGACTTGTGCCAGCTTCTGCCAACCTAGCAGTTTGAAAGAATGTAAAAATGCAAGTAGAAAAAGAGGAGCCACCTTTGGTGGGAATTGAACAGCGTTCCGTGTGCCTTTGGCGTTGAGTCATGCCGGCCACATGACCACTGAGACATCTTTGGACAGTGCTGGCTCTGCGGCTTTGAAACGAAGATGAACACCGCCCCCTAGAGTCTGGAATGACTAGCACATATTTGAATGGTGGCTAAAGGAACTGTTGTAAGTCAAGACTACTTATAGCTGGCTTTCCTTATACGTGCATATACAGTTCCCTATACCTTTCTCTAGCCAGGTCCTATTCTTAGTCCAAGCCTATATTTCATTTTCATGACGATAGGCTGAAATAGGCAAACACATCTTGGCTAAAAGCCAGTGGTATAAATGTTCAATCCTTTGATCCCATTTTTTTTTTCTGAAGGAGTGATTTATTAGTTTTTAATCAGTGCAAAGCATGTTAGAGGTTCATACTATTTTGTAACACAGAGAGAGAGCCAGAAAATTGTGCTTTTCTTGTTTGGAAGTTTGCTACTAATCATTAGCAGTCCGATTTTAGGAAGCTTGGAGTGAAGCACAAGGAAATAAGCCCATAGATGGCCAATCTCATTTGCAAGAGTAATATAACTTCACTAAACTTTCTTCCACTTGATGTTCTCCAGATGCTCCAGACCACCGTAATTCCAGCTAATATCGAACTGAAAATACTACGTATCTGGACGCATCAAGTTGGAGAAAGCAATTTTAGCCCAAATATTTCTTTTTATTCCTTTGAATCCTCCAGACTCAATCTCAATCCATCAGAATAGAACTGGAAAGGATCTTGGAGATCATCTAGTCCATCCCCCTGCTCAAGCAGGAGACCCTATACCAGTGATAGCTAACCTTTTTGTCATCGTGTGCTGAAAGCAATGAACACGCAATTCCCTCCTGTGTGCCCCACCCCCACGCATGCACCCGTGACCACCTGCTCCCCCCCCCATCCATTTCTGGAAGACCCCATGCCCCAACCTGTAAGCCAAAATGGGGGCACTGTGCAGGGCCCCCAAATGCAATGTTAGCCCCTCTGCGCATGCACCCCGCCATCCACGCATGTGTGGCAGAGACCCCAAAACAAGCTGGCCGGCAACAGGCATGCACGCATGCACGGTGGTGCTAGGTTGTGGCAACAGCTGGCATGCCCACAGAGAGGGCTCTGTGTGCCACCTGTGGCATGTGTGCGAAAAGTTCACCATCACAGCCCTATACCCCTTCAGAGAACTGGTTGTCCCATCTTTTCTTAAAAACCTCCAGTGTTGGAGCATCCACAACTTCTGGAGGCAAGCCATTCCAATGATTAATGGTTCTAACTGTCAGGAATTTTTCCCCCCTTATTTCTAGGTTGGTTCTCTATTTGATTAATTTCCATCCATTGCTTCTTGCCCTACCTTCAAATGCTTAGGAGAATAGGTTGACCCCTCTTCTTTGTTGCAGCCCCTCAAATACTGGAACGCTACTACCATGTCACCCCTAATCCTTCTTTTCTCTAGACTGGCCGTACTCAATTTTCGCATCCATTCTTCGTATGTTTTAGTCTTCAGGCCCTTAATCATCTTTCGTTGCTCTTCTCT
This sequence comes from Rhabdophis nuchalis, assembly GCA_039707465.1. NCBI lineage: Eukaryota > Metazoa > Chordata > Lepidosauria > Squamata > Natricidae > Rhabdophis > Rhabdophis nuchalis. The sequence continues at coordinate 19,451,285 of CM077658.1, forward strand.
GCTTTATCCCCTTCACCCCAGAACCAGCAATCAACAATACGCCATTCTGAAAAATAATTTCTAGGGCAATAATTGTTACCATAGAGATGATGTTGGATGAAAAGGACCCCAAATGTAGGGCATGATAAACTCTATGCTTGATTGAGACACTTGACTTCAACACTTGTGTTCAAACCAGACATGCATGCCAGGAATTTTATTTTGTTTTATTTTTTAAAATTTTTAAACGAAAGACAAAATTAAAATGTACAGCTATCGAGTCAAGACTGACAAGCTATTGTTCACAAGCTGTTAACATAATACTCCATATATTTATTGTTTGTCATTTTTCTGGCTGCATTGAGAGGCGCATTGAGTTGTAAATCATGCTCTTTAAAAAAAAATGCCACTGGAAAGGGAGGCTGTTTTGGGGAGAAAAGAAAGGAAAAAAGAGAAAGGAAGGGGGAAATCTGTGACACAGAATCACTATGTAGGGGTTTCTGTTGTGCTACAGACCATAACTATCACATCAAAGATGACACTTGAGAGTTGGCATAATTACAGGTGTTGACTCATGACCTAAGAACAGAGAAAAAGAGATGTTTTTTAAAAAAAAATCTAGCTTGTTTCTGCTTTTAAAACTTAAAGCCTCTTTGTTGGGAAATGGTTTATATCACAATCTACTGTAATATATCTACCTCTTGTTTACCGCCCAGGGAAAGTATAGTCTATTCCCAGTTTTAGCTGATCTGTGGCTTATTCAATGATTGTTTAATTTTCTTGCCTTTTCAACCAAATTAATTAGTCTCTTCGAGAGAAAAATAATGGCAAGTAAGACGGAGGAGGAGGGGAGAAAACTTTGTGCAAGCCGAGTTATCAAACAAACAAAAACTTCTCCTGATTCAACATATTTTATAAACAATTGCCCTCCAATTAAAGGGTTTTGAAGATTTAAATCGTTCTGGAAT